>BOPP01000141.1:1931730-2081512 GCA_017312745.1 Gryllus bimaculatus
CTCTCTCTCCCTCTCTCTCTCCCTCTCTCTCTCCCTCTCTCGAACGTACTTGCACTCCCATCTCACATTCACACTCACTCCTAATTAATATTCTGAGATTGGACTCATTTCCGGTGCTTCATTTTAATTTAGTCATCTTTTCTATCCTTTCATTATCTTCTTTAACAAATAGACTTACCAATGGTCACATGATGTCTTTCATCACTTCGTCCTTTTCTTCTTGGTATTCTTCCAGTTAACTCTACGATTCTCTTTTTTCTTTGATTCTTATTGCATCTTCACTCCTCCTAAAATTGAAAAAAAAACGTATGGTTCTACATTATTTCCTCTATTCCCCCGCCGCCACCCCAAACGTCCACGCCACCGTCCTCGCCACCGTCCCCTCCGCCGCCCCGCTTTCGTCCCCGCCGCTGCCCCCACCGTAGACCCGCGGTCATCCCTTCGCTCTATTATCGCGCGACTCCCTCGCCTAATGTCTGGGCGCAAGCCCCACATGGGTGGCGGCTATAAGGAATCTCCCTGAAAGGTCCTCGCGATAACCCAGCACCCAGAGAGACAAACGGCTGCCTCCAAACGAATGGGCGCTTTCACGGAAGACACGCGTTGCGTGACTTGTTGCACTTTCCTCCACAAGACGAACCATCTCTGAAAATTGGCCTTTTTTCTTAGTTCCTACGCGTGTTTCTTTGTTTGTATATGTTTTCCTCAACCAATTGGAAAAATCTATGTTGAAATGTGAATATCATTAATTTATTACACTATTCTCTTCGTGAAAAATTATTTTTGGATTAGGGTTTTTTTCGTAATAAAAGAACGTTTACAAGAAGAGTCCTATAAATAACACTCCAAACGAAATTCATAGAACTAGTAATACGATTTTTTCCGCTAAAATTAATATTTGCTCATAAATAGTGAGTTTTAAAATTTTCAACTCCATGTTCTCTATTAATATGAAACTCTATTTCCTTGAACAAATAAATTGTGCAACAGTCTTGGGTTATTTTCGGATTCTGCCATTATTCCACGTCACCAGAATATTTTTTTTCTGCATCAGTTCCTGCAATATTTATGAAAAAATGTATCTCAAATATAGCGTATCCAAAAAAATGTATCCCGAGTATAGCTCAGAATAAACATGAAACATTTGTCCTTTAATCACCCTACACCTTGCAAGCATAGTAACCTTAAGCTAATAATGCGAAAAGTTATCTTTAAATTACTATTCGTATGTAAATGATTGTGGTCATTTATCGAATTATAAATTTACCACAAGGGTAGCTTTAGAGGCGATGAGATGAATAATGCTCCAACTGCAGAATTGATAATTAATTACATGGATATCAGTCAACTCCTTCTTTGACTTCACTTACATGAAACGTTTCTGTCGTTAAAACATGATAATTTTGTGAATTATTACGGGTCGCTCTACCAAGGCTGAATACGTCTTCTCGGTGGTTCAGTGTGAAGTTAAATTTTATTTTACGCCCACAATTCACGAGGTATTCACGAATGTGCCCATGCTGCGTGATGGAGCACAGGCAATTAAACTGTAGCCGCTGCTATAAATTTCACTTTTATGAACCGAAAGTGAAATCTGACAGTACCTTAACAGGGTACCTAACGCGTCTACGGCCTCGACATTTTCGTACGCATTTTTTTCGATGTTTTCACGTGTCGTAATGTAATGCACTGCATTGGATTCCTCTCTGTGTCACTCGTCACCGCCCATATCGTCACACACTGGTTGAAAATATATACGCCTGGAGTTTGTAGACTGTTAATATATTTTGTGGTTATGGAACCGGTGTATTCAAGATTTACTCATACTGCACTCTATTAGCAGTGGTGGGTAATAGAGCATTTTGGCACCGTGCTTAAGGTGACATTTTTATACTCTTTTAAAGAAAGGAAGAGGAAGGATTAGGAAATTACAGAATTACATGACAGTATGGCACGGTATTTACATGCAAGTTGCATAATTCGTGGAGTCTCGACAGATGGAATGAATTTGAACCTCAGTACGAGTCAGAAGTAGAAAAATCACTATGCAATTTGCTTTAATTTTTTTTACTCTGTGCGATGAGGAGTATGTAATTTTGTATTTGAAGGTGGCTGTACATGAAGAAAATGTGATATAATCATTATCTCCCAAACTTTTTTTATCTCTATCCCCTTTCCAATATTCTCTGTTAATTCTTGTCAGAGTTGGAGATGTTGCAAAAGGGTTACTTGCAACCGCCTAACATCGGAGAACGATCTCAACAGCGTTCGAGAAACACGACCTTTCTCGTTTATCGGGAACTATTTTTGCGTGTGTTAAGTCCCCTCACGACCTTGTAGTCGATGAAATTTAAAATCAAGTGGAAAACTTTCATACTCCCCTGATCGCTCAAAACTTTCCCTGCCTCCAATTCAATGATTATTCGGAATTTGCTTGGATTTCAGAAGGTTAGAGGGTGGCTATCTTGCACTTTACGGATGAAGACTAGCAATCTTCAGATTCAGACTCTCCACTTTCACACATCACCAGTAACAGATTACAAGATTGCTTGCATTTTTCAGTGAACATGAGGCATTGAAGTAGCGTTTAAAATTAGCCTCCTACCATTTTCTATTTGGAAGCCTATCATTATCCGATTCTGAATATTTACAGTCAATAATGTGCTCCAGCAACAATAAAGTGCAGCATCAGTTTAGTTTGTTAAAAGCAGTAGAACTCCACACAATGCTATTGGTAAACTAAAACCATTATTATTGGAAGTTGCACAATGTCTTTACTTGAAAAAAATTATATTTTTTTTGAAATGGAAAAAATCAACACCCGATGTGTATATTGACAGGAAATTTCTTTAATTATTAAATAATTGGTTTAGAAACGTTAAGAAAATTAAGGTTCTTCACTCCTGCCTTTTTTCCTCCCCCCCCCAGCTTCTCCCTACCTCTGTCACTCTTCCTCTCCCCTCCCTTTTACTCCCCCTCACACCCTCTCTCTTCAATCGTATTGCAGCCTTTATTCTTCCTATGATGCTACGCTCAAGTCGAGGTTTCGCGAGTACATGCAGCAGGCGTCTGGATACTCGCAGAACTGTCCGAGTTATTGTATAACTCGTACAAGTATTCTTGATGCACGAGCTCCCTAGTCTACACCTATCTCTGAATAGTATGGCACGTTGAGATACTTAGGTTCGACTTCGAACGGCACGTACCAATTTACAATGCTGGCAACAACTAACACGTACTTTTAAAACAATCGTAGCATTTCTCGTGTCACGCTTTGGCGAGTTAACTTTATGCCCACTGTTGGTACGCCCTTGTAAGCCGTGACGTAGCTAGAGCCTTCCTCTTCCTTCCGCTGTGGTATATCAAGAAAACTTGCGTGTATAATATATCAGGTTGAAAGGGCCAAAACGCCTCCCCCCCATTTTGGCCAAAATGAGGGGGGGGCGTTTTGGCCCTTTCAGCCTGACCTATCCATGGTCCGGTCGTAAGGATGAAAGTGGGAAGGCAAGGAATCGCACGAGGCTCGTGGCTCCATCTTCAAATATTGATCCAACTTCCGTAATGAATTACAGAAAATCACAAAAGACAGAAACGACCGGACATAGAAACTACTTCTATAAATCTGATCTAGAGATACAGAAATATTCAAATCCGCTGCGTTAGCTAGAGATGTAGTAAACAAAGCGCTGATTGGACAACTCTTCTAAACCGTAGGAAGCCACAAAAACGATCATTCAGAGAAGGGCGGTCTCGCATATTATTCTCGTCCGACGGCGGTGCCTGTTCCTGCAATGTAGTCTGAAATCTACCATTGTCTGGCCTAGAACCTACAACTGGCCGAGATACAAAGCTTCAGTTAAGGACTGCAACTACCTTGGTACTACTCAATACAACTACAAACGCTAATGAACGAATTGAAAGTGGCAGTCAGCTCAACGAGTAATGTGATTACTGAACACGTACAATATCAAAATAAAACAACAAGGGGTGCAAGCCCCCTCCATGAAAAACGATCACACCATATTATCATTTTGGACGTGTCCGGATACTTTTGATCAAATAGTGTAAGTGACTGGCTCCGGAGTCCTCGAAGAGTATCAGGAGCACCAAAAACTTTCACAGAAATTTGGAACCTATTCAAATACCCATAGATACCTTCAAAATTAGTGTAAATTCACTCATCGTGTACACATGCAAGATTGTAAGAAAATTTCTAAATTGGGGCAAAAGATTAATATATCTACGTCTTTTATATTAACCCAAAGAATAGTTAACTAAAAACCCAGCGATTGCCAAGGAAAAACTGCCATATAATAATAATAATAATAATAATAATAATAATAATAATAATAATAATAATAATAATAATAATAAATTGCCATAATTGAGAGGTGGCACTCGGCGCATAAAGTCTCTTTAGTATTAAATCCGCCACAGCCAAGATTCGAACGTAGAGTTGTGGAGTTTACAAAGCTTCAGTTGCAGACCCCACAGAGCGACTCTTAACTACACGCCCTAAAACTTCCTCATTATGTAGAAAGGTAGTACCAGCAGAAACAGACAACCCACAACCTCGCGACGTGTCGGATGGGCAAGGAGGGTCGTGTCGCGTCGGACGCGTGTCGGCACGCGTGTTGCCGTGACCTTGCGGGCCGCGCGCTGACCGTCCGCTGTGCGTTTCACCGCGGGCCCGGGTTCGAAGGTCAGCGCCGGCCAGATTCCATCCGCGCCGCCCACTCCGCGTCGCCGCCAAACGAGCCCGTCACCCCAACGCAGTGGGCCCAACTTCCGATATCGCGCGACGGACGGTTCGCCTCATAAAGCAGTAGTACTAGCAGAGGTGGCTCAGAGAATCAACTGATGTCACTGCTGTGCCTCTGACAGAGGTCCCAGAGTTCAAGTACCGACAGTGGCAGGATTTTTTGACCCCAACTACATAGCTTAGTCAAATACTGGTGCTGTCTGGAGGAGAATTCTGGCGGCCGGCTGCCCTGATCGGTAGTTTCCCATGATATCTGCGATCAACGCCTGGCGAACGCCGTAGCAGTACCCTAACAAACGGGCCACGGACCGCACGCGATCTACCAAACATGTCGGGAGTCCATGCGGGAGCTTAGGGCTTGTATGCTGCACCACTGGTAGGAGATATCTGGTTGGGGAAAACTCCGCTAGCAGACTGTAGGTCGGCGCCGCTCACCATCCCGCGGATGATGATCACCACCACAGACACATATCCTACTCTTACGGGACTAATGATCTCAGCAGTTGACGCACCCGGAATCACTAATTAGTTGATAATGCTGTAATTGTGATTGTGCAGTAACTGTGCTGTGTCACGATTTTGTTGCACAAGTCTAAATCTCTTTCATAATAATCACTTGGAAATATTATTTTTTCCTCAGAAGCAGTAAGAACAATATAGTGTCAAATTAGGGGTCTACAGTCCTCTCACGTTTACTGCAATTTTAGTGTGTTTACTCATTCACAGTTCCGGGGCAGTATGAAGTAATGCATGCTTCAAGGCCAGGCTTTCTGAGGTCAGTCTGAAGTTATTTTTGCATTTTAAACGCCGGTTTTCAATTTGTGGAACGTTCGAAGGGGAACATTGATTTTACACACCGACCGTGGGTCGTGCCCACTGTGCGTGGAAGGCATTTTGCCACCGCCCACGAGTGAAAGGCGCCCGGAGCGGGCATTTTGTCATTGGGGCGGAGGAGGATTAACTCCGCGGTGCCTCCCGAAATACTCATTACGCTTTCGCGAGATTGGACAAGTTAAACTGGCATTTGTAGAGACCTGAACCTTTCTGAGACAAGTGCGTGACCATAGAGGCAGTATATTGAAAGAGAATATTTTTGTAGAAGATAAATTTGATGTGATGGTTATGCCAACTCACTTTCTAATGTTATGGAATTCACGTATTGTATTGATTTTTTACTGACCATAAAACTGGTTTCAAATTATCTACTCTATGCACCTATTCTTAAAACGTAATGGAAGGAAAAGGTTTTAATCATCTTCGTTTATTAAATTTAGATTATTAGTAACAAGATATACACACGAACACTACCGAATAATTGAGGTTTCTTTGCACTACAATGCTGCGGCTTCTTCAGACCTATATTTTCAGCGTTAATTATTTCTGCCACATTTATTTTATTCAAATTATGATATAACATAATTAATTACGTGCACAAAAGTAAGACAAGAATACAGAAAACGGACGTTTGAATATTTTCATTCTCAAACTGAACTCTTAGAGATTGGAACAGTTTGCCTACGACAATCTTTTAACCCTTTCCTAGAGCTTGAAAAATTTTAAAAATAAATTAGTTTTCTAGCTATTTATGAACATTTTAAGTCAATGTATTACTTTTTAGTTTCTTCTGTTAAATTTTTAGTACTTCCTAATAAGTACGTTTGTTTAATTGTTATTGTTAGTAGCAGTTTTATAATAATAATAATAATTATTATTATTATTATTATTATTATTATTATTATTATTATTTTATTACTATTTATGTTGTGCGGTGAAATGAAATGATGTGTAATAAGGTTTGCGCGGTGAAATTTTATACTATTTATTATCAATTATTGTTTTTAATTAACTACTCTCTTGTAATTTATTGTTAGTCAATGTAAGCTTATTTAATGTAAAGTGAAGATATTCTGCCACCAAGTTGCAATATTTAATTGCAGAATTAATCATAAATCTAATCTAAAATCTAATCTTAATTACTGTAAGCTGAATGTTAGAAAAATTGCACCGCCATTGTTTCTGAAAGATCTCCTGATTGGTTCCAGTTGAATGTTCAGAAGGGCAAACCGACTTGCGGTGGACAATGATTGTCCTGTAACACTAAGCGTTGGGATGGAAATAAGTGATCTATGTGGGAGACACAAAAGGTTCACGTCAAGGTTTTTGGAGTTCTCTAGTTTGCAACAACTTTAATTTTAACCATTTTTCCTTTCAATTTTAACCCGTTAATACATCTCATTAAACAATCTTAACTTATAGCTTTCTACTACAATATCTACAGTGAAGAATTAAGACCTTACGTCTTGGACTTTTCCCATTTTAACGATGAGATGTTTAAGAAAAAAATATTACGTTCGAAAGATGCACTCGTACTAGGATATTCCGTAGAATCAATCTCAAAATTGGAAAAGTTATTGAACTAGGTGGCAGAATTTCTGAATTCGTAATATTTTTACAAAGCAACAAAAACACAACGAATAAAATGTGTTTCTAAGTTGCGTGTAATATAGAAAGGTATTGCCAAATTATTCTCTTATGATATTCTAATTTCTCTTGTGACTTCAATAACAATATATACGCATGCGCGTGATTTGCTGGAAACTCCGGTTGAAACACATAGGAACTTCGGTTACAAAAAAATAATGTTTTACAGAATGTTACTAATATTTCAGTTCTAATCTCGTATGTTTCGAATTTATTCGAGAACTGAGGGCATTATACATGACAGATTGGATGCCAGATGGAAAAATGTCACGTTCAAATTTTTGTACGCTTTTAGTACCGACTCTGGTGGCGTGTTAACAAATTAGGCAGAGAAAGGCAAATTTTGGTGGGCATTTTGTCATCATGAGTCAGAGACCTGAAGGACCTTCCGAGGCTCGCCAGGCTTTCGCCAAGCCGCTGATTTACAGATGCGTATGCGGTAGAAAGCCTAATAGGCGTTCCTTGCGGGTCGTCCAGTCTAGTTCCGGGAATAATCCAAACTTAAAAGGTCTTCCGGCACAGACTTAGCCCCCTTTATGACTCCAACTTTTTACGACCGCCCGCACTCTTTCGGAGCTTTTACAGCTTCTGTGTGCGTACGGGGAAAATGGGCGCCATCTGTTGCAGGATGTGGAATAACAAGCATTTTGTGACGTAACCTATTTCGGACAAAAAAGTCGCAAAATTTATCTGTTCATCACTTTTTGTCGAGTTTCCGAACACACAGAATTGTTTTTTTTCTTCTAATTTTACAATCACGCATACAAAAAAGAAACTTTAATCTTCAGTTACATTCTAAAAGTTCTTTAACACGTAGTAAGATACTTTGCATGGACAAGGTAGTGTCAAACTGAACGTTTTAATCCCAAGATGTATATGAGAAATCAATAAAATTGTTCCCTACTTGAGTTAGATAAAATGTCACCAATGACGTTGGACAAATTAATTAGGATGTTTGCAATATTAACACTGAGTAATCCTTGCCGCATGCAGAATATCTGTTAAGGCTTTTTTGGTTCTTTAATGACCATTTCGCTTCCCAACTCTAGCGGCTGAGGTGGCTGGAGGTATCAATTGATTTCACAGTAGTGCCTCAGACCGAGAAGTACTAGGGTTCAAGTCTCAACGGTAGCAGTATTTTAGACACTTCCTAAATAGCTAGGTCAAATTCACCCAGGATAATTCTATCGGCCGGCTGTTTCGACCAGGCAAATGCCGGAGCAGCCCCCGTAAGAAACGAGTCACGGACGGCGCGCGATCTGTCCTTCCTCTTCCTTGTCCTATTCTCACCCTTTACTTACATACTCTCACTTACATGTCGCACACAACCACACATGCCAGGAGACAAGAGATTTTCCCGGCTAGGGCGGTGCCATGGAGGTGGGAGATACCTGGTTAGGGAAAACCCGCAATCCGCCGAGTAAGTCGTCATAGGATCTCGCCATCCAGCAGGGGAAGGTCACTGCACTCCCGCGATAAAAACATCAACATGCGGTTAACTTCCGGGACTAATGACGTTAGCAGTTGACGCACCCGGAATCACTAATCATTCAATGAATCTAATCGTGCTTGCTCTATTTGTGTGCTGAGAGCGCGGTGTGCGCGTTGGTGCGCAGGCAGCTGGTGCGGGTGACGACGGTGGAGATGGTGCCCACCACCGTGCTCACCTACACGTGGTGCCTGCGCGTGCCCCCGCGCTGCGCCAAGAACCGCACCGAGATGCGCCGCAAGGTGGTGGAACACGTAAGTAGCACTCGCCGTCGCGCGACCCCCTGCACGGATAAGATAAGTGTTTGATTCCTTTGCGGAATCCGACGACGCCTAAAAATTGCGTTGGGCATCCTGGGATTATTTGAACTAATCTTGAAGCATCAATAATAGTTATTTTCATATTAAGTGTGTAACGTTTCCGATGCCTGAAAATTAAATTTTAGAACGGCTTGCCTGGACATGCTGGGATTATTTGAACTAATTTTGAAGCATCAATAATAGTTATTTTCATATTAAGAGTGCAACGTTTCCGTTTCTTTCACGGTCACAGATTGAGATTTTTACCAATGAATAAATCTTAATCGAGACGATGAAAAAAACGGAAACTTCACAAACGAAATGTGATCAATATTTTTTTCTACAACTGCATAATAATATAATACAAAAGGTTTTGTATTGGAGACATAAGCCTGATACCCCGTACAATATAGATATGCATTTCACAGGACCATGATTAGAGAAGAGCATACTAAAACCCTTTTCTTCACTTTAGCAACAATCTTTTTTTAATGGATATTAATAAATGAACTTCGCCTAGTGCTAGCAATGCACAAACGTTTGTTGTTTTTTTTTTGGACACTTGTAAAAAATATTTTTTTATATACCATTTCAAACGACCTTTTCGGTTGCACGAAATTGATCATAATAGGGCATTTTACGGCAGAAATGATGACGTATTAGCATTTTACGACTCAAATGATGTGTCATCACAATCGCAACTAGAGAGCCGTAGGGAGGTGTATATTCGACCACCGTTTTCTTGCACAGATGCACATACCCGAGACGTCACAAGAAAGTTGTTTCGCAAAATTAAGTTTGATTTTTTTATATATTTATAACACTGTTATACAAAAACATCGTTTGCAACTCGTTTATAATGTTGCTTCATTGTATTAGAACAAATTTGAAAACTCGCTCCTAACATCGTTCGTTTTAAATAATGTATTTGATGGAATAAAGTTTAACAATTCTTTACATCGTTAAGCTTTACTTCATCAGTACATCATTTGAAAACGAGCGATGTTAGGAGCGATTTTTCAAATTGGCATAACCTACTACTCAATTTATTTGATGGTAATCAATGATTTTCAATCATTCTGATGGGGAAAGAATCAGGATATGTATTTATCTTCTTAGCATTTTTAATTTTAGGATAGTTTTAATTTATGCTCGTGAATTATGCATGCTTCTGTAACTCAGCAACAAAAATTAATTTTACAGGATCAAAATGAGTCTTGTGTATGAATATTTGTGTCGTTGTTTTGATATGAGAGTGTGTATAATTTTCATGTGAAGAACATGTGTTGTGCTGGCGCAGGAAATTCAGTTTGTGTTTCTTGTGTGTGGTTTCGGAAAATTGAGGAACACATGCCTTCTTGCCTTAGAAGAGTATTGTTTAAATATAATCCCTATTGACGTCATGCAACAGCAAGCACCCAAGGAAAATGCCGCCCACCTTTAACCGCACCCTTTACATCAAACGGGTCTGAATATGAATGTTCAATATTTGAATAGAGTGTATGTTACTGGCATTGGTGAGGGAACCATAGCCCCTTGGCATTGTGAATTAATGACTTATTCGCTTTCTTATTCGGATATTATTAGGAATCAAGTAAAACATCTTGCAGGGGAAATATAAGTATAAATAGAGGTATGTTGCTAATGAGGGATAACATCGAAATTCGAAATGTCTGTAATAAGGATAAGGAAGAAGAAATGGCATTGCGAAGTCAATAGATGTTTGACTGCCTGGGAAACGTCACATTACAGGCAGCATCCTAGTTGCAAATGTTGTATGTATCATACTGCGACCTTCGTGCATTTCGTCCTAACTTTGACAACTGCTAGGACACGACATTTCCTGGACAGTCAAGTATTAGTCAATATTAGTATTTGGTTCTAGTTACTCTTATCAACATTTTATGTACAGAATACATAGGCAATTGACACATTACGTACCAATTATCAATTTGGCAAGAAGAAGATTAAAAGTTCTAATTATGAGTGACTGAAAAAAGAAAAATATTCACCCTAACTTTTAATTAAACAAATATTTATTGACATATGTTGACGTGTTTGAAATGAAGCAGCTATTGACGAAATTATAGCTCAAGAATAAAATTGAGAAACACTGGAATTTTAGAATTATTCAGTAAAAACCTAATTGAATGTATCAGTATATTGTGTTCTTTAACAGGAAAACTAAGAATGGTGCCAACAGTAAAACCTGTTTCAAGCAGCGATGTTTCTTGCTCAGGAAACTTCCACACGAACAAATTCAATATTGAATGCCTTCGAACATGTCTGGTATAATGGAACCACCAACAACCATCAGTGTAAACATTAAAAAGGAGGCGCTTAATATCCGCGTGATGAGTAAAATAAAATATCAGCGTCGATTCTAGAAAGCAAACGACGTTCTTGACAACTCTCTTCACTTTCTTCGGCCCCTCGCCTGTGGGGAAGGGCGGTGGGAGCACGAAGCAACAGGTTCCGTGACAGCTGCGAAAGGATGAACCTCGAAAAGACGCCAAAGTGACGTACGCGGAAGGGCAGCGCATCACGAACCTACAAGCGTCGTATGTCTGTATATGTATATATATATGTGTGTGTGTGTGTGTGTGTGTGTGTGTATGTATATATTATTTAAAGACGCCTCAACTTCTAGGGCATTAGCTACCACTATTGCTTGTAACTGTATGGTTACTGTGAGGATGACACGATATGATGATGATGCTGATGATAATCATCAGATTCAGATTATATATTGTTATTTGAGATCGCATCAATTTCTAGGTCATTAGCAACCACTATTGCTTGTAACGATATGGTTACTGTTAGGATGACACAATATGATGATGATAGGGGTGAAAGGACGAACACAAAACAACCACGCCCGAGGCGGGACTCGCACCCGAGATCTTTCAGTCCGAGATCGCTACGGCACTACTGCTTTATTGATCTCGGCCACCGGATCGACAAGCATCGTATTTGTTTCCCAAAATTCTTATCCGTAAAGAGCTATCGTGTTCCCATCTCAAGATGTTTTTATGAAAAAGGTGGTAGAAAGGAGACACAAATAGTAAATTTGAACATTACGAGTATTGTAAGGCAAGATGTTTTTAGACGAGAGCAACACTTCTAACATTAAAGATCCAGTATATGAAGTGTCAGTCATTTTTCTTCCTGAGATAACATTATACTTTCATGTTGCAATATATTTTGATTTTCGTAAAAAATCGTCTATATGTTCGATATTTTAAATGGTGATTGTATTTTTAGAAATCGTAAGTCTTCTCAAAAATGTATTAAGATTGCTTTTATAGTTATAGTTTATTTTTAAAATATGATATTAGTAAGGAGGGTAAGATTTCAACATTGTTCTTGTCATTATAATAACTACACTTCAATATTTTTACATAAAAAAAGAAATAACGGAAGCAGTTTTTCAAATATCATCTTTGAATCATGTATATTACACAATATACGTATTTTACATCGACGTTTCGCCTGACATGTCGCAGGCTTCCTGACTGCCCAAAGGAAGCCTACAACATGT
This sequence comes from Gryllus bimaculatus, assembly GCA_017312745.1. Classification (NCBI taxonomy): domain Eukaryota; kingdom Metazoa; phylum Arthropoda; class Insecta; order Orthoptera; family Gryllidae; genus Gryllus; species Gryllus bimaculatus. The sequence goes on from BOPP01000141.1 coordinate 1,944,303, forward strand.
TAGGCGAATCGTCGGCTTCTCAGCCAACGACGCGGTGTCTCCCGGATAGCCGAGAATTTACATATTTCCATACATTCTACAGCCTTGTAGAGTTGTCGGCAAATGGCGAGAAAGGAGAACGAATTCGCTACCAATACAAATACGCTTATGTGAGAGAGGTTTGTGTTCTGTTGTCGTTTCACCCGTTGCACAGTTTACAGTCCTTCTTGTGTGCGTTGTATTCTGAGCGAAAGGTGCAAAAACTCACAATGGCGTCTTGTGGATCTGTTGCAACGCCTTGCAGAGAACGAGCCAGTTGTAGAATGGAGACTGCGAATTTTGATGTGAAAATAGAAAGGACTTGCAGTGGCACAAGGACACGAGATGTTACCCAGTTGTTGCGTTTCGTTTCATTGTACTGCAAAGGAACAAAAAAGAACTAATTGCTTTAACACGCCAATTAACCTGTCAGCAAGCGCATTTATGTTTTTGTGATACTATTTTTTTATTATTCCATTTTTGTACATATAAAAATGTTATTCGTAGTTTAATATAACACTTAATTCTACATATTTAAAAATGTTTGTCTTTCTGTATACATAAGCCTCTTAGAAAAAATTTAAGATTTTCTTTTGTGATTCCCCAGAGCTTCAATGAATTTTGAAGTAAGTCTGCTTAGTAAGTCTGCCTTTTTAAATGAACGACTCAGACACAGAAATTAATAACCAAGTCGAACACATGCGCTGGTGATCAGATTGCTTAGTAGTTCCGATTTTGTGAAAAAGATGCAGTGTGGAAGAGGTGTGAAAACCTATGAAAACCCTTCAAACTGTGAAAAGAAAATGTGAAAACACTAGAAACTCGAGGGCAGTGTCAGGGGATTCGTAAGATAGCATCTGATGATGTTGTCGAATTTTTTCGTTAAAGTAGTCATTGTTCGCCATTATACATATATTGTTAAATCAAATTATACGTTTTCTTGATTTGAGAAACATAATACGCAAAAATAATAAATAAGGTTTTAATAACGATTAATAATAACAATTAATAATAACTATTTTCAATTGTTAATGTAGTGTTGTCATCATCAAAAACGTAATTTTAAGTTAAGAGAAGGTTCACATATTTCGTAGTGAATAATTTATAGTTTAAAATGATTGGATATTTCGCAGCTTTTCAGAATGTTTCATTAGAGATTTACTTCAAATGATGATACACATGAAATTGAGTATAATATAGACGAGCCTACTCCTCCCTGTTTATTTCATTCGATTCAAGGCCACCAAAAACGTTCAAATTTTTCATAGACTTTCCTAGATTGATTGACGGACCTGCAGTTCTCGGTACTGTCCAGCAGTCTCAGACTGTGAGGTGCACAGCACCATGAGTTGAACCGTCTACTGGTGGCGTTGTATTTCCTGACAGCTTGCGTTGACCTGGAGGTAATCTTCATAATGCGACCATTGCCGAGTGTTAGATTTTTTGTTCTGGTACTGTATGCTTTATGGCGCATTTGTTATTTTCACTTGTCTTACAAATGTGAACGATAAAAAGGAGCAATTGAGAAAAAATGCTATTTGATGTATTAGTTCAAATATTGATGGTGAAATTGGTGATGAGTTCTATGGAGAGGAAGTAGATGAAAGCTACACGTTTAATCGCGTCAGACAATAAGTTGGGTTCAAGCTTTGTTTTCTACAATGTTGTATGTAGGTGAAATCAATACCTTAAACTATCACTAAACTGTAAAACTAATAGTAATATACCTCAATTCCTGAAAATGCCACTCGAAATTAATATCCAATAATCGAAAACGGAAACTTGTTGCTGTATACAAAGTCCCATCCGAATTGCGCTCGAAGATATATCAACAAGCAGAAACATCTGAATCTCAAAATCTCAGACTCAGAATGCATATCTCAAAATCTCAAGCTTGTGAAAATTCTTTCAAAAACTGATCTTTGAAAGGTCCTTCAAATAACAACTAAAAACCTTTTGATGGTTCAAATTAATTCACGTCCAATTTCTAAACCCAGAGCTATCGTCCATGACGCGTCTATTTCAAATGCATTCGCCAAATCAATCAAACAAAAGTAGTTATTGTTAAAACGAACACATACAGTGTCTTGATGTTGATTTACAGATTATAAAATGAAATGCCAGGAGAGACTGCTCAGGGAACCAACTGATGTCACTGCAGTCCTTCTGACCAGGAGGTGGTTGGAGTCCCCACGGTGACAGGATTTTCGACTCGTCAGCTAGGTCGAATTCAGTCGCTGTCTGGAGGAGAATTCTAACAGCCGGCTGGTCTGATCAGTAGTTTTCCGTTGTTTCTCCGATCAATACCAGGCGAATGCTGGAGCAATACCTTAACAAACGGGCCACTAACTAGCACTATACTACCACACATGCCTGGAGACCGATCAGAGACTCCGAGCTTGTCCTGGCTGGGGCGGTGCCCCGCTGGTGGGAGATACCTGTTTGGGAAACCCTCCGCTAAGCAACGGCACGTCGGCGCCGTATCTCGCCATCCAGAGGGTAAAAGACCACAGCTATCTCCCGAGCAAAAACATGTACTACACTTACGGGAAGAGAGGCCTCCGTAGTTGACGTGCCCGGAACCACTGACGATCAATCATGAATGAATCAATGAAACGAAATTAAAAATAAAGCGACATTAAAGGTGCAACGCGTTCGCGCGAGAGCAGAAGGGAGAGGGCCTCCCCCACGCGCTGTTCTTCCCGCAGACGGTGCCGCGCTGGCGGCTGGTGCAGTACTGCTGTGCGGGCTACCGCCCGGCGCCCGACCCTCCGCCCGGCGCAGGCGGCCGCCGCTGCGCGCCCGAGTGCCCCATGGGCTGCGCGCACGGCGTCTGCGCAGAGCCGCACCGCTGCGAGTGCAGCGCGGGCTTCTCCGGGCTGCGCTGCGACACGCGTGAGTATACCGCGCTCTCTGCGACGCCTTGGAAATGCCCTGATGGGGCGGGGGTACGTTAAATGTTCCGCACAAAACTGGACTTTATTTGCTTTTGTTGTCATAGCCTTCCGCGGCTCGAGTTCATGACTTTTTGGCTGTCCGGGTGACGCCGCGTCGTTGGCTGAGAGGCCGACGCCAAGAAGTCATTTTTTTTTTGCTTTTATTGTTTTTGGTTTTGTTAGTAATTAAATTCCGTCAACTTATTTCAGGCAAGGATGAAAAATTTGATATTAAAATATGTAACGCTAAAATAAACTTCAAATATTTTCTGTAATTTCAATATGTATTCTAACCATTTAGAATACGTGGACAATTTTTGGACTTGTAGATGATTAAATGCGTATTTGCAATTTTGTTTTAATTAAATAAGCATGTGTACATTTGGTGTATTCAGTCAATTTATTAACATTTACTCCTCGGAATTACAGTAGTGAATCGCGCATCTGTTTTTACTTTACAATACATCACACAAAACACACATGAATTGCATTTCCTTTACACTAACGTAGCCACAACCAATCATCTATATCTAGATATTTTTGTTCTCATAACATACCCGCATCGTAACATACCCGATTCATAATTATAATTTCGCAGTGATGAGCAAACGAAGATAAGGGTGGAAGTAGGAACATAATTAAATTCCCTTTTTTAACTCCTCCGTTTATAACTTTGCACTTTTGAAAGTGCGTAACTATCTCTCATTCCCTTTTTGTATTTTCCCTCTTTCTGTATCTCATTTCTATATTTCTTTCATCCTGGCTCTCTTCTCTCGTTTTTATTGTCTCTGTTTTTCCTCTTTCTTTCTTTCTCTTCTTCTTTCTATCTTATTTTGTCTGGTCTACTGAAGACTTTTCCTCTCTTTTTCATCTCTCTATTTTCATCATCTCCACGTGTCATACTCTTCTATATCCCTCATTAACTGTGTTACTCTCTGAGTAATTTTGGTGTATTAAACGGGTCCTCAGCTGATGTCATGGTGGCTGGGCGGTCCAGAGGTTCAGGCACTGGGTAGAGAATTCTAGCGGCTGGCTGCTCTGATCGGTAGCATTCCGTGATTTCCCCGATCAACACAAGGCTAATGCCAGAACAGGTACCCTAACAAACTGGCTTCGAACCGTAAGCATCACTTTTTTTTCTTCTCTACCCTATCCTCACCTCTTACACACTCACACACACACACACAAACATACATATACAAATACACACACACACACACACAAACATACATATACACATACACATACACATACACATACACATACACATACACATACACATACACATACACATATACACATTACACATATACACATACACATATACACATACCACGAGTATTACACATTACAACATATACACATACATCAATTAACACATACACATATACACATACCATATACCATACACATATACACATTACAAACATAATACACATACACATATACACATTACACATATACACATTACACATGACACATACACATACACACTCACATTAACATACACAGATACACATACACATACACATACACTATACACATACACATAACACATACACTATACACATACACAATACACATACACATATCACATACACATACGATACACTTCCAACGTACATGGACTACCACTACCACTCTAGTCGGGGAGATCATCATTCAGAAGCTTAGAAAGCTTCTCGGATGTGGAGGGGAGGTACGGCGCTCTCGGTCTCCCGCATTGAAGGCCAGGACGCGCGTTGCCGCAGCGTGTCCGGCGGGACGTGGCGGCGAGGGCTGCCGGCAACTGCTCTGCGCTGGCGGGCAGCGGCGACCGCGGCGACGGGCGCGTGCGCGTGCGCGGCCGGGTGGCGCGGCGCAGCGCTCCAACCACGCGTGCCGCGCGCGAGCGCCTTCGGGCCCGGCTGCACGCAGCGCTGCCCGGCAGTTGCCTGCCGCGCTGGCGCCCTGCCCACGGGCGACCGGCGCCTGCCCCGAGCGGCCACCGCCCCCTCCGACCACCCCGTGCCCGCGCCCCCGCGCCGCCCGCCCCGGCCCCGCCCCCGGCCGGCTGACCACCCCCGCCGCTGGACGGGCACACCGCCCCCGCAACGCCTCGACTGCCACCGCCGCCCCCGCGCCCCCGCCGGCCGCCGCCGCCAGCGCCCCACCGGGACACCCCCTGCCCACACCCAGGTGCGTGCCATGCAATAGATTTTCCAATGAAATAAAAGTTCTTGTAATGCTTTCGTGTATATTTCTGTCTGTTATTAATAATAATAATAATAAAATAAAATAATGATAATAATAATAATAATCAATCAATAATATAATAATAATAATAATAATAATAATAATAATAATAATTAATAACTAATAATAATAATTAATAAATAAAATAATAATAATAATAATAATAATTAATAATAATTAATAATAATAAATAATAATACAAATAATAATAATAAAAATAAAAATAATAGTTTCTTGTCATGCCCGAAAAAAATTTTGTAACTTAAGTACATCTATTTCATTCATTTCAATCTTTCCAACACCATGAGACCCTTTCCAGGTTAGTTTCCCTCGAAATATGCAGACACCTCGCTCTACTTTTCAGTCGCGAGTATGAATAACATATGTATAAATGTGATGCATGACGATGAACCTTCGGTTGTTTTCAGATGAGATCTCGGTCATTTAAGAAAAGTACTTTCAGAAAACAAATTTCTTGAAAGAAAACATAGAACAATTCTAACAAAATAACCCAAACTCGATGCGGAAACTTTCCTCGTCACCAGCTGTTAATAGCAAGCAATGTTATAGCAGCAATGTAAAGACGTAAAAAAATTAAAAAAAAATAAATTAAACAATTATTAATTTATACATACTCTTATGAAAAATTAAGTAGATGTGATTAAAACATGTCCAACAAAAGAATAGGTACAATAGCAGTCATTTGCTGCTGCAGTTAAGTGTGGGCAGAAGAAGAAAGAACGTTCATAATAACACTATTTTATATCTGATAGTACATAGAAGAAGACGTATGATTGAGTGGTTCTTTAAAGAAGAATACAGATTTTCAAAATTTCCTTAGAATTATTCAATGGTATTAATTTTGATCCTTTTTATTTTAATATAGGATATGGAAAATGTATAAGAATATGAAGTAAATTGATTCATGTGGTAGAGCCAAATAGGCATTCCTATTTAAATTTTTCATGCCTGAAGTCCTCATTTAGTCTGTAGATACATTTTATTCTGATGTCTAGCCAACAAAGTTAGCAGTTCTAATTCAAACTATGCATGTAATTTATTCGTACGATGTTTGATACCTTCAACTCCAAAAAGAAGCTGATAGGGAAATAAGCGGACGTATTTATAGTGTGGAGTATAGATCATTCCATTTTATTTTCGATTTTTTTTTAGTATTTGATGCCCTGTTGGTTCCTCAAATATAAATTTGTTGGATTTTGAGTAAGTTATGATTGCATCAGCAATCAAAAACTTTACTCCAAAGCAAAACTAAATTTATGAGTCTAGCTTGCCGTTACGTCACATTTAGAATTATAGGTGATTGTGGTGCGTTATCATTCGCATTCCATGAAATAATTATACAAACGTGTCATTGCCAACAAATACTAATTAAACTAATTACTATTGTTGGCAATGACAACGTTATAATATTTAGCGTCACAATTAATTTGATATCGTCAAGGCTAGAAGTGAATTGAGTTTCGGTTATTTTAAGGTGAAGTTGCTTTGAAATCTTTTGTATTAGCGCCGGCTGCGGTGGCGTTGCAGGCTGCCCGCCGACGCGGCGCGGCCGGGCGGCGGACTGTGGGGCGGTCTGCAGCGGCTCCACGCAGGGCCCCGCCCGACGCCTCGCCCACACGACGCCCCGGGCGCGCGGCGACGCCGCTGGACGACTCGGGCCGCCCCGCCGCCCACCGACGCCCCGGCGCCGGACGACGCCGACGCCGACGCCGACGGCGACGACAACCACGACGATTCGCGGACACGACGAGTCGCTCGGATCGTGGACGCGTGACCGGGCGACCCACACCACGTCGTACCCCGCACCCGGGCCCGCACCACGGAGGCCCCGCCCCCGCCCGTGGCCGTGGAGGGCGCCCGGGGGCGAGGGTGGGGCCGGCAGGGCGGGGCGGGGGCGCCGGCCCGGAGGAATGACCCGGAGGCGCAGCGCAGAAGGCGCGGACGCCAAGAAGGCCGCGCCGCCAAGGACGGCCCGCGAGAAGATCCCCCCCGCCGCGGTGCCCCGCAAGCGTCCGCTTCATCTGTCACATTAACTAATTAATTACTTACTTAAATAATTCATTAATTCATTAATATAACAGACTAATTAATATTTTCGCTTACATGTCATGTTCGTTAATTAATTACTGATTAATTAATTCAATACATATAACGGACTTAATTAATAATTAATTAAGTTTAAAGCAGAAATAACAATGCTTCATCTTGCCGATACGGGTAGTCCGAGAAATTGCAAGTAGTGCCGTGGCGATCTCGGGGGAAAAGGGATCCGGGCTCGAATCCTGCTACCTCTGCCATGGTTGTGCTGTTGTTTCGTAAATGTGCGTGTTCGTCTAGATGGACAGTCTTGATGGTTTCTTCTATTTCGAAAAACATCGTGCGTATGGTTTAGTCGCAATTTAGGTGCACTGACGGACTGATATGACAAAAGAAATTCTTGAATAAAAACTCTTTTAAGGTCATCAACCGGGACCCCCGGAAGAACGTTGTTTCCGTTGAAATCTCGAAAGCGATTTTTCGCAGCCATAACATCTACACTCCCTATGTTATTTAATTACTTCCGTTAATTAATACTTACGTATACGCGAAATAAAACGATGAAATTATGCTTGGAAACTTTAATAAAAACGAGAGCCCGCCCCCATTATCGACCGGACCCAGTTAGAAACGGGAAAAGGGAAGCGATGAAAAAAAAGATTCGTCTATATTGTGATAATACGAGATAGAGTGTGCACATTAAACTCCCGCAATGATATGCGATCCGAAACTTAATTTGTGTATCTTTTCATAGGTAAGCACAATAAACAACATTTTTTTTTTCTTGATAATGATTCTGAACTGTATTGTTCTATCATCACAATGTAATAACAGTACGGTCAAAGTACACCATTACATACTATTACGTTGATTATATTAGTATATAACTTATTTAAAAACAGTTAAAACAGATTATTTGAGAAAGTACTAATTCATTAGACAATAATATACTGATGTAGAATTCAAACGGCATTGGAAACTTATTTCGGGCTCAAATAATATGCTTGTAGCTAATACAATTTAACAAATTTAAAATTAATCCATTTCATGCAGTACATGGCTAAATATTAATTGTATTTTTATATTATTATATTTTATATTTAAAACAAAAACTCTATCCAAAATTAATTAGTGTGTTGTTCGATTGGCAGAAAATAAGTAAGATGGCTGCTTTCCAGACACGGAAATCGAAAGAGTCACGCAACGACGAGGGCTCCGCGCTGCCCGAGCGCCGTGTGCGCCCGCGGGCGCCGCTGCCGCCGCCGCTGACGCCGCGCACTGGCCGCGCGTCCCCGACTCCGCCTCCGAGGGACGCGCCCCCCCCGCGTGGGGGGCCGCAGCCCGCGCCGGCAACAACACCATCTCCCCGGACCTCTCAAGCCGCAGGACCTTGGCGCGTCCCTCAAAGGCTCCGTCCCCGGGCCCCGCCGCCTCGGCCCGCCCCGCCGCCGCCCCCCCGCCGCCGCCCCCCGCCCACCCGCCGAGGGCCTTCTACGCTGTCCACGCTGCGAGGTGCGGCGGGGCGGCGGTGCTGGGGGCGCCGCTGGGGGCGTGCGCGGCGCTGCGGCGCGCGCGCTGCGGCTGCGCGCAGGCTGGGCCCCAAGGCGCGGCGCGGCCCGAGGTGGGCCGGCAGCGGCCCCGCCGTCGGCGCCGTGGAGCTGCGGGCGCTGGCCGGCGGCCCCGCTCCGCCCCAGCGACGCTACCGGCCGCAGCGGACGACGCCGCGGTCCGCCCTCGCGGTTGCGTCCGGAGGCCGCTGCAAACGCCCTCGTTCACTATGCCCGAACTGAAACTGAACGCAATGCTTAAACTTAACAGTAATATTTTACATGTTGAAAAACAAGCATTCACAATAACGAAACGTGTTAAGCTTTCGCCTAAAACATTTGATAATATCTGATCGTTATTCAAATGGTGCATAGTATGCTTGCATTTGTGTATGGGTAAGTCTGGGCCAGCGTGCATGCCATTCTTGTTTAACCTAAGATGTGATTTTTATTGATGTGTCACTTTACTTGTGAACCAGCGATTATATAAATTCGTACCCCAATTCAGCAGAATGCGGACATCCCAAACAGGGACATCTGTTGTGAAAAAAATATCGATGACTCAAAAAATTTAAACATGGAATGTTAAGAAAACATCGATCCAAAACCAACGATGTTTTTTTTTAAACTTCGATATTTTTTTTAAAACTGTATTGAGTAGCTAATTGATCTTCACTCGATGGATAATTTGGGAAGTGCTCCGTTTTATTAATTTTCTTTAATTGAGATTTAACTGACAAAACAAAAGAAAAAATCATTAGGGCAATTAACGAAGCTTAGATTACCTGATGGCTACAATTTCAAAAATTATATAGGCTCTTTATGAATTAAACTATTTTGTTATTTTATCCGAAAGTATAATAAGATTTTGTTGACTTTTTCCTATCTTAAAAATTATCCTCTTTAAACCACTTTTTTTAAAAGATCGAACACAACACATCGAATATATAAAAAAAAAAAATCTGGCTTGCTAAAACTAAGATTGTTAAATTTCATCCGATGGTTTTATATAAAGATCAATGGACATCGATTCTTGTCGGCATCACATATACCATTATACCTACCGCGTTCCTTAGTATATTAGCGTCATTTGTTACACCTTGCTGCCTTATAAAATGAATTTTTTTTAGTCCTGGGTCCTAAAATAATTATGTGGTTGTGTGCTTGCAAACCTGTGCATAAGTGAGACTTCATTAAAGAATACAGTATTTCGTTTATGATGTTATAGTTCTTGACCAATCACAGCACGAGCAAGTTTTTTTAAAAACGCAATATTTGAACTTAATCATTGAAAGAAAAGTTCTAGTAAATGTTTCGGGTCGATTGTGTACAATTAAACTTGTATTTAATATTCATATTATGCTTGGCAGTTTTATTTTTCTAATTATAAGTATTTTTGTTCGTTGGAATTTTATTTCAAATAAATTGGATAGTAATTTTCATTTCCGATCCTAATTTGAATTAGCGCAGACAAAGGGACACCAGCCTCAGAGCTTAGAGTAATCGGGAAGCTTGTGCGGAAGCGTGCCTTGATTGAATCCTTGCCTGTCTAACTACCACCAAAACAATTTAAGTGTAAAAGTTTTTAAACAACCTTACAGATTTTACCAATTAATTGTAGAAAAATTACCGTAAGAAGAAAACTCAATATAATATGGGTATTGGATACACTCATCTGTGAGTTCACGATACTCGCTTCGCTTCCCTCCCTCGTATTGTATTTATCACACTCGTGTATTAACACCCATCGTTACATCATCGTTCATAATGCACTATTTCAGCAAGTCGGGAAAGCACATTTATGATGGGCTACGAGCCCCCGTTGAGGACCGTACGCGAATTTAAATAAAAGATTCTGTTGTAAAAGGCCAGAAAAGGACTATCCATATTGACATAGTCTCAGTGTTTTGCGCTCTTGACTTTTCGCGCCGCGCGCTGTGCGTTTACGTTGGCAGCGGTGCCGGCCGCTCGTTTCTTCAGCCCGCTGTACCTGCCCGCGGCGGCGACGGCGACGTCGGAGGCTGGCCGTCGCCCAGGGACGCGCCGGCGGCGCCGCGGGGGCCGGCCGTGGGCGTGCGGCGCGGGCGCGGGCACCGGGTGCTGGGCGCGGTGGCGCGGGCGGCGCGGGGGCGGGGGCTGGTAGCTGACAGGCGCTCTTCCAGCGCGGCCCGCCCCCGCGCCACCTGCAGACGCTGCTCCCTGCCGCCGGCGAGGAGCTGCTGCCGTGATGTGCGTCCCAGGGCGCTCGCCGGCCACGCTTGCGCTTCTCCTGCAATAATTAATTAATAATAAATAATAATAATAATAATAATAATAATAATAATAATAATATTGTCGGCCCCGTGGCGCAGACGGTTGAGGCAGCCGTCGTCTGTGTCGAGGAGGCTGCAGTTCGAGTCTTGCGTAGACATGGTCGTATTTGGGATTGTCCCCTCAGCCCTCATCATCAACCTATCTCATAATTCACACTTCAAGTCCTAACAACCTTGTTGTAATCCAAGGATACAGCTGAAAAGCTGATCCTGGAAGAAAATCACACGTTGGTTGTGTAGCGTGGTCAGTAATGGCCTATACGCTAATAGTAATAATATAATAATATAATAATATAATAATATAATAATATAATAATATAATAATATAATAATATAGTAATATAGTAATATAGTAATATAGTAATATAGTAATATAGTAATATAGTAATATAATAATATAGTAATATATTTATTTTGGCCACAATTGGCGTCTTTGCCAGGTGGTAGCCAATAAATTACACTATACAAATGAAAATGAAGTGACATTAAAGATAATGAATTACCTAGAACCGCATTGCACGGGAGAGTGTCATGATGAGTCATTTTAAACAAAGGAAAACGCGGTATGAATTGAATTGGTGCCTTATTTTACGTGGTGAGACTCAGGCCATGAGGCCTGCTCTTCCGTCTGACCACGCAAATTTCGCTACGCTCCTTTCACCAACTAGCAGAGAAAGGAGGTATTTCTTGGGCGAGGAACAGGCGATTTTGAGTTTAGCTCAGAGGCGTCATGTAGGCTTGATCTTTTACATGCAAGTAAATCTACTAACATGGGGCAGCCGGCTTTACTTCCCCTCCGAAGGAAGGCGTACTAAAGATTTTTTCGCCCTTAAAAATTCACGGCTTCGATCGGGTTTGTACCTGCCAACTTCGGTACAACAGTCCGATACGCTAACTGTTACACCATCACCGCGCGTTATCTTCCTTCCAATACTAGTAATGAATAACACTGCTCTGCATTTTGCATTAACGTCATTTGTAAAGAGTGCACTGGAATTTTGACGGCCAGCTGGTAGGGTGTGGTTCTGACGTTTTGATGTCGGACGCGTTCTCAGGGGCAGTGGATTATTTCTTCGGCACGTAATAAATATAGGAAAGAATAATTTAATTAATTAATTAGCAAAAATATTTGGCAAAGTCGATTCATTAAAAAGTATCAAACATACTAATAAATAGAAGTATTTTTGACACCTCTTCGTTATGGCCAATCCTCCTGAGTTTGCCATACTTATTTAACGTTTGTGATCGATAAAAAATGTTTAATTATTCCTTGTGAAAAAGCTGTTGAACCTGACATTACCTAAAATTGACCACTTTATTACCTTGCTCAAACGAGTTTTATTATATAGTATATACGACAATATCTACTGTAAAAGCATGTCTGTTATACTTGTATAATAAATTTGTTTTTAAAAATTATATATAAATTTTAATTTCTTGGAACGGAAAGATTTTTTTTGATTACACAAGTCCAACATGTCCAAACTGTCCAACTAGCAAGGCCCCAAGGGCCACAACTAAAACTACCTTTAATACGGTTGCGGCCCATACTTACAGTACTCGAGCGTTCCACATCTGACTTATCCGTGATGTTGATCTCGGCAGTTTGCCCTACTGCTCTGAAGCAGGGGAGGGGCGAGGGGGCAAGGGGAGTGGAACCATGTGTGTCATTAGGTCGTAACATGCATAACGCAGGGAAACACATTGGAATAATTTGAATCTCTGAATTGAATAGAAAAAACTCTTAAAGCTAAACAATATATTTTTCGTAAATGGGGTGCTGACCCCGACAGGGCGAGAGTGCTAGGTGCGCAATGTTCTCTCCCGACATGGATGCAAGGAACGCTCACTTTTGCCTAATAATCTTCCTCGGGCCACTATAAATGGCACCGCAGGCCGCATGTGGCCACAGGCCGCCTGTTGGACAACCCCAACTTAAGCCAGCCCTGAGGAAGACCACGACAAGATGGTCGAAACGTCGGCAACACAGCCTTCGACGCGGCGTCACCCGGACAGCCCAGATCACGCACGTGACTCTGGCCGCGGAAGCTAGCGACTTCCACCCTGGCTTAAGTTAAATAATTATTTTAAAAGTATTTGCTACGTCATACACATCACACATACACACACATACACACACACACCTACACATTCGTATGCATCTAGTTTGTATACCCCTTTTATAGAGATTGTATCGTCTTTCTCGCTGAGCTCCATTTGTGCTTGTTCTGTGGCTGCTGCTGCTTCGAGCAGTCGACGAGTGCACCGCTTTTTGCTCCTGCCAGAAATGTTTCGGTCTCGAATCGTTACGTTTGCATGCGTCGGGTTTAGAGCGTTCGCCCTTGCAACAACATTTTTTGACAGTAGCTCCCTACAAATGGAGCGTGCCTACCAAGAGATTAATGAGTTACAGAAACTTTTCACTGACAGATTCAAAGGAGCTTGCCGTTCTCGAATATGACGGCTCTCTGTTTAGTGGCAGAAAATCCCGCGGATTGTGTTCTTCCCATTTTCTAATATTTGATCTAATAATTTCTGACTTTTCTCGTAGTAAATATATCAACTCAATTTCATCCCTAAAAGTGACACACTGTAAACAAGTACGTGTGTATGGAGTTGTAATTCCTCCACAATATAGTGCGTTGTACTCACATAAGCACTGTTTGATCAATGTCCATCTTTACACTTAGACACAGTGTCTCCCATTGCGTGGCAGACTGTCAGTTGTCTTTCTGCTCCGTTTGGAAGCCGATACTCATGTGCTTTGTTTGGTGCGGTACATGTGCGAGAACAAAGGACTCGTCCAGTTCTTCGCCCGGTAATATTTGGCGTTCCGATGCATTTCGGATGCGGAGCACTGATCTTTTAACGTACAAACATAGTTCGTACTTTCTGACCTCCAAATTCGACCCTGTCACTCACCAATGTCCCTGTCTTTCAACCAATCTATCTACAGTAGTGCTAAAAAACCGCATCACATAAAGAAAATGGGTATTCATTTTCCGTAATACAATCGTCTCTCAAAAATTTTAAAGAAATCTTAGAAGAGTTTGGTAATCATTTTTATGTGGATTATATGATATTTCGGATTTCATTACCTTCATAACTCGTTCGATTTGTGCAAATCAAGAGGCGTATTTTCAGGATTATATTGCAGCATTATATTATACAACTTTGGGAAGAGTGATGCGGTTTTTTAATCTACCTAATCTTTTTTTATTTATTTTAACGATGGGAACTGTGGAAATCTTCAAAAGACGAAGAGGAGCCCGCACTCCACAACAGTGTGAGATTTTCCCCCACTAAAACCATAAACCCTTCATGTTCCTAGCTTTATCCACCCTGGAACCGCAGTTATTCATTACTTCAGGATGGTGCCTGCTCTATTATTTCGAGGTGCTATTCAGGTTCAGCTATGACTGGTTTCTTTCAACTTCTTCCTTCTGCTTGAGAATGGCGGCGATATATTTCTTTATTTCTGTCCACTTCTCCTTGTTCCAGACCATTAGTGTAACCATGTTTTCTGGTGAGACATTACACCCGACCTCCCATATCATGCGATGCCTTAGCGTGTCCCATTTCGGGCAATGGAACAGCGTATGTTCGGCGGCGTCCGCTTCATGGCTGCAGTAGAAGCATACCGCGTCTTCTGTCTTTCTGAATCTTTTAAGGTATGCCTTAAAACATCCATGCCCTGTTTGCGGCTTATCCATTACGATACATTCGGGTTGAGCCTATGAGTCCATCTGCCGGTCACCTCTCTGTCCCAGCGTTTCTGCCAGCGGTACATCACGTATTCTTTAGCCTTTTTAATTGCGCTATACGTATCTTGGTGCGTTCGTCTTCCGTTGCCTTCTTGCTCATGGGAGTTGTCGTAAACTTCTTTCCTTTCTAGAACCAGCAGTAGGAGGGACGTTCGCCAGCAGAAGAACAGCACTTCCGGATACAGTTCTATATGCCGATGTTATGCGTAGAGCTCCTTTCCTCTGGACAGACTTTTCCTACTCAAATTCTTGTTTTGAAGATCTTCTGCCCAGATCGGTGCTGCAGAGAGCATTTTCGAGTGCATCTCACTCCTAAGAATTCGTCTCGTCTTGTCGCTGGGGCCCCTGGTGTTCGGCATCAATCTTGAAAGCGATGCTGCTATTCTTAGGGCTTTTTCCGTCGTCTCGGAAACGTGTGGTCCAAAACTTAGCTTCCTGTCAATTTCCATTCCTTGGTAGCGAAGGCTCTTGCGACATAGTATTTTTTCCTTGCCTATTAGGAATGTTGGGTTGGAGTAGGATCGTCTGTTGGTGATAAGCAATTCTTCCGTTTTATGAGCTGCCACTTCCAGAATCTATCTACTTATCTATCTATCTATCTATCTATCTATCTATCTATTTATCTATCTATTTATCTATCTATCTACCTATCTATCTATCTACCTATCTATCTATCTATCTATCTATCTATCTATCTGTCTGTCTGCCTATCTATCTAAGTATTTATCTATCTATCTATCTATCTGGCTGTCTGGCTGTTTGTTTGTCTATCTAAGTATTTATCTATCTATCTATCTACCTATCTATCTATCTATCTATCTATCTATCTATCTATCTATCTATCTGTCTGTCTGTCTGTCTATCTATCTATCTATCTAACTAACTATCTATCTTTCCATCTATCTACCTATCTATCTTTCTATCCGTCCGTCCATCTACCTCTTCGTTGGTTGTCCCAAGAGCGCTCCCACTCTGCCTAGCAGGCGCGCGTCTGCAAGCCGGGCGCTGTGTGTTGCAGAGTCGCTGTCGGCGCACTACGACGTGCCGCCCACGCTGCTGCGCCGCTCGACGCTGTGCGCGGCCGACCGGCGCGCGTCGCTGCCCGCCGCCCCGCTCTCCGCCTCCGCCTCGGCCGCCACCACGCCCACCTCCGCCTGCGCCTCCGCGGGGCCCCTCGGGCCCGGGGCGCTGTCCTGGGCGCCCGACCCGCCGCCCACGGCGTCGCTCTACCTGGCGCCGCCCCCGCCCACGCCCACCCACGCGCTCGACCACGCCCCCGCGACCGACCACGTCTACGAGGAGCTGCCTTGCTGGCCGAGGATGCGGTGAGGCGGCCGACGCGTCTGAGGCAGGGAGCCAGGGCGAATTGCGGTGCGGGTGATTTACTTGGTCCATATCCACCGTAACTCCAGCACCGAAAATTCAACACTGTTTCGCCCCCGCCCGCGTCCCCGGCCGCACGCCTGCCTCCGTTGCTGATCTCGCCATCGCTGCCCACGCCGCTCCTCAGTGTATGAGGTGCTGGTCGAAGATTAGGTGAGGTGGTGATTTGGAGAATATGAACGGTTCTGGAGCAGGGAATTAGTCCGAATGATGGTTCCGGTTGAGTGAGGTGGACAGTGTCTTTATATATCCTATTGGCGGACTACAATAATCCTCTTGTCTGAAGTACTCTGCGTTTTTTGTCAAAAAATTAAGTGATTTATCATGCAGTAGATTCTGCTTGCACAATCCAAAATACGCACAGTTCATGATTTAAGTTCCGAGTATTTCGAAAAAGAAATGGATAGCATTCGATTTGCACAATATATTCTTGTCGAAGAATACACCAAGTGCGTATTAATTAAGTGATTCATAAGGAAATGAAATTGTTTCGTAATACATAAAAAATCAAGGTGTCGGGTAGCTTATAATACTGCACAAATTGAAATATGGTTCTGGAGAATAATTTAATAAGAATCTATTCCCAAGAAACGTGTAACTGGCAAAACATAATGTTCTGCAATTCACCTCGGCCTTGTTTTGTGCTCCAGAACTGTTTCCATATGAATATAGAGGAGTTCATCTAAACTGTCCCTGAGAAAGGGTTTCTGATGTCTTTCCAAGAACGAACAAAGTGCTCCAAAATATGACCGCTTGATTGAACCATTGTCCTTCGTGTGTTCATATTTTCTAGTGTGAATGATACGCATCGTACATAACGTGACATGTATTTTGCACTCCTGAAATTATATTGCTGAAGTAAGCAGTATTTTTCAGAAGAAAGATATTTTATGTTCTTCTTTAACTCTATCTTCTGTTTATATATAATAAGTGTAGATTGTTTCGCATAGAATACAAGTTACCAAAGAAACAAATTTCTTTATACACCATGTCTTCATACGAGTAGGTTTTCATGCATATCTCGCCTAACGATGACTTTGCTTTTCTGTGCCATACGATGTCAACAATAAGACGTTGCCTTGATACGTTGTCATCAATAGTCATAATATTTTATTGCTTTAAGAAGGTATTGACAAGATAAATGAGAATGTGACATTTTCAAGGAGGTGAAATTGTTAAAAATGAATTGTCATCACTGTATTACATGTCCACGTTTTCTTGAGTCCTGGTATACCTACCCCTACTCCATTTGTTGAATTAAGAATAAATTATAGAAACGAGCGCTGCTGACAAAATCTGATAACCAGAAATGTTGGCCTCTATGAAATAGATACTATTTTGCATCCTATTTTCCGTAACGAGCTGCAGATTTGATTCAAACACGTCCTGTCGTCTAAAGAGCAAACACTCCACTCCTTTCGTATCAAGAGAATTGAAGGCTCAAGAAAACGTCCGCGAATAGTACTTTCGTCGTGATTTTGATAGATCTAAAAACTGAAAAACAGACATTTAAAAAAATAACATGGACAAATCCAAGAAATAAGAGCTTTTTTACTTTTTAAATTGTTATATGTGAATCTATTTCCAACCATCTGGCGGATCTAATGAAGCCTTTTTTTGGGGGGGGGGAATTATTTTATTGCTCATTTTTGGAACGTGCGTACCATCGTTATATTTGGCATTCAATTTCATTTCTTTAATTGCTATTTATTATTGTTGTCTTCGATTATGTAGTATTATATTTTATTCAAATATAAGTAGTAATTTAAATTTCTATTCGAAACAAGTTTTACTTTTCTCTATTATTATGTAATTCCCGTTACATCTTTCTGAGACGAGCAATAATTTCAATAATAATATAGTTTCTTATATACCCAAAGAGTCTAATGTAACTTAAGTGCATCGATTTTAATCATTCAATCTTCCAAAACCGTGAGATAAGAGCTGTATGTTAGGAAAAAGAGCGTTGCCATCTTAAGAGCTGCGTCGCAGCTGAGGCCTGCCTGGAAGAGCCGTATATTGTGAACGATGATCTTATTCTACACACGTGCGTCGAGAGAGCAGATGGCTGAGTGTCTTTATTTGGATCAGACAACTGCGGCCGGCATCCGGTACGTTCAGCTGGAGCTGGCGCGACAGCAGCGCTTCTCGACGTTGGTGTGGGGAACTCGTTGAAATCTAGTGATGCAGTACTTCGCCAACAGAGCGCACGATACGGGTGCGTTCTGTCGAGGACGATATATTCTCTTTTCTGCAGGTCTGTGGTTTCACGGGAGTCTGCGGAAGTTTCATATCGATGAATGCTCATTTCCGCTACATTTCACTGGATATCAGTCGAGGCCATCTTGAACACGATATTTAAGATTTCGGCATGGAAAACTTCCTGTTTTGGTTTTTACGGACTTGATTGTAAAAGTATTTTGTGTGAAAGAGAAGAATCTTGTAATGAATTAATAGAACTGTGCCAAATATTACAGTGCCTCATATTATATAACGTCCGATTCTTTATAACGAATGATTTCGATGTTCACATGATGATACACCTAAGATTTACAGTCATCTATTTGTCTATTTTTCGGAAGATTTTTGTGATACTATATTTTTGTATTGACAAACAGACTTGAATGTCAATCAATACATAATAAAGCGAGTACAAGTATGAGAAATTGTCATGTGTTCAGCACACTGTAATACATTTTTTTGTGATTTTGTGTGAAGGGAAGAGATGTATGTAAAGAAAATAGATAATAAAAATATAAATATTCATATTTAATTGTGTAATACTTGACTGTAGAGAGGGGAGATCCCTGATTCTTTAAAACTATGCTCATGAACATTACGTGGATTATTTGCTTGGAGGAAACAATATTGTGGCACATAAATACAAGAAATGTTCACATTTGTGTCCCTCAACTATCCTTCACCTGTCTCCGAATTGTTCCGTCATTTCCCTATCAGTCCCGACATACCACACTCCTGTCCCCCAAAAATATTGGGCTGCCTGTCCTCAAAAGCTCGTGTCCCAACGGGGCACTCAAACTCGGTTTAAAAAGCGTAGAATGCATCGTTTATGAGCTATGCACGATTATAATAGAGTTACAATTATCTGTTTTGTGTGTCATAATCTGTAAACTTCTATTTTTTTGACTGGAGTCTGTTGCATATATCAGGTGTGTAATTCACTGTCCCCCAGTAAAACACTTACAGAGTGTTGTGTTGATTGGAAGATTTTTATTAATTTGCCAAAAACCGTCATCTTTCTGTAGTTTATTATACACTACATAAAGGATTATAAGGATTGTTCCACTCGTGCAATTAACAACAATAGTGCTTAACTATACACACAAAATGATCCAATCAGGGCGGTGTATCTCAAAACGTTTATCACTTTTTCTAACTGAATGTTCTTACCGCTTCTACCTACTGGCCAATCTTAAACTGTGGCTCATCTATCTTACGTATACATAGATCGCTATGTCAATGTCCAATGAAGCGCCTATGTGTTACAACGTAACCTCTTTGATTTTAACATTTTCAATATTTTGTGGATTATGGAACTCTGTTGGATATAATTTCACTCATGGTATATTCCTATTAAATATCACTCGTGCTTTGGAAATTCTCATATAAATCCATATAACTGTGTTCTACAACAATGAATGCAAATGCATAATAAACACTGAAATAAAGTTTCAGAACTCTTGCAGAATCTTTCGAAGTACATTTAAAGTTATAAGAGGTTTTAAAGGCAGAAAAGGGTAAAAATTGGTTTTATTTCTTTAACAAAGGCACAGAAATCGAAACAAATCTGAGAAAATTTACAATAATGGTATTTTGAAAATACGTTTTGAGAGAGTTTCGTGCTAGTTCCCATGTTCTAATTTAGAGAATTTTTTTTTCGTTTGGGTTTGGCTGAAAGAAAAGATAAAATGTTTTTAATAGTGTGTATTATATTTTCTTAATTTTTCAAATAGAAAAATTGAATTGAGAAAAAAATTAAAATAAACAACACATTTTGGCCTGTGTATGGGAAAAGGTAGTCGTAGGAGGGCAACGGAATTTTCAAAAATCGTATTTTAATGCTAAATTTCCAAACCTACAATATGGGAGCTGTGTTTTCGTAGACCATTACTTACCCAGTGATGTTCAAATATCGGAGCTCCCTCCACGTCTCCATACCGCCACTCCTGCATGCGCCCGTCACTTCACTTACGAAATTAGGGGAATTGCACGCCTCACTCTCTCCATGCCTCATTTTGTATTGGGAGCATCAATCAATTCATTTCTCGCATTCTCTCTTTCTAAGAATATCGTTAAGTAGGTACTCTTTGCTCCAAAGAGTACTAACGGTATATACTTATCAATAAGATGCAAATCCGTCCAATTCTATCCTCTTTTCTATCGTTATGTTTTACTTATGCTTTATTCTATTGTTATATCTATGTATTTTTATTATATTTTAATATTTATTCAATGAATTGAAAATAATCTTAGTTTCTCTCACAAATATTTAATTTAATCTACTACACGTTTTACGTGCAATTTCAAGTAATTCTGGACTAATAATTTTAATTACTCTGCTTTGCTCACTTATTGATTCCTGGTCAAACATTTTTTTCTTATTATTAATATTATTCATGACCAATATCCATAACATTTAGGTGAGTTTTACCTGCGGGCATCCACGTACGACAAATCAGTACTTACTTGGTTGTGTGCAGACCGTTCATCCATAGGAATCAGCGATTTCTGAAAAAGGAATTTTCTGAATGATTGCAAGTACAATTAATCAGCCTTTTTAAACAAACAAATTGATTATTTATTTGTAATTAAATCGATAACATATTGCGTAATGAACTGTATCATTAACCCTAACCATAATATTAATTGGATGGCTGGTGAGGTAGATACATTTTTATTATGATAAATAAATAAAGATATTGTCTGGTATCAATACTTTTTATTCAGCTTATGATCGTTTCGATCGCTAAGCGATCGAAACGATCATAAGCTGAATAAAACGTATTGATACCAGACAATATCTTTATTTATTTATCTAACCAAAATAGTTCTTTTTCAGAAGTGTCTCGCTTGCTTACTTCTGTCCTTGGCGCGCATTCAGGGCCTTCTCGGGAGACTCCAAAGCGAGGGAAACTACCGCCGTCTTCTCTCTTCAGTCGACGCGGCGACATTCCCTGCCTCCCCCTGTTTTCAACGCGTTGCTATTCGTCGTCTGTCATAAAAAGTGTTCACTACAACTCTAACGAATTGTTAATTAATTCGCCAGGTAATTATTAACAACATTATCCGCGCTCACGATATTTCCCTGCGCCTCTGACGATCGCCTAACCGCGTCACTTCCTAATATCTACAAATAAAATGTTCAAGGAATGATATGGCTACGATCTAGTCCCTCATCACAATTGTATTTTGTATAACGCGTGTTCGTTTCCTACTTGATACCTAAAACTGCCTGAAGTTATCATTTCTGTTCTTCTTTACTTATTCCCACAATGAAGACAATAATAATAATAATAATAATAATAGTAATAATAGTAGTAGTAATAGTAATAATAATAGTAATTAATAATAATAATAGTCAATTCTCTTTCCTCCTAAATTCTACGCCCTGTCATTGCTAATTTTCTAGGACACAATCCACAACGCGTCTCCGTCTTACAACGTCTCCGTCTTATACAATATGTATATCTTATTTTGTTTTATTTCTTATATATACTTAACGTCAACAACAGAAAAACTGAGTGTGGCGTATTAAGGAGAGAAATGTATTCTGTGAACTTTTTCGTAAATCCGGGAATGCAGTAGCATTAGTAAAGACAATTTGAGAAAGTTTTCTTAGGTATGAGAACGTATAGAGAATTTGGCATTTAATGTGTAATTCGTGTTAAAACGAGCACATTTCGAGAATATTACAATACTATTATGTTTAATAGTTACCATTATATATTTTTCGATCTATTCCTATTTGTTTGCCAGTATCGTGTAAGCAGTATCGTATTATGTATTAGCTTTTAATTATTTTACATTTTCGCATACTGCTTATACAGAATAAGACTAAAAACTCATCGGTTATGCTCATGAATACACTGCACACCTTGTACAACGAATTAAATGCCAGAAAGGTATTTTCGTTTAAAGATTTGAATAAAATATATATTCCTTGAAACTATTTAATTTGCGCACCAAATGTTCTACGATTTCAAATAAGTTTTACAAAAAATGATGACAGATGTGTTGATTTGGGGAGAAATTGTGGTGTACTACATAACCATTACGAAAGGCGAGAAAATACGTGTTTTAGCCCCACTATTTTGTATTCGCGAGAAAACAAAACTCAAAATTGCTGAAAAAAAATGGACTCAACAAAGATGTTCGTACGAAACACCATTTAGGATATTTTGACTGCTTCACCCGTCGAAAATTTCTACGAAGAAACGGAACAACGAAAGAAAGAGAAGGCAGAAGGCAAAGGTGCGCCGAAGAAAAGAAGTCGTTAGTATAGACAAAGGTTTGCTAAGGCTCCCATTACCCAGGTGATGAGAGCCAATCGAGTCAGTTTGGTTTTTCTTTCTTTTTTATCATAAAGGAAGTGTCCGTTCGCTTTTTGTTTTATATAGTTTATGGATCAAATATAACAGAATCTAGATTAAAAACAAGATTTTCAAAACTCGTTTCTACGGCATTTTTATTTCACTTTTTATTTCGTTAGAAGGTCCCTATTCTCCAGTTCTACCCTACACCGTTTGCTGTTAATTCATCCCAAAGAAATATTATAATTGTGTACATTCCAGATTAGTGGTGGCAATTTGAATTATTTTGGGAACCTATGAGTAAACAGGAGGCCATGTGCGTTACCTTCACCTCCCTTCGAATTGTCTCGTCATACACACACTCCAACAAACGTTAAAGAGAACAGTAAACAATAATTGATTACTTCTCAGCTGTAAAGGTACCTGTGATACCATCTGTAGTATGATGAAGCTGAACCATAATGAATATCATTAGGGAACGAGCTGCAGTCATCTAATAACAGATTGGACAGGTTTTGAGAATTATGTTTTATAAATTGAGTTAACTTCAAGCAGAAAACATATGAAAATAACTCGTTTTTTTTTCAAAAAATTCTGCATGACCTTTTTTAAAATTCTAATTTTAAAAACAGATTTTATTTAAGAACAAATCTCTACCATCAATGTTATACTATTGTGCTTTATTTTCTGCAATTTTTCAACATACAGAGATTCCTAAAAATGGGTCTAGCACCTTTTTTACCGTCCTTTGCTACATATGAGGAAAATATTTGTAGCCATTTTTGTTTAAAAATTGCCTGTAGATTGCATCTTTGCAGATTTTTGAAAATCAGTACGTAACCTTATTTTTAGATCTTTCTTTGAGCAACAGATTTCAACCAGAAAAAATCAACAATGAATATTGCAGTTAGAGAAGAATAACGAAACTTTCTGAGCTTTTGCAATTTTCGAAAATGTAGAGATTTCCACGAAAGTGTGTGCGCCATTTTTAAAAGCATGATATAACCAGAGGACAATGTTAAATACAAATGGAGCCATTTTTGAAAATATTGTGAAAGTATTGTTAGTGCTGCATGTAAAATGTCTCCAAAAATGAAATTATTCGTTTCAAATGCAGAGGTCCTTCACTTCCTTCAAATAGATAAAGGAATACCAATTTTGAAAACAATCATGTGAACGGTTTAGACGCTAGCGATGGCCTCGGGCGGACGGACGGACGGACGGACGACCATTTCGCTGTCAATCGATTTTTCGGTATGAAAGACCCAGAAAACGTGAATTCTGACTACACGTGTGAAAGAAAATAATTTATGGATTAATATTAATCTAATTGTTTGCAATCCGAGTTCGACAGTACCACTGTTTCTGTTGAAAACTTGCCTATTTCTGCTGACTTACAATACTTTCTCGTTCCCACGTAAGTACAAAATAAGACAAAAAAATAAAAAGTATACATTAAAAAACTTATTTAAGTTTTCATTTCATTACAAAATTAGTTTTAATTATTGTCAGTATGATGTATCAAGTCGTAATGATTCATGTGAATACCGAAAAGAGAATATAGGAATTCACAGTTTCACCAATGTACTCTTAGGTGCATTGAATCATGTCAAACACGTACATTTCTATAATTACTCGTAAATAGCCTACAGCGAATGGGATAAGAATTTTTTCAACAATTATTTCTTGCCTAAAGGCATCGCATAATTACTGAACGTCTCTGGGTAAGTAACCCAAAAATCGTTTCAGTTAAATAAAAAAACACACACGACTTTTAGAGAAATATTTTAAAATAGGATAGATCTGGAAAATAATCAGGTCTCCATCGATGTGTGTCGAATGATTGGTGGACAGGGAGTTTGCCGTTTACGGTAAACGGTAATTCAAGGTCGGACGGATAGATACTAGCTACTCCATAACAACATAATTATTTCATATCATTTTATAACAATTATTATTAACGAAACTACTACATAGCATTTTATTGATTACACAACAAATAATCCGTAATTTATTTAGCGTATGAAACTTGTGTATTATCCGCGCACGTTTTTTTAAGTCCCGGAATATCTAATCCCACCCCTTTGTCAATATTTGTTGAATGAAGAATGAGTGAAGAAATGAACGTTGTAGACAAAATTTGATAACTGAAAATGTTCGCTCCCGAATAACGAAACTATTTTGCATTGTAAAAAGAACTACAAATATTTTTTTTCATAATAACCAAACTTTCCACTCTTCTTGCAACTAGCGTCACGAGGGCTCAGAAAAATGTGCGCATATTTTATGAACCGCCAGCGCAAATTTCAAACTTGTTTATCTAAAACCTTCAAGTTTCGAGTAGATCTAATGTTGTAGACCCTGAAATTATTTATATCTACCACCCCGTTTCCAGGAAATTACAAAATCTTCCACAGGGGTAGATATCAACATGGCTGGAGGTTTCGGATTGCTGCAAATCAAACAACAGGAAGCTCATTACTCCATAGCCCTACGAAGAGTGTTATCGCATCGGTAGGGTATAAGGCCAACCGTGAGACGAGTTCGGTTCAGTTGGGCGTTCGCCACCAGGGTCGCTGCAGCCGACCTGACCGCAGGTTATTGTGGCACCATGCGTGGCTGTGGCATCATGTGCTCCCGGGTGCTTGTGCTGATGCTTGTTGCCACTGCCTTCGCACACGTCGCAGGTAAGATACGAGTTTTCGCAGTTCGCAGTCGTGCTACACATACTACGAAATATGAACTTTGTGGTTAACTCAGGCATTAAAAACAAAATAAAAGTATGTTAATTTGCCATCGTTTTGGAATGTATTATTTCACCTTCAAGTATATGAATAGGAAACACTTTAATGTTAAATGTACAATTGTAAATAGACAACGATATGAAACACGCCACACTAAAAGTTAGTTAAAATTGCGTTAAAATGTGTTCCAGCATACTCGTATGAAAGTCGTTCCTCAATTTGGATGGACAATCTGTAGCTTTAAAAAGTGGTGAAATTATAACGTATGTAGGTATATTTTAGATCTTCGCTAAAATGTTACCATGGAAGTTCAGAGCATCATTTAACACACAGGTCTACAAAAGAAATTGTCACTTTTTTTTAGATCCAATAACTTATTTTATATATTTAAAGTGTAAGGATTATAGAAATGACTTCCATTTTCCCGTATCACATCGGGTTTTAAAAAATGTACATTTAAACATCTTTATAATATCTTTAACTTGAAAATCTGAATCGAATATTGTGTGATAAACACGAAATATAGAACAGAAATAAAGTGTTCCTTATATTATTTTTTATATCAGAGTTAATAAAATTAAAATTAAACACTTTAACTTAAGGCCATCGCTTGAATGTTATTATTGCATCCTAAATCTTCATATTTTTTCAGATATCATTTAAATAATACGCATTGTTTGAATCTTCATAATTTCCAATGAATATCTGAACTACTTCTTTGATGCCAATCCAAGCTTCCCTTTCCAGAGGTGTCATTCATGCTTTAAAATGTTCGACGTTAGCTTGTTCTCTGATCTGCCTACAAAGATTCTACTTTGACTTTTCGTTCTGAGATGGTGGGAAATTTATTGATAGGTACTTAAAACTACCATTCTTATCCAGTACCTTAGTAAATTGCTTCATTAATCCCAATTTAATGTGTAAGGGAGGTAACAGTTTTTTAGGATCTACTAATCTGTTTTTATAATGTTCTTAGAGCCTGAAAAGTGTTTCTTCTAGGCCATTCCCACCTTGTCCAATGCTTTTTTCTATCTCGGCTGCCCATTGATAAATGTAACATAGGTACTTGGTGTAATTCTGTTGAAGTCCTAACAACATGCACAAACCTTTAAATCAGCACAGATCACCCATTTGTTTTTCTCATAATATACCTTTTCGAGTAGCAATTTAAGATTGACATGACTCCTTAAAATGCGCGGAATGTGCGACTGCTACATGTGCTAAAGTGTTAGCAATGTGTAGCAACACACCTTTAAACTTCACTTGCTTGCATCAATGAAAAGTCCCCATATATGTGATTTATACTCTCCTCCTAACTTATTTATGAGGTTTGAAATGTGAGCGCAATATACTAAGGAGTCTTCTTGATTAAAAAACCGTACTAAGTCTTTCTCTCTATGACTTTAAACTGTAACATAGGATTCTGGAGATAGAAGATTGTTTTCTTTTAGACGTGAAACTAAAAGTTCAGAAACATCCTTTGAGACACTTAAATCTCTGACCAAATCGTTCAGTTCTATTCGTGTAAAATGTTTGGGTTTCTGTTCGGTGCTTGTCCAATCAGATTTTTCAGCTGACTCTCCTGGCGTTGAACTTTAATCAGAATGCAGTACTTCGAGATTCGAAGGAGGTTCTGGTAAAGAAACATCATTGCCATGTGACTTTCTAGCGGCCTCAAATCAAGATAAGTCATTCCGTGTCTGTTTTTTAATTGAATCCTTTTACTGTTCAAATACAAAAATAACAATTGTTTGATGTTTTTTTGGCTCGCGCCACACCATAGGAACTCCAAAAATCAGTGCCTTTCTCTTCGCCTTCGACCATTTTCACTCCAAAATAACCGTTATAAACACTTCTAACAAATGAAGTTATAATTCTATCTCTGTTTTGCAATCATAAATTGTTCACAAATATAACAAAATGTATTTGGTCCATTCACACACTTTCTTTACGTGGATATAGCACAACAAATATTTAAACAAATAAACTAGTTCTTCAAATACTCTGCCTAAGGTGCATTCGAATATCTTAGTCAAAACCGGTTGATTTAACTTTTGCACAGTGTCTGCTATTATAAGCATGAAGTTATGTATACATGTATTCATAGATCTATGAATATAATAGTGTAATGTGCTGCCATCAGCCTGTGTTCTGTTACAATATCATGCAAAATGAACGGACATAATCAACTATCACGAATAATATACATATTTGCTTTTCTAACTCATTAAAGAAAATGTATATATTTTCAACATCTTTTTGATCACAATTACTGAAATTATTACAAAATTGTGAGTAATAGAACAAAAGTATCAAATTGGATTCAGGTGACCAAATTATGTATAAACAAGTGTCAAAATAAAAAAAGGATGTTGACCTGTGTAATTATAGTTAGATCTTTTTTCAAATTCACTACTATATTGAATTATGGATATACTGCAAAACAAATCTTTTTAAAGTTGCATAAAACAAAAACTAACACAATACCTTTATCATTCAATAATTAATACCAGTATTTATCATTTCAAATAATTTGCTATACATAAATGCAATGTAAGACTTTTTTATTACTTCTTGCAGCATCGGAGGAATGCAATTTGTTTATTTTTTAAATATATTCAAAGGAGAGTTCCAAACAAATTTATAATGTAAAATACAAGTGGGGAATTGCAAGAAATTTACTTTTTTAATTAGAAGATCAATTTTTACCAATCAGTTAGTATCGATGATTATGAATACTAATGAAACAATTTCATTTCAACATTTTTATCTATTCACTTTGAACATCGACCTTGAATGAACATTAACAATCTGTTTTCTACAAAAATATCAATTTCAGTGAATTCAATTACTTTTTTATTAATTTTTCCCTGACTATAAATGTTATTTGCAAAAATTATTGGCGTTTGGAGTGTTGTATACATCCCAAAATATTAAAAGGAATAGCATTGTTAACGATATATTTTGTATTATTTGGCCAACGTAATTGTATATGATTTAAGAATAATATCATTTTAAAAATAAATTCCCAAATAGTATTTATTTGTTTACATTATATACTTCATTTTAAAATCCTTACAATCTTAGCAGGTACGTAGATATTTCGTCAAGAGCCTTGGTGCTCCCAATGCGATTTCATTTTATCTTCCATGTTTGACAAATAACATTTAGAATTACATAACTTTATGCAATGACAAAAATGACGTACACCCACAATGAAAATTAATCTATGTAAAAACAGCCATGAACCAGGAAAAGGGGAAGTACCTATTGTGAATTATCAAGGTCATATTTCGATTCATACAAACATCGCGCACCTCGGACATCTTGCGCTGCTCAGCTGAGCACAATTTGGGATTTCCATCTTTTCTAGTGTCGATCATAAACTGTACACGCTTCCCTTTCATCTGAAGTGTATACAACTTATGTTGTAAGTATCAGCCGTACATCCGTGTGTGTCCTCTATTAAAGTAAGCGAAGGCGCAAGTATATTTTACTAAAATATACTTAACTCGCCGGCTGTCGCAGGGGCTGCCGAATTCAAACAGTAGAAACCTGATTTGGACAACTACAGATACCTAAGCCGTGTGCAATAATATTCAACTTCATAGGGTGGAAGTAAAACAGTCCGACCATTATATGATACACGTATGTTTGTAAATACGTTTCTAGTCGCACAGTTTGTCAAGTTTTGGCCAAATTGATTTTAGTTCTATATCTCTAAAGTAACTATCTATATTTTATATATGTCCAATTATCTAAGTCCAAGACTGCTTTCTCAAGGGAAAAAAATCGGAAATCAACTTTTCATTCTTTTTCTTGTAATCGGGCGAAACTTATTAACTAGTATAAGAGTTCTTTAAAATTTAAACTTTGTGATAAATATCATTAATTTACACATAAATTAAAAATATAAAAAATATTTTTACATCTACAGGTAAAATACATTTTTGCCAATGACAATACTACATTTTGATGCAAGCCATATTGGTTTTGCAGTGCCGTATCTGTGCTTTGTGGTATTTTTCCATTTCCTAAAAAGTTGCCTGAAGCTGGTTTTTGGGCGAGGCTGTCCGAGGCAATATAAAATAAATAATATTCCTGGTACCGTTTTTGTTTCAAACAGAAAAATTAAAGTTTCAAATCTATTTTTTTTTATTTCTGAAAAACCTCGATGCAAAATTTTCGACGAGGTAACAACAACTCATTCTGGTATTACGTCCCAGTAGATTGAAGTGGAGGGTGGCTGCGCAGAAAGCCTCATTAGAGGGAATAAATTGTAACTAATCCTTAGGATTTCCTAAAATTAATGCAAAGAAGTTTAAAGAATAGGAATAAAAATAATAGAACAACTATATTAATTGTAAATGAAGATCAATCCAATAGCTACGTAGTAACAATCCTGCCATCACTTTTCTAAGTAAAAATCAGATCGTGTGGTTTAGAATACAAAAAAACCAACTTCGTGCACTTCTCATTTCAAAAATGAATTTGGCCATTCTATGTACTGACAAAGTTATTTAAGAAAATTGTGCGTTTCGATAATTTTCTAGACGGTTCAAGATATTGATATTAAATTTTAATCGAACGAGTCAGAACATAGGGTTTTATCAGTTAGTTAGCTTTTTTAGTTAGTTAGATTTGTTTTATTTTAAAGATATATAACCAACTTCGTTTTTTTTTATACTGGAGTACTATTCTTTTCTACACTATTAGATAGACAATTTCAGAAATACTGCATACGTCAGTATTTGATTAAACAATTATAATTATTTAGGAGTTTTAAAGTCCAGCGTTATGGCAGTTTCAGAAATTCACGGCGAGGCTCGATTTCTAAACTTTTCCACAGCATCAATCGTTCGTCGGTTCCAAACGCAGCGCATTAAGAAGTCTAGTTCATCTTATGGCCTCTAAACGACAATATACCCCGCGTTAAATAAGCATGAAGTAGGTAGTATAGAATCGCGAAAGATAAGTTTGCCGCGTGCAGAGAGTGAATGACGTAGAGATAGCAGAGCTGAGATTTGTGACCTCTCGGCGGTCTTTTTCTGCGAATACTTGACTTAAATCGTTGAAAGTTGCGACCAGTTTGCATTATCAATTGCCTAAATGAAGTAAAAGGTATTTAATTTTATTAGTTGTTTAATTGGTTAATTTACATGTTAGGGAAAATCGGAAGTTACAGTAAAAAAATTCAGTGTCGATTATTCCTGTTATTGAGGTAGTTGCAATTCAATTGAATACATCCTTGCCCAGGAATAGAGCGATTTTCGCAGCAAAATAGAGGTGAGTATTTGTGTATTTTTGATGGCCCTCGGAGGTCTGTCAAACCGTTCGAAGTTGAGACAAGGGCTCACATTGCGATTTCTCGCCCAGCTATATCTAAATAGTGGTGCTATAGAAAAGCTAGTTAGTTTCTTTTTTCTTTAGTCTCGTCTAGTTTTTTGGTATCGGCCTACCCCCTCCTAGCTGCCATCTACTGGCGCCTAAAACATATTTTGTCACATTT
Organism: Gryllus bimaculatus; assembly: GCA_017312745.1. Taxonomy (NCBI): domain Eukaryota; kingdom Metazoa; phylum Arthropoda; class Insecta; order Orthoptera; family Gryllidae; genus Gryllus; species Gryllus bimaculatus. The sequence goes on from BOPP01000141.1 coordinate 1,975,360, forward strand.
TATCAATATTTCGATACCATAATGGTAGAATCAAATATTATTTTAAGAATATTAGAGAAGAGGAAATTTTAGCCATGAACGCAAATTTTCATTGAACAATTTGAAGCAGTTTTAGTAAAAACTTACGAGATGTTCAAAATTTATATTTCAAAATTTAGAGTATGTTCTTGTCGCATCTGATTACCTGTCAGGTCCATTAAAATATGCCTTGAGAGACAGTGGATTTGCCTGGGAGAGACAGTGGAAGGTGGTACTACGAAGGTGGAGGATGGTTATTGGAAGAAAAGTGAACCCAATGCCTTGAATGATAGTATTAAACGAGTGCTTCACGAGTGGGAGGTTTTTCCAAAGAGAAATTCGATGTGATTGCAGAGGTCACTATACTGCCGTTCACTGGCACCGCCTTCCAAACTTCGAGTACCAGATATTCGTTTATTACCGATTTTCATACTTCTTCGTGCTGTTATTCATCAAATTCCAACACATGAGGTATTGCTGAAGTTTTCTTCTTAATATATATCCATTCTTATGAAAAGTGTGTTCGTGTCGCATGTAAAATAACAAAACAAATTAGTTCAATTTATTTAAAACAAAAAATTGTTCTGACCGGCAGTGATCCCTGGTTTCGTCGATTAACGCAAGGTGTATGTCGGATTAGTACCCTTACAAACGGGCCACGGAAGGCGTGCGATCTCTCCTTACTTTTCCTTGGCCTGTCCTGACCACCTACACGTACTGTACACTCACGCGTACTTGGTCTACAATACCACACATATCGGAAGACCGATCGGGAGCTTAGAACTTGTTCCGGCTGGGACGGTGCCTCGCTGGTGGGAGATACCTGGTTGGGGAACATCTGGATGTAGATGAGTAAGACGGCGCCGGTTCTCGGCATACAGCTGGAGAAGACCACCGCCACGATAACATACACTACACTTACGGAACTAATGACCATAGTAGTTGACACGCCCGGAATCAGTATCCATTAATCAGCATCCAGCGGAAAAAGATCAAAGCCACCGCCCACGACAAGAATATGCACTATACTTACGGGTTACTAGTGACCTTAGGCGTTGACGCGCCCGGCATCACTAATGAATGAATCGTGTGGCTGTTCCCTCCTCAGAAGGCATGGAGTGCTCGTGCCCGCCGGGCTTCGACCTGCTGCAGGCGGGCGACGAGGTGCTCTGCGCGCCCGTGTGCCCGTCCTCGCTGCCCATCGGGGCACAGCCCGCCTGTGCCGCCCCCACGTGTCGGCGCGGCGCCTGCCTCTGCCCCGGCGGGCTGCGGCCCTACTCGGGCTCCAACCCGCTGTGCCGCCGCCCCTGCGACGGGCCCTGCCCCGAGCCCGTCTGCCCCGACAAGTGCTCCTGCCGGCCGGGCTTCGTGCGCGACTCCTACAACGCCACGAGGTGAGCCCACGAGCCCACGCTGCCAGGTCAGCTTACTATGTCTACGTCGTCACACGGTGAGCTTACAATGTATAGAATAATACTAGGCGGGCTTACAATATCTAAAGCGCCACCACGTGAGCTTACATCACTATGGGAGCTTGTAACGTCTAACACGCCACTAGGTGGGTTTACAATGCTACGAGCATCACCAGGTCAGTTTACAATGTCTAAAGTGTCACCACGGGAGCCTACACTGTCTAACACTAGAATGTTTTGAACGCAATCGGGTGAACTTCGCATACCTAGGACGTCTTACGACGCTAAATTGCTGCAGTCTGGCGAGAGCAATTGCATGGTGAGATGATGGCTTTTTTAAATGTATTATTTTAATAAATAAATACATAATAGTTCATAACATATGTATTACATATTAAATTGAATTGTGGTCTTATTTTACTTGGCGAGACTCGGGCCATCATGCCCGATCATTCGTCTGACATCGCAAATTTCGCTACGCTCCTTTCACCAACTATCGGAGAAAGGAGGTATTTCTTGGGCGAGAAGCACGCGATTTTGAATTTAGCTCAGAGGCGTCATTAAAGCTTGAGGATCTTTTACATGCAAGTAAATCTACTAACATGGGAAAGCCGGCTTTACTTCCCCTCCAAAGGAAGGCCTACAATGGATATTTTTCGACATAAAAATCCACGCAAACTTGGGTATAACAGTCCGCTAACCGTTACACCATCGCCACCGCAACATACTAGAATATACGGAACATATATCAATTAGTATTGGGAGACATGGACACCTACGGTTCCACTTTGGAATACTATATTATGTGTTATTTTTCGTTCTGCCACGGGCACTTAAATCCCAATTGAATTGAATGGGATCGAGTACCGCAAGCCCCCCTCCTGCAGGTGCCGGCCCGCGTGTCCTCCGGGGGGCTGCCCGCAGGCCGCGTGCAGCAACTCCTTGGAGGCGTTCGGCTGCGTGTGCCCCGAGGGCTTCCAGCTGCCCGTCAACGGCAGCGGCACTCAGTGCGAGCCCGTGTGCCCGCTGGGCGAGTGCCCGCCCGCCGCCTGCCCGTGGAGCGCCCCGCGCTGCCGCGTTACCTGCCCGCCCTTCAGTTGCCCTGAGGTAGGCGCTCACGTCGTTTAATGAACAGATTGTCGACCATTAATTTAACCGACGCATTTACATTGAATGAAGGGTTTTTAAATGGTAAATGCTACGACGTTTCGCCCCTTAGACATATTATGGCCAATTTGATATATTTTGCATATTTGACATATTTAGTTTATTATTAAATAGCAAATGTTACGGCGTTTCGGCCCTTAGATTTATTGTGGCCAATTTGACATATTTGGCCACAATATGTCTAAGGGTCGAAACGCCGTAACATTTACTATTTAAAATCCATTTATTCACTGTAACTGTGTCTGCTAAAATAATGGTTTATTTTATAGTTGAGTATAAGGTTCAATAAACAGCTCACTTCATGATGTTGCTGTACCGGGTGGGTCACCTAAGATGTTCCACCCAAATCTTTTCTGAATCGTTGAAGGTAATGAGATGCGGAAAGCACTAAAACAAAATGTTTGCAAGAGGCACGTGAAACGATATAAGTTATTTTTAATACCCGTTTCTATTGCAGAATTATCGGAACAACTTAGATTTATTATATGGAATTCTAATGATTTCTTTAGCCAATGATAACTGTGTATTTTCCTCTATGTTCCATGACATTTTTGAGAAATTAAGTTTTAACTTTTTCTTATGTACATCGTGAGTGATAGTCCGCCACCGCTATGAAGAAAACGATCCGTTGTATCGTTTAGGGTTCAAACAACAGGCTTTTTTTTATCAAAACCGGGCGGAAGTTGTTTATTTGGTCTTTTATTGAATATGGAATACCCACATGCGTTGGCCTCTGAGAACTTTGGAAAAAGGTTAAGAAATATACAATTAATTTGATAGTAGAAGAGCTGAAAGAGAAATAAAGTGTAGCTAATGCTTCGTATGAAAAATTAATTAAATTGATTTGCTGTAGATAAACTTCATTGTTAATAGGAAGGACTAAGGAGGATGAAAGAAATGTTTTGGAATCTTTTGTTTGATTCCATTTTCATGAGAGTTATGTTTTCATAAATGAAAATGGAGTGCAGATATTATATGATTTATATGGGAAGTAATGGAAATTTATGGCAATTCCAAGAAACTAAAATGTATATTATCTCTGTAAAATAATTGTGACGTAAATATTATTATTAATAATATTATTACTATTAATAATAGTAGTAGTGGTAGTGTTTTTAGTAGTATTATCAACATCGTTATATTTACTCGGTATACACAGACTCTGCACGCTACGTTTAACGGTAATTGTGTGGAGTCCAATGAAGCTCGTCTCCCAAAAACTTTCTCCCAATATTGCAAGTGCCCAGTATAACCCATTTCTGATTGTTTCTAGTAAGTGGCTTTTTGATTCAATGGTTTCTGACTGGCCCTCGGCCGGTGCTGCGTGCGCAGGTGGTGTGCTCGTCCGTGGACGCGTGTCGCTGCCCCGACAGCTACGAGCCGGACCCGGCCAACGCCACCCTCTGCCGCCGCACGTGCCCTTCTCCGGCTGCCCGCGCGCGCTCTCGCCGCCGGCGACTGCCTTCTGCCCGCTGACCCGCTCCGTCACGCCCCGCCCGCGCCCCGCCCGCCCCCCGCCCCTGCGCGTGGGGGTGTCCCGAGGGCTCGACGCCCCCCGCCGCCCGCCCCCGCCGCGCCCCCGCCTCGCCCCCGCCTGCACGCCGCGCTGCCCGCCCCGCGGCTGTCCCAAGCCCCGCTGCATGGTCACCGGCAACGACGTGGTCGCCGCGGACAACGAGACGGTGTGCTACTGCGAAAAGGTAAGCGGCCTGCTCGCGTTTCGTAGGACGGAGACACGAGGGAACCTTCCACTCCCCAACTCCGATCTTTTCAAACTCTCAATACTTTCAATTCATCGGACCTTTTCAATTCACCTGATCCTTTCAATTCACCTGATCCCTTCAATTCACCTGATCATTTCAATTCACCTGACCTTTTCAATTCACCTGATCTTTTCAATTCACCTGATCCTTTCAATTCATCCGATCTCTTCAATCCTTCCTGTCCTTTGAATTCTTCTGATCCTTTCAATTCCACCTATACTTCAACTTCTACATTCCCATGAGTAGTCCGTATTCATCAAGACCCTCAAATCTCTCCAGTCCCTTTCAATTCCTTTCAATGCTAATTATCATATTTCACCGAATTGATGACATCCTTCCACTTTCTTAGAATCATTCAAAACTCTCTAATCGCTTCAGGTATGGATCCAGATTTGGAATTTACTGCTGTGGGCTTGTTATTTTCTTTGTTTGCCTTTTTGTCCGAATTAGAATTTTGAATTCTTCAAATCCTATATTTGTCTTACTGCTGTATTGTATCCTTCCCGTGATGGATTTGGTTTGGATGTTTGTTTCTCCCGTGATGTAGCTCTCTCATGAACCACAAATTAGCCAATCATGAACCACAAGTTCAATCCAATCCGTGATGTTGTAGGCATCTAACAAACGTTTCAATCATATATTCCTACATTTCTTTTAAATCGTTTTTGAGTAGAGTGAGCCGTACTAAAATTACATGTACTGGTATAGAAAAATTCATAGATAGCCTATTGTAAAGAGACATTCAAGATTTGGGTTTTAGCAACTACAAATTTTGCCCCACTTGTACAAACTTAAAATAATAAAAACCATAGTTAAACGAAGAAACGATATAAATTAATTGCACATTAAATTTACGATTGAAAACTGGCTTAATACTATCATAGTTAATTAACTATTCATTTTACAAGACTGTTAATTACTGTGCGTGTTCATATTTCTTAAAAATATCTAATTTCATAATAGAAAATATTATTTTCGAATAAAACTAGAGATTTGTATTATCTTCTAAATTGTTAATAACTGTTATTATTTATCGTCCCTTCCTGTTGTTTTATCAAATTAAAATGCAATGTATCCAAAATTAGTACAATCACCTGTTTCCTGAGGTTTAGATATGACTTACGGTCAGAATGTTGGAGTACAAAAGGACTTATTCTACTATCATCATATATTTCCGGCAAGCAGAGGAACTCGGCCAAGAGCGCGTTGATATGTATTTTCAAGTACAAGTTGCTTTTTGCAGATTCATAGGTAAAGAATAGATACATTTTAGATGTCTCTGCAATTTTCTTACGTTTCTCATTTTTATTTTTCCTGCACTTTTACCATTTTAATTTTTTTCTCTAGTTCTTTTGGATGGAGGCATTGTCCGCTCTCGATTCGCCTCTGCGATTACATTAGTAACATATTCAATAGTTTGAGTTAAGCGTCTTAATTAGTTTTGATACAAAAATTAAAAACTTTTTTTGTTTTAATGACAATTTAAAAACATTTTAAGAACATTTTATTATTAATTTTTGGCAAAGTTTTAGGTCATCTAAATCCGCCCTCTTCTTATTATATTACCCAATCCTAGGGATACTCATACTATACAAATGCCCGACTGTGAGTCGAGTGAGACTGGTAAATTAAGATACTTTTTTATTCGGAATGTTTTGGTCGAATGTGTTATATTACAGATTATGTGAAATGATGCAGGATAACTCAGCGCATGCTACGAGACAATTTAATTGGTTTAAATGATTATCAGAAAATATTTTTACGTAGTAGAGAGAAGATTATGTAATGCTGTAGAAAAAAACGAATTTGCAGCAGAAATACTCTTATACAGGGCCCTCACAACAAAAAAGTGGATAAATCCAGTTGCTGAATTTACAAAAAATCCTCTTACACGAGGTGTAGCTAGAATCCATGTTTTATGGGTCCTTGATACCGGAAAATCGAATGACGGCAAAACGCCTGTCTTGTGCCTGTCTGTCCATCTGTGAACAACGCTAGCAGCTAAACTGTTCAGCTGATTTTCTCCACAATTGATATTCTCCAACCAATCTGACTGATATCATGGCACGTAGAATTTGAAACCGGTATTTTAATTTTTAGATTTACATTATATGAAGCACCTGGGGCATTTTTCAAATAATTTGATTGTTTTTTAAAATTATTTTCAAAACAATGGCTCTAACATTTTTTTGGTATACAGTGCGAATAATGTTTTAGAGAATGAAACAGGTCGCATGTTCGTTGAACACCCTGGCTTTTTTTAAATTGAGAAAGGTCAATTTTTTTAGGAATCTTATATTAATGATAGATATTTTTCGCTTAATGAAATCTGTTCCTTGAAGATAGATTTTAAAATAAGGTCATGAAAAAGTTTTCCAAAATTGTAGTACTTCTTGCGTGAAAATACGGGTGAGAAAGGACTTGCCGTTTTAGCACCGCTAGTTACTTGAAAGTTGTGTGAGAAGTTAAAATTAATAGTTGCTGATTTTTTTTTTTTTGGAGGGGGGAATTCCCACATTTACACCCACCCCGTGGATTCGCGCCTGATATTTGCAATAATATTTACCAAACCATGTGTACAGTTTCCATGTGTGCAGTTTCTAAATAGTTAAGATGTTCATATTACTTCAATTTCATAATTAAATCACTCTTTTCTATAGAGAAATCCAGATTAGAAAAAAATTGAATCTGTGAGGCCCAGAGCACCACCGGTGCAGGAATCAGGTGCCGTACCGTGGAAGGAAGGGAGGGAGGGATGGCTCAGGGCAACAACTGATGTCACTGCAGTCCCTTTGATTGGGAGGTCCTTGGTTCGAGTCCTGACGGAGGCAGGATACCAGACTAGATTGTCAGCAAGTTTGAATTCAGTCACTCTCTGGAGAAGAATTCTACCGGTCGGCTGCTTTGATCGGTAGTTTTTCGTGGTTCCTCCTCGGAATCAGGCAAATTCCGGAGCAGTACCGAAACAAACGGGCCACGGACTGAGCGCAATCTTAGCTATCTCTTCCTTGTCCTATTCTCACCCCCTACTTACACACACTTACTCTAACATGCACAACAATAACACATATGTCGAGAGACCAGTCAGGAGGTTAGAGCTTGTCCCGGCTGGAGCGAAGTCCCCGTTGGTGGGAGATACCTGGTTGGGAAAATATCTGCTAACCGACGGTAGGTTGGCGCCGTATCTGGTCATACAGCGGGAGAAAGATCATCACTACCTCCCGAGCAAAACATGCACTACACGTACGGGACTAACGACTCTAGACGTTGACGCGTCCGGAATCACTATCAATCAATCAACCAATCAACCAATCAACCAATCAACCAATCAATCAACCAATCAATCAACCAATCAATCAACCAATCAATCAACCAATCAATCAATCAATCAATCAATCAATCAGTCGCCAACGAAGGGTTATCCGTGGGTGTTCTACGCAGGGCTTCGAGCTGGTGATGGCGCCGGCGCCGCTGGCGCTGCGCTGCGTGCCGGCGTGCCCGTCGCCCGGCGGCTGCCCGGCCGCCATGTGCGCGTGCGCCGCCGGCTACGCGCCCTCGCCGCCGGCCATCGCCCCCACCACCGCCCCGGGCGCGGCGGGCGTCGCCCAGCGCTGCGAGCCCGCGTGCGCGGCGCCCTGCGCCAACGGCACGTGCGTGGCGCCCGGCGTGTGCGCGTGCAGGCCCGGCTACGCCCGCGCGGGCCCCGGCCCGCTCGCCGCCTGCGCGCCCGTCTGCGCTTCCGGCTGCCCCAACGCCGACTGCGTCGCGCCCGACACCTGCAGGTACCCCGCCAACGCGTCATAGTTCAGTCTGCTTGACAGCTGGGGGCGATCTGGTCATTTCTTGAGGGAGGAGACACGTGGCACGTGTGCTTCTTCTTGACTAAAATCACTGCAGCAGCGGCATTAGCAAGAAACAAAATGCACAACAGTAGACGACACAGAACCGATCACACGACGCCTAACCAAACAAGTAATGGCGCTCTTCAATTTTTCAGCTTCTTCGTGCTGTAAGATTTATTTTTTCTCTTAATAAACATCGGCAACTCTGCAGTAACATCATCAGAATTCTCTGATTCAATAATGAAACCCCCTCCCCCTGTCTACTGCTAGTTGTCAAGCAGACGGAAATATTATTCATGCAATAGTTTAGATTCAATTTGGAGTGAACACGTAAGTGCCTGAAACATTCCGAACATTTACCAACGATATTATGAAACAAAGATCATTAGCACCATAATCAGCCTTTATCTCTAAACGTAATTGTTACATTATACTTCATTATATGTTTTATTATTTAATATTATTCTATTCCAATTGTTTTACCATAATCATACTCAAAATAGAAAATGTTTGATCATATCATCGTCATGTTTAATAATTTCACCCCTTCCTGCTGAGAGTGGGTAATATTTTGTATTATCCGTAGACGATCAACAGCTACTGTAGCAATAAGACGAAACTAAGAAACATGGCTGTTAGACTCACGTTCTCATTTAGTTTGGATCAGAGAGCGGAGGACAAGTAGCTACGGGGAGAGTAAAAATGTGGGCGAAATGTCCGGAGTGTAAGGGCCAGACGATCACGGGTTCTGTAGGCAAGCGGTCCGCCGGACGGCGACCGGTCTTAATTTTAGCGTGTGACGGTATAGTCACGAAACGGAAGTCCGACAGCGCGCATCACGCGTCGTTTTTTCTGCGGTAAAGCAGGGTAACTGGGGAAGGAAAGGTTGTCAAAGGATACATGTTAAGCATCTATTGTATCTTGTTTTTAATTTATTAACATACTTATGTTGTAGTTATTTGAAATGATTGTCTTCCTGCACTACGTCACGCGTGTGTTGGGGTGCGCAGGTGCAAGGAGGGGTACCGGCGCGAGGGCGCGAGCGCGCGCTGCGTGCCCGACTGCCCCGGGGGCTGCGGGCGCGGCGCGTGCGTGGCGCCGGGCGTGTGCCACTGCGAGCAGGGCTTCCAACTCAACGCCACCACGCGCGTCTGCGAGGCGCACTGCCCCGGCCGCTGCGGCGCCAACGCATGGTCAGCCTCTGCCACCTTCACTTAGATTTACTGTTTTCGTATTAATGGTTCAGCATATTTATTTTGATTTGTCTAATTTATTTATATTTTAAGTTTTTGTTTATTTAATTTTTATTTTTTAATTTATTTGTTTTATTTTATTTATTTTCTATCTTATTTATTTTAAATTTTTATTTATTCATTTTTTAATTTATAGTTTTATTTATTTTCTATTTTATTTAACTTTTATTTTTTTATTTATTTAATTTTTAATGTACTTTATTTCTTAATTCTTATTTTTAATAGCATATATTTAATTCGTTAAGTGTTGCATTTATTTCGGGGAGATAACAGAAGGAGAGGACCACTCCACTATTCTACATCCCACATCACCAACAACACATATGACAAAAGATAGGAGTACTAGGCGATTTTGTTTTTGTATAATTTATATACGGATTTCAATCTTGGTAAATAGTTTGCGTTTAACTTCACCATTTTCTCTGAACTATGTACTACTGTCAACCATGCCAATGTAGTTGGATTGAAAGTGTTTGTATGAAAAAAAAAAAGAAGTATTAGATTGAACTGATTCGTGATAAGAGCATTCTATACTTTGTTATATAACGAAGTCTAAGAAGCTATAGCAAACTGAAAATATATATTTAAATCGTTTCTCACGAACAGCCTGAACGCAGTCTACAGAAATCAGTTCGATACCAACACGTGTTTATGTCTAATGGAAAAAAAATGATTAAGCCCCAATTTTTCAGTGAGTATATACATTTTAGGGTGAATTAAGATAAATTCCTGCTCTTTTTGCATAGAGTTTTCCAGCGGGAGGAAATCACTCTCTCGATAAAATATACACTACACATGCGGGAATAATAAAGTTAACAGTTGACTCGCCCAAAATCACTAATTAATCAATCAATCCTACTTTTTCGAGTAGAGTTTTGTTAGTAAAGACCTCGGTGGCTCATAGGTGAGCGTGCTCGTTTTGCACGGCACAGCCCCATTGCCGGCCGAGGCAAAACTATAATTGTGTGCGTTCGTTACAAATGTCTCAGAATAAAATGCTGTGTGACAATGTGGAAAGCCCACCCTAAGGTTATGAAGACCAGTGTATACGGTAGAAGGAACCCGCTAACCACACGATCCCCGTATCCCACGGCCGAGACGCTGGGCCACCGCTGGTCGGCCGTAGCCCGTAGCGGGCTGTCGATCCAAGAAGTGTCGTAGCTTTGTTAGCAGCGTTTGCGCGTCGTGGGTTGTGACGCAGGTGCGCGTCGCCGGGCGAGTGCCGGTGCAAGGAGGGCTACGAGGGTAGCGCGCGCAAGGGCTGCCGGCCCAGCTGCCGCGGCGGCTGCAAGAACGGCGAGTGCGTGGCGCCCAACCGCTGCGTGTGCCCCGGCGGCTACGCGCTCAACACAGCCTCGGGCAAGTGCCAGCCCGTCTGCCCGGGCGGCTGCCCCAACGGCGAGTGCGACCGCCCGGGCGTCTGCAAGTGCAACTTCGGGTGAGAGAGCGCTCGCCGCGCCGCTTCCTTCTCCTTCCTTGCGTTCATCCTTCGTCAGCGCCTTCTTCTCATTTTTTCTTCTTCTACTTCTCGTCCTTTCTTCTTCTACTTTTAGTTTTTTATTCCTTCTACTTCTAGACCTTGCTTCTTTTACTTCTAGACCTTTCTTCTTTTACTTCTAGACTTTTATTCTTCTACTTCTAGACCTTTCTTTTTTTACTTCTAGACCTTTCTTTTTTTACTTCTAGACCTTTCTTTTTTTACTTCTAGACCTTTCTTTTTATACTTCTAGACCTTTCTTCTTCTACTTCTAGACCTTTCTTCTTCTAGACCTTTCTTCTTCTAGACCTTTCTTCTTCTACTTCTAGACTCTTCTTCTTCTACTTCTAGACTTTTCTTCTTCTACTTCTAGACTCTTCTTCTTCTACTTCTAGACCTTTCTTCTTCTACATGTTGTTCTTTTTTCGTCTACGTGTTGTTCTTTGTCCTACGGCTTGTCCTTTGCTTTCTATGTCTTGTCGTTTCCTATTCTACGTCACGTCGTTTCTCCTTCTACGTCTTGTCATTTCTCCTTCAACGGCTTGTCGTTTCTCCTTCTACGACTTATCCTTTCTCCACCTGCATCTTGCCCTTTTCCCTCCTGCGTATTTTCCTGTCTCCTTCTAAGCCTTGTCCTTCTCATAAGTCTTGATCACTCTTCTACTTTCTTCTTCTCCTCCTCTCTTGTTCTTCTCATCCTTCGTTTCCAGGCTTTTCTTTTTCTCAGAATTATTAAAAAAGCAATAAACCATAGTGTGTGTGTGCGAGTACAGTTCGCGCAGAGGGCGAGCCAAACGGGGCGGTTGCGTTGCGGCGCAGGTTCGCGCGCGGGCCGAGCGGCGGCTGCGAGCCCGTGTGCCCGGAGCGGTGCAGCGGCCACGGCGTGTGCGTGGCGCCGGCCGTGTGCAGCTGCTTCGCCGGCTACAAGCCCTCGGGCCTGGGCAAGTGCAAGCCCGCCTGCGCCGCCGACTGCTCGCACGGCAAGTGCGTGGCGCCGGACACGTGCGCGTGCGACGCGGGCTACGTGCTGGACGCCCTGAACCGCTTCAACTGCGTGCCGGCGTGCCCGCAGGGGTGCGTGGGCGGGACGTGCGTGGCGCCCGGCCGCTGCCAGTGCCTGCCCGGGCTCGTGCCCGCCGCGCCCAACGTGTGCGCGGCACCCGCGCAGCCCCGCTGCAGCCGACCCTGCAACAACGGCAATTGTGTGGGTGAGTGTTCACAGGCAATTTAGGCACCATACAGGCTTCAATTGCATATACTTAAGTATTGAATGCCCAATGTCATATAACTAGGCATATAGCTATAGCATATAACTACAGTTATATGCCTACAGCTATATGTGTGTGTGTGTGTGTGTGTGTGTGTGTGTGTGTGGATGGAAGTTCCTGTTCTTTGTTTTCGGTGATGAAAAATTCGTTAAAGTATATCCACAATGAACACAGGAAATAAGACCAGTAAGTTGGTTAAATTTTTCTGCACCGTTCGTGTACATTTAAGCAAATGACAGCCCATTCGTTAACAATACACAAAAGTTAAAAATCAGTTGAATTAGTATGAGATTACTACGCTCTGTAATCTGTTTTTTTGGGGGGGGGGACAAGGCGCCGACCGAATCCCCTCAAAGAGCAGCCGCCTACCGTTATGTACAACTCAACAAAAGTTAACTCGTCAGCGTGAACGTCAGGTCAGATCACGTTACACAAAGGTAATAAGAGTTCTCTGATCCTGTGACTGTCTTACTTTCTGCAGCAGGTGTGGAAGAGTTTTTAGGAGAGGTTTTCGATCCTATGTCTTACCGCAGGTGGCGGCGAGTTTTCTGATCGTATGATTGCCTTGCTTTCTGCCGCAGAAGCAGACGAGTTTTCAGTAGAGTTTCCTGATCCTGTATCTTGCCTTTTGCCGCAGGTGTGGACCAGTGCTCGTGTCACCGGGGCTACGCCTCCGACCCGCGCAACCGCTTTAACTGCGTGCCCTACTGCCCTCGTCCCTGCGTGGGCGGAGTCTGCTCAGCCCCAGACACGTGCTCCTGCGCCCCGGGCCTCGTGCTCAAGAGCAAGTAAGTCACACCGCACAACCCCACTCTTACTCCTGCACTCTGGGCTTCTTGCGCAAGAGCAAGTAAGTCACAACACACAACCCGACATCTGCTCCTGTGCTCCGGGCTTCTTGCTCAAGAGCAAGTAATACCCACCACATGAAACGTCGCTTGCACAGGGTTTTCGATCGACTTTTTGGCTGTCCGTGTGACGTCGTGCCGTAGGCTGAGACGCAGACGTTTCGCCTGTCAAGTCGCAGGCTTCCTCACTGCCCTGAGGAAGCCTTAAATATGACAGACAAAACGCCGGCCTCGCAGCCAACGACACGGCATCACCCGGATAACCAAGAAGTCATGATCTCAAGCATGAGATTTGGATTGGTTTAGCTCAGGGGCAATAAGGCTTCACAGCAACACGGACCGGGAGATTCTGGGGTTTGAATCGCGAAATCGCGGATTTTTGACGCTAGCTACGTAGCTAGGTGGAATTCAGTCGCCGTCTAGAGGAGAATTCTAGTGGCCGTATGCTCTCATAGTTTTTTTTCCATAGTTACTTCCATCAACACCAGACTAATACCAAAGCAGTGTCCTAACAAACATGTCACGCGCGATATTCCCTTCCTTTTCCTTGCCCTGTCATCTCCCCCTCACACATACAAACACGAACACGCGCTTTAACACACTTTCACTTCCACACATGTCGGGAGCTTACAGTTTCTCCCGACTGGGGCGGTGCAGACCGGGGGAACATGCCTGCGAGTGTAAATTCCTAACAAATCAACTGGCATTGTCTCTAAACCAAATAAAACGTCATAAAGCCATATGTTGAGTCATTGTTGTCACACGTTGAGTCATTTCGTGATGGTTATTTCCATTAGAACGTTCTAGAGTAATAGCACCCCAAAGTCACAAAAGCCTTGTTCATATTTATGACGACATGATTAATAAAGTAAACCTGCAATAGTTTGAATAATATAAGCAGCTTACTATAATTACTATGTTTTCGAAGCTCATGCCTTAATAATAGAATATGAACCTTATCAGATTTATTTTTCATTGTATTAACTTCTGATTGTACTCTTTTAATTCCTCTTTTGAATGTTACAGTCTAAATGTCATTCAAGACACACATTACTTTCATTTTTAGTGTGTTTGTTTTTTCATTTTTGTTTTTAACTTACTTAGTCATCTCTAAATAATATGTGGGTAGGTCTTTGCTGACTATATTGCATTACGCTACATTATTATGCAAGGTAACAGGGTATATGACGGGCCTAGAAAATGTACCAAATATCGATGAGAAACCGTGATAAAAACCAAGTGAATGCCTGTGTACATGCAACTTGCATTACTTCTGTGTTGTGCAGAGTAGTCTATTACAAGGAAAAGTGTATGCTCGTACAGTGCTGCTCTCTACCACGAACACATTGAACTGCTTCGTCTGATACAATTCATTAGTTCCGTTTGAGTTCAATTAGCCACTAAATCATGTCTTTAGCAATTAGAATGAATCACAATTGCTTGAATAAAATGAAAGCCGCATGAAGACTTACGTCACGTTGTACTTATTAGAGCCTTTAGTCAAAGATTTACGTAGTATAGATGTTTATGTATTCTTGTGTCACTGTTTTGTGAATTGTAGATGAGTTATACACTGATTTTTTATACGAAAAAGTAAAGAGGGCAACAAGTGTTATCAGCTACAGTTGTTAAATAACCTCATTTACCACTTTTGAATATAAATATCAAAGAATAACCAAATGTAAGTTTCGTTTACTCGATGGGTAAAGAGAACAAGTGTCATTTACTCGCTTGATAGGCACATGTGTTATAAAATAAGTATTTGCGATTATATTTCGAGCATATACAGGAAACATTAAATGTCACTGACGAAACAGTAATTAATAATATTGAACAAAATGTATCACGTCATTGAGGGTGACAGAGTAGCAATGACATACCTCTGTCGTGTTTCCCGAGTGTATTCGTCCTATTTATGGGAGGACTTTCCGACTACCAAATTAAAATAGTGTGAAATATTTTAATTATTTTATAACTAATTTATTACTTGCGGTCCCTGCCCAAGCTTCCACACACGCTTGGAAGATCTATTTGTGATCCTACATTATTGGAAGCTGGGGCAATGTAACCGAAAAACGTCAACTTTCTGCAAACAAATAGCTCTTAAACATAGCAGCTCATATTGCAAATTGAATCTCTTAAACGAAATAACTACTCTTCAGCTCTGCAAACGCACACAGGCCAGCTACAACTCTGCGAAGGCAGCGAGATTAAATTTGGCTATTTCGCTTCAAAATACTGCATTAATGGTCTAATCTGCCCACGCGAAAAAAAAACTGACCGAGAAATGCTTTTTCCCTTCACGAAACGATACCAAAATAACGCGCTCGGACCAAACTGTTGACATGATACAGGCAGTATTATCGTAGAATATTTGCCTTACATGTTTTACCGAACCCCCTCCTCCCTTGCACCGTTACCACCTGTGACAGAAATATGCACTACATTTACAGGGCTATTGTTCCGTAACCGTTCCTAACCATTACCCGCAAGGGTGGTCCAGAGTATCAACTGATGACACTGCAGTCTCTCTGACCGAGAGGTCCTAGTGTTGCAGACCGGACGGTGGCAGAATTTTCGACCAAACTCGACAGCTAGGTCGAAAACAGCCGCTGTCTGGAGAACAATTCTATCGGACGGGTGCTCTGATCGATAGTTTTCCGCGGTTACTCGAATCAACACCACGCGAATACCTGCGCAGTACCTTAATATGTGAGCCACGGATCGAGGGTGATCATTACTTACTCCTGTCGTATCCTTAACCCGTTTCTATCTACACTTAGACTCGCATACCGCACTTGCCGGGAGACCAGTCGAGAGCTTAGAGCTTGTCCCGGTTGGGGCGGTACCAAGCTGGAGGGAAATACCTGGTTGAGGAAAATCTCCTGGAGCTGACGTAGGGCGGAGGACGTCCTCGCCATTCAGCGGGGGACGTTCACCGCCACCTCCCCCCCCTATAAAACATACACTATATTCACGGGAACAATGGCATTACCTCTAAATCGCTAATAAATCAATGAATCAAACCTTATAAGTTGATATTTCATCAGTTAAAAGCAATCTATCAGAACTAATGAGCCAATCCGTTGGCCTAGATCGCTAAGGCAGTAGTGCCGTAGCGATCTCGGACCGAAGGATCGCGTGTTCGAGTCCCACCCCGGGCACGGTTGTATTGTGTTCGACCTTTCACCCCCCTACCATCATTGTATCATCCTCACAGTTACCATACCGTTACAAGCAATAGTGCTCGCTAATGTCCTAGAAGTTGATGCGACATTTAATAACAAGAAAACTAATGAATCTGTCAGTCAATCCTCCCTTTCACGGTTCGAAAGGCTTGTAACGACCGAGACGTGTGGAAAGATTCACAAGAAGGCGCCGCTTCGCAGGTACGAGTGCGGCCCGCCGGTCGTGCGTTGCCGGAAGCCGTGCGTGAACGGCACGTGCGTGGCGGCGGACTTCTGCGCCTGCTACGACGGCTACAAGAAGTCCAAGGACTCGTTCGTGTGCCAGCCCTACTGCGCCAAGGGCTGCAAGGGCGGTAGCTGCATCGGCCCCGACACCTGCGGCTGCGCGGCGGGTCTCGTCAAGAAGAGCCGGTAAGACCATCTCTCAAAACTAATACTCTACTACAAAATACTACAATTTTTTAATTCGTTGCAAACAGCCGGTGATGGACAAATACGTCTTCGGTAGGGCTCGGGCTTTTAGGTAAATACATATTTTTTTGCCTTTGATGTTGAGCGTTGAAAGTTAAGTCGAAATTAAAGAAGTTCCCTATGGCTTACAAATATCAAATTGCATATCACCTAAAAATAAATATTTTCATTAAGTTACATGAAAATAAATATTTTTGTGGAAACAAAATATTATTACATATTTCGTTCAATGTTATTGGAGTAAATGAATATTTTGATTATTTTCAAGTTTAAACTTATAAAAAAATTTCAAGTTCAAAGATTTTGGATACACGAAGAAAGACGTGCCAGTTCTTACAGTGGTACTTCGTGGATTGAGTGGAGTGAGTTTTGTTCACTATTGTCAAAACGACTGAGAACCTTTTCTAACACAGCTGTCGATTCAGTTAATGACACCCCGAGCATTAACATATTCTTAAAGCTAGTGCAGCTTCCGAATTGCCTCACTTTGCACAGACGAAATGTGCAGTGATAACGAGGATGGCACACTTCGATATTTCTCTCGATCTATGTTACTGGTTTTCGTATTGGTAATAAATAAATATTCTCGTCGTTTTAACACATACTTTTTAAGCACATGAAAAATGAATATTTTTCCGTTTCTTAGCATCTAAAAGTTTGAGCCCTAGTCATCTATATGCAACAGTGCTACGCCACATGTAATTGATTCGAGAATTCAGTTGGTGCACATAGGATTTTGCAGTAATATCGTTACGTAATATACACAATGTCTCAGAGTAAATGTTAGAAATATCTAGGGTAGGCAGAGGGTGTATCATTTTGTCGGAGAACGGTACTAATGTGTTAGTTTTATTTTATGCAAACTATGTATTTTTCAAAAATTACAAAATGATAACATTTCAAAACTGCTAAATTGAAGATAAATATTTGTGTCTCAAACCAAATCTGTTCTAAATAACAGCTCTTTAAAAAAGGTCATATACATTTTTTGGATAAACGAGTAGTGTTTGCGTGTAGTGAGTTGAGTGTTGAGTTTAAATGTATGTAAAGTATAAAAAAATTGCAAACACCGCTCCAGATATATTCTTCATATTTTTAGAACAAAGAATACATAAAAAAGGCTCAAGTATAATTTTCTTTGATCTCTGTGAGAATTTCACTTTTAGAAGTAATGCGAGAAAGTGTGTGCTGAGCACATTTTTTTATTTTCTCTGGAATGCATCACAGGTACGAGTGCGGCCCGCCGTACTGCCGCCAGCCGTGCATCAACGGCACGTGCGTGGACAACGACTTCTGCGCGTGCAAGCCGGGCTACAAGAAGGCTACGGGCAACTCCTTCCGTTGCGAGCCCTACTGCTCGCGGCCGTGCGGCGCCAACGCCTCCTGCGTGGCGCCCGAGCGCTGCGCCTGCAAGGCCGGCTACCGCGACGTGCGCGGCCGCTGCGAGAAGGCCGGCCCGGCGCCCCGGCTCTCGTGCGTGCCCGCCTGCATCAATGCCGTCTGCTCCGGCGGCAAGTGCCTTTGCAACGCGGGGTTCGTCAAGGAGAGGGGCTCCACCTACAAGTGCGTTAGGAGCAGCGGGTAGCGGCAAACGAGCGTTGGAGGGTATTACGTAATACGTATTACGAAGGTATGAAGTAAATGGTGCGGTTTATAGGGCAAATATCATCGATTGATGTAAAACGTTGGAATTTAAAAAAAAATATCTGCGATTTCAACAAGTCAAACACGTGTTAGATTTGAAACTACGACATTTTTTTAACTTACTTAACTTAGGCTGGACTTGCTGAAATTGAAAATAAAACTTTAAATGTACATCTATTAAATATCAACATAACTAATTGTTAAAACAATTTTAAATATAGTTCTGGACAGTTAAAGAAAAAATTGAGTTGAAAATGTTAGCTTCAATGTTCCATTTCTAATTCTATCTTCTATTGCCTAAACCCTTTGAATATTCTTTCAAATTAAATCACGTCAATGTAGAAGATTCTGGATTGGTTGATATTTCAAAATGCCTAACGCTTTAGGAATGAATTTGCCATTGATTTTTCATTCAATTTCATTTATCTTTTTTTTTTTCATTTTCTTCTCATTAATTTTCATCTTAATTGTATATTTTTTGAGTTTTGTTTTATTTTTTTATGTTGTCTTCATTTTCCACAAGATTGCTTACGGTTATAACTCTCAAGTGTGAAATATAGTGCAAGTGGGAATAGTGAATGCCGTGAAGCAAATTCTGTTTTGTTAGATGGAGGGGTCTACCCCCATGAGCGTTTGGAGAAGGTCAATAAAGTGTGTATGAAAGTGGAAGATGAAGGCAACAAAAGCAAAATTCTTTATGTAGGAGATGAGAAGGAAATGAATGAAAAATATTTTAAATTCATATTCATTCAATTAATAAAGTGAATTGAAATCTACGTGCTTAATCGAATATTATATTAGATTGTATAATTTTTATGTGAATATTTAATTTGCAAATATTCAAAAATGAGGATCACAAAATGACGGTTTTTATTAAAACTAATGCCTGATCTCACTATCTAGTTTTTTTATAAATAGAAATCCTATTTGCTTAATTTTGGAACTTATCAGTGGAACGTATATAGTTCCTCCATAAATAGTTCAGATTTTCATGAACATTTGGTTGAGACTTGGTTAAAACTTTGTCATTTTCTTGTAATTATTTTTCCTTGCTTCTAATGATTAGCTCTTTTAGTGATTTTGATAATACATTACTTCCGTTTCTTTTCTCTTTTTGCGTTTTGTCACTTATAATTATTGTAACTCATCTCATCTATAATATCATGTGTGCTAATAATATCGTGCGTGCTTGACTATGGTATGCTACTGAGAGATCTTCGTCACGCTGGATAAATTTAAGAAACAGGCTCGGCGTAAAAGTAGAACAATAGTTGAGATGTAACCTAATTTTAACTTTAAATACGTGAATCTACAAACATAAAATTCCTATGGGTATTTATAGTCCTTTATTTACAGTTATATGAAAGAAACTTTTCAAATCCGTAAATCCATTAAATCTACAAATAACGTACGAATTTTTTAACAAAATTTAAGACACTGACAAGTTTGGTATTATGCTCTTGCTATCTATGAAACTTTACTTCAGTAATGCATATCTTTCTTACAGTATTTCACTACAATGGTTTAATAGATGACATTTCTATACGAGTACCGTGCTTGTTAAGTGAACTTTTATATATTTTAATAATATAACTATTGTTTTGTGATCTATTAATAAAGTGTTTTTCTTCTAAATACATTTCTAAAATTTATTTTGTTAATTATAACAAACTTTAAACACCCTCTTCGATGATCTTTCTTAGAAATAAACTTGGAATATTTGAGAATATAGATTACGATTAAGGATGTGAAAGTTTACTAGCAAAATAACTTTCAAAAATCCACACAACATTTTAAAGCATTCTTTTGTTCAGTTTCTGTAAGTGTTTCAGGAACTGGATTAATTCCTATCACTTTACGTGATGCTTGTCTCCAACAAAATGATCTTTTTACTCATAACCCCCCTCAGTGTTAAAGCGTCTCGCTATTGAGAAATTGTAGAAAATCTGTACATATAATTTATTGTAGTACATTAGTTTTTCTTGCAACTCAGAAGTTTTGGCCCCATTAGTTTACTATGAGTGATACGTTCCATAACTCAGAAAATCACAGAAATATTCCTTGAAAATGAAATCCTCCTACTCCAAATGGAATGGGTCACGAGTATACAGGAAATTTTGAATAATTTGCATCATTTGACAACTACATACACGTACTTGTACACACTTGTACGTAATACTTTAAATGTTTATTATGTTCGCAGAATAGTTGCAGCATAGAATTATATATTGAAATATATTTGATATACGTAATATACGCACGAAAGAAGTCATTTTTACAGGTTGCAGCTAAAATACGAAAGGAGCTTAATGTCAAATTAGCCGGTTAATTCGCACAGTAACCACACTCCTTGGTAAAAGTGTACAGAAATCCCGATGAACGTATCTTTTCGGACATTATTTGGTTAACATTGGCATTGAACATAGGGATCTGGCTAAACTAAAGTTATTGTCAGGGTATGAGACGTCGTGGGTATTATCGAGAAAACATATATTGGAAATTATGTTGTTTAATGTAATCTCAAACTCCGAAGAATGGAGCCTCGTCATCCCAATTCGGAAATAAATAGTAAAGCGGCCACTGAGGAACACAGTGAGGTTAGATTAGGCTAGGTAGTAGCGTATAAGTAGAAAATATAACTGCTCAGAGGCACTCAATACTACAGACATTGTCTCTCTCAAGGAATTGACACATTCCACCCTAACAGTCTCATTACTCTTATCTCACAACACGTGCTGACCGTCATGACGATCTTCACCTGCCCTTGCTATCTTGTATTGGCTAATCTGCTCTTCGTCCGACATAAGTCCGATGCCTAGTTAGGAAAATCAACTCAATTTGGATAATGTGAGCATCAACTGGATAATTCGTGAATAAACAAGATTCGGACATCAGCCCTCACATGCCGTTATCTGCCCATTTCGAGAGCTTCTTGTAAATCAAACAAGATAAACGCGATTTAAATGAACGAGTTCCCAGTGTCACGAGAAACGTTACTCAGGGTGTCGTCAATGTGCCAGTACATGCAATATCACGAGGGAAAATGTGTCACTGCGAGCGATTCGTATGACCGCGATGCCCGACATCCCTGTCTCTCAAGTCGTCACCGCCACCGCCATCACCACCGCAACCGCCATCACCACCGCAGCCGCTACCACCACCGCCACCGCTACCGCCACCGCCACACCAACCTGCCACCGCACACCGCCAACCGCACCCCGCCCCATCACCACCGCACCGCTACACTCGGCACCACGGCCACCGTTACCCGGCACCCGCCATCACCACCTCCATCGTCATCACACCGCAAACTGCTACGCCACCGCCACCGCCACCGCCTGCCACAACACAAATAACTTCGCCACCGCCACCTCTACCATCAACTCTCACTGGCACTGCCACCACTACCGCTCCACGCCCACCCCACCCCCATTCCCACCACCCAACCCCATCGCTGCGCCGCCCGCCCCAGCTTGCCATCGCCCCTCTAAGCCACCAGCCCCTAGCCGTCGCCGCAGCCCCTCCCCGCCTCCGGCACTCCCTCTGTCCTCCTCTCCCGCCCCGCCCCCCGGCCACTCGCAATCACAGTGACCCAATGTCCGCTTTAAAGCGCGGAAGGCGGTGGCGCCCAGGCTGGGCTCGGCGGAGATATCGCGTATCGAAGCTCTCAGCCGCTGCACTTCCGGCCTGAGGATTCTGCCACTCCCCATCCCACCCCGTCGCCGCTCCCTGCCACTCTCCCGCCATTGAGTGTTGGTCACTCCTCCACAGAAAGCTTTCTGCTGTTGCGGTGTGCCAATAATCTCCGAGGTGAATCGGTGAAGAAATCCTCCAAAAAGGAAAACAGGGGGGGGGCTGCTGCACACGGAAACATTTCCTCATCTGAGTCTTGAGTAAAGGCAGAATTTGGATATTGTAGTGGTGAAGGTAATGTTTTATTTTTTTCCAGAAGGATATTTCTTGATATAGGTTTTACCTGGTTCCTCCAATCAACACCAGCCGAATTCAGGACCTGTACCTTAACAAACGAACCAAAGACCGCGCGCGATCTTTCGTTCCTCTTGCCCTATCCTCGCCCCTTTCTCACACACTAACATGCACTGCACTATCACACATGCCGGAAGACCGATCGGGAGCTTAGAGCTTGTTCCGGATGTGGCAGATGGGTGATACCTGTCTAGGAAAAACCTCGCTAGCTGACGGTAGGTCGGCGCCGGATCTCGCCATCTACCAGGGGAAGATCACCGCCACCTCTCGAGGTGGAAACATGCACTACACTTACAACACTAATGACCTTAGCAGCTGACGCGCCCAGAATCATTAACAAGCAATCAATCAATCAATATCGGACATGTCGGTGATGCAACTAGGATTTGTCTTTGGAGGCCGGCTTAATGTTTTCTAATAAAGAATTTATTAATAAATTAATTTAAAATTTATTTTCATTTGTTGATTTATAATTGATTGCATATTATATATTTAAGTATTTACTTAGACAACTGAATGACTTTCTCTCTTCGGTGCACCACTATTTTTAGCAGAACGAAGTTGAGCATATTTGAGGAACAACTAATCAAAACGCATATAGCCCACTGGCGGGAAAAATTGAATTTGACATGAGATAGTGTAGTCTTCAATACTCTCTATACGCTCCTCCTTTCATATTTCTTCAAAACGAACTTTAACACATTAAATTGAACGCGTTTTGAAGAAATCTGAAAGCAGGGGCGTGTTAAAAATTTCATGATTTCATATCAAACTCAATTTTTTGAACCAGTGGACTATATGCGTTTTGAATAGTTGCTCCTCGTATGTCGACGCAGGTTATGAATTTAAAATATGATACTATCTCGTTCTAGAAGGCTTCTTCTAGGAAGCTTTGATATGTGGTGAAAAAAAATGAATCATTTGTAATTTCACAGTTTCTTTAGATTCTTATTATAGTAATTATGCAACGGCATATCCAATGAATATTTTCTTTTAACCGTAAATTGTATGTTGACTTCCTTATTCATTAGAAACAAAATAAGAAATCATGAATCACACTCCACCAACGACGGCTGTCCATGAAATCAAGAATTAGCATTATAATTGGTGAAAACTGAAAGGGGCATGTAATGCTGCTCTATAGAAAAGATACCCCCTGAAGCAGAACAATTTGGGCTCCATAGCGTTCTGAATGGCATTGCAATCTCTTCCAATAGAATTGCGAGAGCTGTGTCTGGGACCCGCGAAATGCGAAATGAAAAGCGAAACGAAATGATCACGGGGAATGAGTATCACTTGGAAGCTGCTGGGCTCGTCGTGGATAGTACCAAAAGAAGGCGAAGGAATTTCTGTTTTGGTCGCTTTAAGTTCACTTTCACTTCGATACAAAGAAGTGTCGGAGTGTTTGTCGCATTTATTTCTTCTCGTTCGACAAGCTTTGTCCTTCGAGGAGGTTAATTCCGACATTACAGCTTGTAGCTTTTTGGAAATGGCCACCCATAGTGATTTTTATTACTCGGAAGAACGTCAACATTTCGCTAAGTTAATTGAAGCGAGATTGAAGGATGTTTCGTCTTTTAAATCAATTGGCAGTTTTGGGAATTCTGGTGGTTTGAATCGGGCGTTGAGATATTTGGATTTGATACGTGCGTATGCACTGCAGCGACCCAGACTGAAGATACTGAAGATTAAGGAGCCATTTGCAGAGCAGCTATTTGTGTTATGTGTTCGCTCAACGAAGGTACTACATTGTATTCTTTGCGAATCTGTACGTTTAGAATTAACCTACAGGCATTTAAAATTCTTAAAAATATGTTTCGAATGGCTGATAATTTTCGGAGATTGCCAGGGCAGCGCCGCGCCGCAGCAACCATTGCACTATTTTCCAGCGCGCAGAGCCAACGAACCAACAGAATGACCTTGCAGCGCATTTCCTTGCGCTAGTGAGAGAATATGTGGAGACACGGTCGTAAAAACTTTGTAACTCTCAAAAATATCGTTATGTAACATTTGGCAATGTGTAAATGTATTTATTTTTTTACTGATACGTTACAGCTTGTCATTGCCTTCGATACAGAGTTTGATATAACTTACCTGGATCGAGAGGACTGTGGTTACGAAGGAAATACGAAAACAGTTGAACGATGCTACATATTTCGTTACGGGGGGAATTAGGAGAGGGAATTATGTGAGGTAAATACGAAAAGACAAACCGAGTCAAGTTAACATCTAGTTAATTAGTAAATAAGTAAATCGGAGTAAATAAAATTAGGTAAAAATAAAATTATGTACCACGGGCGTTAGCTGATTCTTATGCCCTCGGGTAACAAATAGCCTTCGAAGCAAAGTCCCATGGGGCGTTTTGTCGCCGCTAGATCATTAGAACCCTTGATGCATAAATAACTATTATTCGTTTCTTTATGCTCATCATGGATTAAAGAAATCTATAGGTTCTACTTGAAAATCGATGTTCTTTTAACAGCTATTTTAAAAAAATCGGAAGGAAAATATTCTAAAGCAGCTTATGCGCCTGTCGTATACGTTCGTTTTAGTGAAAACCGCGTCGCAATATCTGCTACGGGCTCAAGAGATATTTGAAAGAAACATCTCAAGTGAACACGCTTTACCTATTGTATTTAGTTACTAGGGTTGTCCTCATTTTTTCATTCATATTTCGACAATGTACTTCAGTGCGCACATTCGAGGTTGTTTTACTTTTGGTCTAATTTGATAGTGTACCAAATTTTATTTCAATTCTACCGCGCCACAAAGTATCTAAAGTTGTGAATATTAAAAATATTTCTTGCTGTCGGACTATTTATCATTTTTCTATTAGCTTAAACAAGATAACACAAAACAGCAAACATGGAATGAATGGAAATAAATTTTTTAACATGAGTTGATATTTTGATTTCAATCATTTAATCACTTTTTCTATGTCTTTTTTTTTATATTTTGGGAAATATTGCCGCTGATATTTCTCGCATTATATATTTCCGTTGTCCGACAAGAAGACAAGATCATGTGCATTGCAATCATCTTCCCAAATATAAAAGCGGAGACAGCTGCAAGAATTGTGACGTACAACAAATAGTAAGCGACACATTTCTTTTTCAAGTTCAGAGCAACGGGTATGTAGGCATGTAGGAACTGCCATGGTAACGCAACGATGTTTTCATTCCTTTAAATCTTGACGTACATTTGTAAATGTAAAAATAAATACGTGTATTCCAGACGTACATTTGTAAATAACTCTCCTGTTATTTACTCCTGCCAGCTATCCTTCATTTGTCTCTTCATACGATAAGAGTTGCATACGTCTTCTTACCAGATTCTTCCAGAAATAAGCCGTGTAAAAGCGTAATAAACCAAGAATTCTTGATATTTCTGGGAATTATTTTATCCATTTACAAGGAGATATTTCAATAATTTGAACCTTCAAGGCAATAACATAGTAAATCTAAACGGTTGCAGATCTTTTTATCTAGAATTTATGCATTCGTAAAGTAAAGTAAGAAATAAACCTTTTCGGCTAATGGCCATCGCTTCCCGACAGCTTCAGCTCGCTTTCGGCCTCACACCTCTGCTCTCGGTCGGGTGGCCGAGTTTTATAAACCTCCAACCTTTTTCCGGTTTGTTACTAGTCCTTTTTCTTAAATGAAACTACAGAGCCGAAAGGAAAGAGGTTAATCTTCCAGCGCTTCCACCATTTCAAGAAATACAATTAAATGAATGCGTGAAAACCATAATAGTATATGCGTGATCTGGGCTGTCCGGGTGACGCCGCGTCGAAGGTTGTGTTGCCGACGTTTCGACCATCCTGTGGTCTTCCTCCATGGCAAGATGGTCGGAACGTCGGCAACACAGCCTTCGACGCGGTGTCACCCGGACAGCCAAGATCACGCACATGACTCTGGCCGCGGAAGCCTACGACTCCATAACAGTATAAGTGACATTTTGTAAATTCTAAGAAATCTGTTTATTTAAGTCAACATTATTGTCAAGACGTGGTGCTTTTCCGTCATTAAAACCACGGCGTTTCAGTTGTTCATTTACACCACGCAAATACAATGCCTTAAAAAAATTGCCTAAAATAAACACGTTTTCTCAGAATTTATAAAATGTCACTTATACCGTTCTGGCTTTCATCCATTCAAATATAGTTTGGAAGTTCAATATGAAATCAATTTAATATTTTCCTTTTTCAAAATTCTCTCCCTCGTTCTCTCCCCTTCTATCTCCCTCTCTCTCTCCCTCTCTCTCTCTCTCTCTCTCTCTCTCTCTCTCTCTCTCTCTCTCTCTCTCTCTCTCTCTCTCCCTCTACCTCTTTTCCTGTCGATAGCCGGCAATAGGTAGCAGCCGGGAAGAGGGTACGTCAGAGTAAAGAGATTAGAAAACTAACTAGTTAAGGAAAGTCTGTGCCATTCTGTAATTTTCTTTACCTTCGTTTCTAAGTAACCTAGTTACCTCACTATGTGTATGACGCCCCATGAAGAAAACCACAACTACGGTTTGGGAGTTATCGCTTTGTTACCGGTGAGCGTCGCAGGCTATCTGTAGTTGCGAGTGTTGTCTTCCCTGTTAATGGCCTCGAAGATCGCGTAGGCACAAACAAGCTGTTGACGACCCTGACTCACTGAAGTTCGTGGAAGGATCTCCTCAAGATGTCAAAGTTTTCCACGTAGGCGTCGGCGAGTCAATGAATTATTACCGCTACTCGGAATTCTGTTCCAAATGTGTGCTCTAGTTCGCGACGTAACTTGTTTGTGAAAAGTAAAATTAGATAATGGTAGCTGTCATAGATACTCGATCCTCTAGCGAAATTAGACTTAGTACATACTCGTGTACACAAGGAAACTCTATTTAAATCCTTATATCTACATTCTCTACTTGATCCCAAGTTGCCAAATAATGTACATGATTATTACTTGGGAGCGGATTTCAATTATTTCGCATATTTTTGCCTGTTGCCTCATTTGTCATAGCTAAGTGAAATTTCTTGACATTTGGTTAGAATTGGATGCTATATAGATTAATATGTTAGTGCATATTTGGCCTATTTTTCCTTTTGGCGCATTTTCGTTTAATTATAGGCGCATATTTTTCATATTGAACACTTATCTCTAAATCGTTTCACCTTTTCATAGATTCTATTTATTTGTGAGCATTCATTGATTAGAAAAAACTTCTCAGAAAACTTTTTTCTTTTCTACAGATGATAAAATACTTTTACAAATGTAAGGTATTTCTTGATATCATATTTTTTTTAATCAGGCACAAGAAATTTAACAACTCATACTAAGGAGAATATTTACTTAAATTACTTCTCCTGAAAAGAGAGGTAGATTATTTTAGGTTTGCACAAAGATATACATTTTCATTCCAAGCATGCTTTTCCTGAATTTTATCAAGAAAGGTTTTTTACAGGGAATGAAATATTGTTAATTTTATTTGCATATTAAAGTACATATTTAAGAATTTTTACGTCACAAAAGCATATTTTTAAAAGCTATTTCAAGATTTTTAGAGCATAAAAATCATCTCACTAATTATTACATAATATTTCAGATGAGTCAAAACCTCACTGATTTCAGTGCTTATATACTGTTTTCGTGTGACAGCGGATACAAGAAATGAATATTAGGTCATTGAACTCGGAAATCTCCGAAAAATATCAAGCGTAGGTGATGTGAGTATTATTAATGGGGAAGGTAAACTTAAATTTCAACTACATTTTTTGTAATCGAAAAAAATAATAAATTATGCAGCTGAAATGCTGAGAAATGTTGCTACAGGTTGACAAAATTACTTAGTAGTTATTTTCTTTTTATTATTATTTCTCTCGAGAAGGCATTTAAAGTTTTTGCATTAAAAGAATTATAAAGTGCAATTTTATATCAAGTTAAAAGAAATGATACCCGATTACTTTAAAATGGTATTGCACCAACACCCAGAATCATAAGACCCATTTCGTGGAAATCATTCTATAAACTGCATCAATCACATAAGATAAGATGTCATAATGCCTATTTAATTGAACGTAAATCATTTGACAATTGCACTTATGAGCAAGAAAACGACCTTGATTCCAAGATATAAAGTGTTTGCCCGATTTAATAATCTTCTGGTGATATCCACTAAACATCAGAGTATTTAAACAATTGTTTCAAAAATGTCGTATGTATTTGGAACTACAAACGCAATAAAATTTTAATTAGACTTTACTGAGGGGCGGATCCACTGGAGAAATCTGGGAAGGACGTGCCTTCTCCTTGGAGTCGAGTAATTCTTCAATGCGAATTCTTCTTCTATTTTTATTTCGTGGATTTTATTCTCATTACTAAAGAATATGGATAACTTAAAAATTTGAAATGAAAAATATGCAAAATTCAAATGATCGTATCCTAAGCAATCGTCACCCACAGTTGATGTTTGTTCCTTTTTTCATAAAAAAATGATATATTATCTTTTTGGTGATTTAAGTTAAGATTGCATTCATCTCCCATTAAGTCACGAGAACCGACTACACATTTTAAAATTTAATATATCATTAGCTTTAAAATTACACGATATTTTTGAGAAATTTTGCAGCTGCAATCTGTTATAAAATGTTGAGATGACGAAATATTAAGTTATTTCAATATTACAATTACTTACAATAACAAAAGAGGGAACGTTTCTCTAAATAATTAATTTGTTTTCTTAGGCTGCCCTGTCCTTACGATGTAGTACTAAACCTGCGTATGATATTAATTAAATAATTAGTAGTGTTTGACAACAAATTGCGCTAAGATATAATTTCACTAGTTTTAATGAATAATATAGTTAAAAATATTTTGAGTAAGTTACGTTTCGTATTTGGTCTTATGAGAAAGGTTTCCTACAATTTGACAACGACGAAAAAGTCAATTTTGTCTTCGTGTTTGAGGTCATTTTCGACTCCACAGGGACTACGATTGCTCTAAAAATAGGCTAGACACTTCCTACGTAGTGTGGAGACATTGTGCAGTTATGGTTATGTAGCCAGGATCCCAACATGAAATATTTAGATAGACGAGAGGGCACTAGATGGAGTGTGGAACAGATCAAGAACCTCTACAGGAACAAAGAAGACGTCGAATGGAGATGGGGAACAGAACGAGGGAATAGTGCTGATAGAATGCATAGTGATCGATAGTACGAAAAGCGAACAAAGAGCATGTTTGCATGCCGTTCGGAAATGTGGGCGAGGTGGGACGGGGTAGAGTAGGCTATACCAAAGTAAATATTGATCGATTGATTAGTAATTCATCTCACTATTAAAGCTAGTCCCGCGTAAATCACTATTAAAGCTAGTCCCGTGAGTATAGTCCATTTTTTCTTTCTTTCTTTTCTTTCTTTTCTTTCTTTTCTTTCTTTTCTTTCTTTTCTTTCTTTTCTTTCTTTCTTCCTTCCTTTCTTTTTTTCTTTCTTTCTTTTTTCTTCCTTTTTTCTTTCTTTCTTTTTTCTTCCTTTTTTCTTTCTTTCTTTTTTCTTCCTTTTTTTCTTTCTTCCTTTCTCTCTCTCTCTCTCTCTCTCTCTCTCTCTCTCTCGGGAGGTGGTGGTGAACTAACCCAGCTGGATCAAGGAAATAGTGTAATATATTTCCCCTATGGTACATTTCCTCCATTAATACCTGTCTCGATGCTGTGACGAAGAGGTGAACCACGTCTGCGTGGCAAGAGCCGGTCCCGGAAGTAATGAATGACTTTTCGAAATGGTTTGGGCAAACACGACTATACACGAAAAGTGAGGGAGATATACAGAAAGGCAAAAATGAGGAAATTCAAGAATAGCTGACGTAAACATCGGTAATGTGTGATGATTCATACTAGGGGGGTAGAGAACAGTTAGACAATAATCAATTAAGAGTCTCGGAGCCAGATATGACAAAGGAAGACGAAAAAAGATGTCGGTTGATCGTGAGAAACATTCCAGGAGCGATGCAAATTGAGAATGAAGGAGAGGGTACAATCCCAGCAACCAAGCAGGGCAGGAGGCTACAGTACAGGTCAAGAGGTGTCGTTTGGGAGAAAAGGAACACATACAAAACAGGAGAGATTGAGAGACCGAAACCAATAGACAAGAAATAGAACGGAACGAGATGGTTCGGCGGAAACGTTATCAAACTGATTGGAACGGGTCGAAACGGAAGACGAGACGAGTCGAGACGAGATGAGACGAGACGAAACGAGTCGTGACGAGACGGGTTGAGACGAGAAGGGACGAGACGCGAAGAGGCGAGACGGGACGCGATGGGACGAGACGGGACAGGACGAGACGGGACAGGTCGACACGGGACGAGATAGACGAGACGGGACGAGACGAGGCGAGAAAGGACGAGAGTGATGAGCCAGGAGGCACGTCGTCGGAGCGAGACAGGAAGGGGGAAGACGAGGCAGAAAGGGGTCGCGGCAGTTGTGTGAGAGGGGGGTCGGGGTGGAACGGAATGCGCCGGGACGAGGCGGGCCAGGACGACTCGACACGAGCCGAGCGGGGCGGAGGGACGCGACGCGACGCGACGGGCCGGCGAGTCGCGAAAGCGGCGGAGGCGAAGCGACGCTAAACGCGATAACGAGCGCGAGGGGTGTGAAGCGAGGGGCGGGAGAAGGGGGGGGGGCGCAGCGGAGAGCGGCGCGGAGGAGCGAGCAGTGAGCAGTGCTGCGCGAGACCATGGAGCGGACGCGCTATCTGCTCGTGCTGGCGCTGCTGCTGGCGGGGGGGGGGGGGCCCGCGCGCGCGGGCGTCTTCGACAAGCTCAAGAAGCTCTTCACGGTGAGTGGGCGCTGACCTAATGACAGTGCTTTGTTTAACAATTAGTGCGGCTTTGAGAGTTGTGAGATGCCAAGTTGTTCATGTAGTTTGTGTGTGTGTGTGTGTTTTGGAATCGTAAAATCTTTCTGGACATAACGTATTTCCAGGAGAATCGTTTTTGCTTCATGAAAGAAGAAAAACGAGAAAATATTTAAACTACAAACAATTAACACTTCTCCAACATTTTAGAGCTTTGGAGTATTAGATGTTCTGATTTCTCCTCTCATAAAAAATACTTGATAGAAACGTGAACCAAATCTGCTTTTATTGTAGATTTGTGTACAATACAAATTGTGTGTGATTTGTTTAACCCCAAATAAAATTAGATAGGCTTCGAAATATAACTTCCTGTTTTGTTGTAAAAACGCCATTTATATCTCGTTTATACCACATGTGTGACTTATAAATCTCTTAGAAGCACCCTGATTAGTTGAGGTTTGTCTCACCACATGCATTATCCCCAATCTCTAAGCTATTACGTAGATTGTCTACGACATCTTTAAATTCACCAAAATTTAAAATAATCATAAAACTACCAACCAGTAATAGTAATACTAAATTGAGTAATGTTCTTGGTTACCATAATCACTGTATGTCAGAAACTAAATCGTTTGAGGTGTTTCTAGGTGGAAAGTCGAAATGACAAATCAATGAACACATGATTGCGAATGCACATTTCAGTTATCACTGATTAGCGTTCTAATTTCTATTGAATCTTGAAAACATTCTCTTTTGACATGCGAGACGAATAAATCGGGTTCGTGCAACATTGTTTACCAATGCTCTTGCCTGACTCTATGAAGGAAGCATTGTTATGTTTTTCACAATGGATGTCTTCTCACCCTTAACGTTTGAAGCAATAAATTTGTACCAACATGTGAATATTAATATTGATAACCAAAGAACCACACCATGTTCTTAGCAGCTACTCAAAATATTCTCTTAATATAGTTCTTCTAAATGTCTTTGTCGAAGCTATGGCGAAAATGTGATTTATCGATATTTGTTTGTGAATTGTGAAATTTGGGTATTAGTATCAACTATGAGAATGTCACCTTTTCATTACACTTTTGTTTCGAATTTACATTTGTCCATTTGGAAATATGAGAATAAATACCCGTTTTACCAGATTTTCCTTAAGAGTGCATTTGCTTACATTAATTGTATCACCTATGTTTCACCCACGCAATATACAATTCACTTGCAATAAATCACATACACATAATAAAGTGAACTGATACGATTTCAACAGGATCGTGTTATTTTACCCTAATTATTCTAAACTTCAGTTTCATTTGTCGGAGATTGTTAACATAGACTTGCTTTTAATGCATAACATTTGGTAATTCTGAATAAATGGATATGTATATGAAGTGTCAAATTTCATTGAGCTGCCTAATCATTGTATTTTTAATTTTAATTTTGGAAGGTAACTAACATAAGCTGTTAATCGTTATGACCCTGAGAATACTTCGAAGGAGTCATTCACACGTACGTACTACACAACTAGCAAAACAGAAGAAAGTAAACAATGATTTGCTCGCCACTTCGAGTAGCATAAAACGTGTGCGAGTTTAATTTATAGAAATTTAATTTGAAACTATTATCATTAGAAAAAGACTGTACAACCAGTCTCGAATATCTAAATATCTTTTAGTACTTCGCTTCTAGTCTTTGTCGCTAAGTTCTTTCATATGTATCTATTCGTTTTTTGTATTCAATATTGTGTACATTAATATTAAGAAAAAATTTATATGTAGTGTAAATCTGAATATTTAATTATTAATTTTCATTAATGAGGGATCAAATAGTAGTAATTGACTATTTTAATTCCACATTCTTTAACTTGATAACTTTGAAGTCCAACTATTTGTAAATTATACATTTTGATGTACTTTTACGTGGAGATTGTTTTGTGAAAATCTTGATTTCTAAATAAATATCTACTAGAATGACTTAGGTGCTGGACGGAGATTTTTTTATTTTCAGTGAATTATGTTCATCACTCAGGTGCAAATATTTAGGATACATTATGTACAAGCACGTAGTGTGTCATGTATGTGGGTTTGAAATAATCTCAAAGACATCATTTCTACAGATTTTACAAAATATAATTCAATTTTGATAGTTTTATTTCTTAATCATTATTAAATGAATAGAAAGCGAGTTAATGCATTTTGTTCACACAGAAATCATGAAAGTAAGTGAAAGCTGAAAGTTATTTATTCAATTTGATCATTGAGTGGCTGCTGTCCGTTTAAAATATTACGATGAACGAGCGTCGCTTCAAGTTAGAAGGGTAAAATTACAAATTTGCATAACTATAAAGTAAGACAGTTATGCTGTACAATGCTTACTGCCGTTCAGTACAAATGAAAGTACCTGAAGTGTTCATCATTGAGTCTAAAAAAAGTATGGTGGTACCGCTATTACAATCATTCTTCAGTTCCTTTCGATATCTACATGCAATTTACCTTTCATCGTCCTATTGTAAATTGGCAAAAATTATTTTGATGACGACGTTTCTGGCTTCTATACTTTGAAATACACATTAATAAACAAAACGTTATCTTACGTACCGGTAAATTATAGATGGTGTTATGAAAATTTGTAAGAAATACCAATGATAATAAAGCTGATATAAAATGTTTTCCACTCAAATATTGTTCATTTGTCCAACTATTCGTGAGATAGTGCCATTTGGCCCAAACTGTCATGGAATAACCTCTTTAGTTATTTTAAGAGTTTAGGCTGGTTTAAATATAACCTGCCCTCAAAAGGCGAAACGAATCGATTGAATATCAACTACGAACGAACACGACTGTGAAGACCACGCCATACATTTCTTTGAACGTTACCATATGATACCTCTTTATTATCATTATGTCTTTGCCAATGAAACTGTTCAACGGTCTGGAAATGTAGCATTGCAGTTAGAACTCGTTCAATTTGAAGCATCAATGGATATATTCTCAACATAATTGTGTTGTTTTCTTAGAAGAAAAGAAATATTTAATGTGGATTACATTTTCTACTTGCCTCCAAACAGTTATAGGGTATGCATTGATTATGACAATAGTCACTGTTTTATTAGAGCGGTTTCATTTGCGATCAAACTTATAGTCATAATTTATCAGTCGTTGGCTTCGCTTTGTGATATGAAACCTTAGATGACCTGTCGTATTTTATTCTGACAGATATTGCAGGCTTTAAGACGAAATCAGCGGTTACAGAAAAGCTTTATTTTATAAATTTCTTTATTTTAATAGCCTGTTAAATCATACTACAGATAAAAATATTATAATCCATCTAAAATAAGTTAATATTTTGTCTAAACGAAGATATATATTTTTTCTTATTTAATATTATAATATTTTTGCCTGCTGCAATTTTAAGGGGTGTTAAATTCAGAAATCAAATATCTAAATACTTATGTCATTTGAAATAAGTAATTAGATACTTTATTTTTGAATTTGAATTTAGATTGATTTTTTGAATTTATGCTCAGAAATAAAAAAAATCGCTATGCAATCTCCGGCCATGTGAGACCATGGTTTCGTTTGATTTCGGAGGGGAAAACCCCAACCCCCCCATTTTTTTACTAAAAAATGCAAATATTTGATTTGACTTAATTTGATTTATTTCGTCAAAGAACCGTAAAAACTGTATGCGGTGTTTGGAAAGAAGTACAATATACGCACTTTGCACTGTGCGCCTATCTGTTAGTTATTCTCATATTCTCAACTGTGCGTTTCGAATGAATTCTCAAACCCAATGCGTCACGGCTAACCACATACCTTACGTCATGCGACAGCAAGGCTCCAAGAAAATTCACTCGCCATTAAATATTTGATTTCCACGTATAGCATTATGGAACAGAAACTTCTTTTATATTCGTGGTAAAGAATTGTTGTTCATTGAATCCGTGAATAGTATACATTGTTATCGAAGTATTTGTGAAGATAGATTTTATTATTCTTGACGACAGTTTTGATTAAAATATTTAATTTATTGCAGCTTTATACGAGGTTAATTTTATTTGTTTTTCTTGAGTGTGCTTGTGATTACTACGTTTTGGAAATGCATTTTGGAAATACAGATTTCTTCAACATCTTCTGCTGCAGGCCACTAGTTATTTCAAAAACTTCTTTCTTTCTGCCAGAATAAGAGATTATGAACATGGAATCTACAGTCCGTTAAAACACTCTCGCTTTCATTAAAACTTACGAAGATTGCATGAGATAGCTTGTGTTAGTAACAGAGAAAGTCTTTCTGATGTTTTGTTACGAACTGGTACACTTTCTAAGTCGTTATAAAATTAATTAATCTTTTCAGATTCTCATTACAGTAGACAATCACATTTCTAAAAATTAATATTTTTAATTTTTCGTATATTAGATGAAAAATTCGTGAACAAGGGATTAATGAAACTAACGAACATACCTCAATGTTTTGAGTTATTATACACTGACCTCCATCAGGCTAACTGAGTTTAAAAAATTGTTTTATTTATAATTTATCATAATACTAATGTAGCCTCTCATAGTTGTAAAGATTTGTAATAACACTACTGTATGTTCTACTTTATTATAGTTTTATAAGAGCTTTTTTGCAATGTCTTTATTACGTGTTATACCAGTGACCTAGTGTTGCGTTAAGTTGATGTCTTCGTAATATTGCGACGGTATCATATGAATAACTTTCTTACATTGCACGACAGTCCAACAGTAGTTGAAACGGAGAAACTCTCGGAGATTTTAACTCAACTTATTATACCATTGCATTCGTAACACTTGTTTAATTACTTATTAAACATTTTATAACACATTTCAAAACAATTATTTTGAGGTCTAGTTGACAGCTCAATCCTTCAAGAAGAAATTCACAATTTTTTGTTTTGATTTTTCCAAATTATTGCACTTGCAAGAAAGAACATGTTAAGAAAACTAGTACAGAAATCTTAAGCGCTGGAATACCAGTGCTACAAATACCCTTATAACTTTCTCTTTCTTTCCTTTTCCGGGATGTCAGACCTTGGTGGCGAAATGGCTTGTCATGTACAGAGGAAGTACACCAAGGTGAACTCGGTTCGTAATGTTCGTCAACTGTTGACCTAGGTCACCTGGCTATCACACCACATCTTCACTTATAAAGCCTCTGAATGAGAACTTACCTCGGTTATTATTAAAATACCTTATTACTAAAACATGTAAATAGAAGGGAATCAGAGTACTTCGTAAGCTCAAACAGCACTGAACAGAAAATTCTCTCTTTTCAGAACAAAATTATTAGGGCATCAGGGTTTTTAGGGCATCAGGGAATAAAATTATTAAGGCAATTGTTACGGCTTTTAAGGCTAACTTTGTCATATTAATACTGGGTGAAAGTTTGCACTTTGTGAGCAGAATCCGACGCCATATGTATACACGGCTTAAGTCAGAAAGCTTTATAATGAGAGTTCAAAATGTTTCAGAAACTCGAGTGTACCGCCCACTGTTGATATTCGAACAGTCATCCAGTTAAAACAATCGCACAGTTCTTAAGAGCAAGAAACATGAAATGAGCTTGATATGGTGGCAGTGTAGTGAGTGACAAAAAAGTCCGAAAATGGGGTGATTACTCAATGGTCTTCGAGAAATCGATAATGAATCGCGCCGTCTCGTCGACCTTCTTTCATCATAACCGGTCATCGTAATTATAACATATTAAAAGATTAATTACATATAAAATTATCTCCAATGAAAAAGTGGAACAAATGTAAAAAAATCATTATCATTACAATTAAAAAATCATTATCAATCATTATCAGCGAAGAGGATATCCAAGAACTCTATTCTTATAGAAAAGTGCAAGGAAATTATGAAGTATATTAGATAAGAGTATGAACATAAAAAATAACGATTTTTTCAAAGAAATTGTGTTATGTCTTTCATTTTTGTTGCAAAGCGAATATTGTTTAAAACTATCCCTCGTACATACTCAAGAAAAGATTTACAGTTAGTGTAATAAGTGAATGGACACCTGTTTTCTTCACTCAATAATAACTCTTATTTGAGTTTTAAGCGTCAGGAAACGAAGAATAAAAAATAAATTTATTGAAACTTGATTGCTCTCTTCATTTACCAAAAATATCATCTTTTCAGATGAGAGCCAATTCTCCGTTTTTGGAACGAATGGTCAGCGTTTAGTGTGGAGGAAAAATAATATAGAGTACGAGGCCCAGAATTTACTTCCGTCGGTACAATACGAATGTGGTTCTGTCTTAGCTCACACCTTGCCTCAGAGGCGGATCGAAAGAGCTTAAGTTTTAAGAATGTAAAAGGCCTAGAGTTTTCGTTCTTTATTTGGCAAAATTGATTTAAAATGATATGTATATTATAATTATTTAATTATTAATAAACATAATATTGTATAGTATCTAATACACACTACAAAAAATGTACAATATAATAAGTATGTATGTTATATAACACGATTCCCCCGATCCCAATCTTCCCCTGCCTCGCTCCTCCTAGCGCGCGTGCAGTGTGTGAGGTGCGTGGGTGCGTTTGCGCAGGGCGGCGGTGGCGGCGGCGACGGCGCGACGACGCAGCGGGCTGCGCCGGCCAACCTGACGCTGGCGACGCTGCTGGCGGAGCGGGAGCGCCTGGCGCGCACCTCCAACGGCTCCGCCTTCCTCAGCGAGCCGGGCGTCTGCGGCACCGAGTACCGCGCGTCAGTACTCCACCTCTTCGTACAGGGCCTCTTGGGGGAAACTCACGAACTTTTTGTATGAAATAATAATAATGATGATAATGATGATAATAAATAATAATAATAATAATAATAATAATAATAATAATAATAATAATAATTAATAATACTGAGAGAAGTGGCTAAATGCGTAGCATACTGACTTCGATCCCCGGGCTGGCCATCCTGACTTGGGTTTTCGTGGGTTTTCGTGATTTCCCTCGGTCTTATAGGCAAATGCTGGGATGGTTAAAAAAGCTCAGGATCACCTCTCATCATGATCCTATTACCTCGTAATTCATAAGTGAAGGCTTGACAACCTTGTCTTTCCAAGGGAAACAGCCGAAAAGCTGATCCCCATAATGACACACGTTAATATCTCTCCGGAATAGAAAGTCTGGGCTCGGAAAAGGGCGTGTAGCGTGATCAGAAATGACCGATACGCAAATAACAATAATAATAATTTTTATTGCTTGCAAGTGAACTCTTGACCGATGACAAGTCACATTGTCATTTCAGTACTTTACATACAGTATAATACAGTAGTGATCTTCATATAAAGCAGTGAAGAATAATATGCCAAAATAACTCCCTCTGTTAGATACACTGAAATAATCATTAGAAGTAAATATGCAATAGCATGGATGTACGCTTAAATTAAAGCAGTATCGGCGATATGTATTTCAGAAGTCATTGAAGATTTAACTGTAGAGGTTTTTTGTGTAATGTAAGCATAATGTTCATATTTAGCCTAAAATCATAAGACACGACTTCAATCCTATTTAAATCTTCCAATTTTTAGAAATTACATTCGCTTTCTTGGTATGGTACGTATGAGTGATCCAAGGGATATTTTCCAAATTGTTAATATTTTGATAGTGATCTCTTAAGCTATTTACTCATAAGGTAATATAGAATTAAATGTTTACCATTTACATATTATTTAATTCTGTTTCAGGCCTGGTTCTGTCGGAGCTTTCCATCCTAATATGACGGTGCCATCTGGAGCAAATGCATCGGTGAGTCAGTTTACACGTACAGTGCCATATTATACACAAACATTTTAATGCCATTGCTATTATTAAAGGTTTATTTCATTTTCACTGACGTTGGAAATTACTCACAGTAATAAATTAATAAACCATTAAAAAAGAAATTTCAATGATGTAAGTTTAGCTTTTTACAATATATTATCAGAAATATTATAACTTTTATCCAAACGAACAATTACGATTACAAAATTACTACGAATATATAGAAAAAAGGAATAATTCAGTTGGTTCGTGAGACATATTTTATTTTTATTGAATCAAAATTATGTATCTACTTTTCAATACACCTATAAATTCAGTGAATTAATCTCATGTATGCTGGTGAATATCTTCCGATGTACTTTTTACCATCAAATTCTTCCCGATAATTAAATAATTATAAACATTGTGAACCCGAAGAAGTGCAAAGATGAAGAGCCAGAAGCAGATGGAAGGTTTATAGCAGGTAATACCAGGTGTGCTTTGGAAATTGTCGATAAATTCCCGAGTCGCGAAGCGAGGAGATCTTAACTGATTTGTTTCTTAGTTTTTTAATCAATGCTGTTAATTGCTTTTATTTTTTCTTTGTCTGTTTGTTTCTTGCCTCCATCATTCACAATTCATAAATTGAAATCCTAGAATTAATTTTAAACTGGTTTTATATTTTACTGCGTTCATGAGGATTTGAGTTTTCGTATCAAGGCTCTCAGCTTCACTCTGAAACTTCGGCGACTGCTGGAAACGTGCTCGTCGGTGCGATGAGGTGGCGAGGCGTGAAAAATTACAGCCCGGGTGCAGAGGAGGGAAACGCGACTTTCGGAAAGCGCTGGGTAGCTCTTGGAGGCGCTTGTCTGCTGCACGCGCGGTAAATTCTCGTTAGTTCACGGTATCCAAGTACAGTTGCTGCTTCCGCCACAACTAGCGCTTGAAGTTTGCCGGTCTGTGGGAAATCTAGCACTTGCAGTTTGTCGGTCTGTCGGCAACCTAGCGCTTGCAGTTTGTCGTTCAGTCAGCAACCTAACGCTAGCAATTTGTCGGTCTGTCGGTAGCCTAGCGCTTGCAGTTTTTCGCTCTTTCGGTAATCTAGCGCTTTCAGTTTGTCGGTCTGTCGTCAACCTAGAACTTGTTTACCGGAATGTCGTCAACCTAGCACTTGGAGCTTGTGTAACGGCAACCTAGCACTTGCAGTTTGTCGTCGTCAACCTAGCACTTGCGCTTGCAGTTTGCCGGTCTGTCGTCAACCTAGAACTTGCAGTTTACCGGAATGTCGTCAACCTAGAACTTGCAGTTTACCGGAATGTCGTCAACCTAGCACTTGCAGTTTGCCGGTCTGTCGTCAACCTAGAACTTGCAGTTTACCGGAATGTCGTCAACCTAGCACTTGCAGTTTACCGGAATGTCGTCTGCAACCTAGCATTTGCACTTGCAGTTTGCCGGTCTGTTGGCAACCTAGAACTTGCAGTTTGTCGGTCTGTCGGCAAACAATCGCTTGCAGTATGTCAGTTTGTTGGCACGTTAGCTCCTACAGTTTCCCTCCGCGCCCGAGCCCAATCGCCGCGCGTGCTGTGCAGGCAGTGCGCCTGGCGGTGCCGGTGTGCTGCCGCGGCTGGGCGCCCGCCCTGGGCTTCCGCTGCGAGGCCGTGTGCTCGTCGGGCTGCCGCAACGGCGGCGAGTGCGTGGCGCCCGACACGTGCCGCTGCCCGGCCAACCGCACGCTCGACCTGGGCGGCAACTGCGTGGCCACGTGCCCCGGCACGTGCCTCAACGGCGTGTGCACCGGCACGCTCACGTGCGCCTGCCACGACGGCTTCTGGCCGGACGCTCAGGGCAAGCTGTGCGCGCCGCTCTGCCGCCCCGACTGCGTCAACGGCAACTGCACAGGTAAAACGCCCGGAAGCAGCTACGTTTACTCGACTCCTGGACACTATAAGGAAGGTTTCATTTTTCAGTATGATATACCTGGGGTTTCTTTGTTGTCATCTGTCGTCTGACTGATTCAAATAATATTCTTATGTGATATGTGCTTACATTCGCTTTGACTTGTGAATGTCTTAGGCTGTATAAAGCACCTAAAATCCCATATGGCGGGCACTAAACACTCTATCTAAAATTTTGAAAACTTACCATCTCTGAGGTATGTATTTATCTCGATCTCTGCATGACAAGTGCTATTTTTTTCTTTCTTCCGTAGACTTTTCTAGTTTCGGGAGAATGCCGATTTAGACTCCGCGCTGGATAGAGACTTTGTCTCTCACCAGAACACTTATTAACCATTTACACTAGACACACTTGCGGGTTTCTCGGTCTGAGGTCAGCAGACTCCACCAGGCCTCGGAGTCCGCACACGCTCTTGCCACCTATGCCATCCAGGTCGGCATGTGCCATATAAAATTATTAAGTGCTATATAAAATTATTAAAAAACAGTAAGATGGATAGTAGAATCCATTTTATTGATTTATTGTATGTAACTCAATATTATGATTTAACCCTGAGTTTAGACTTGGTCTTTTTTTAATTCTCTTATTATAATATTGGGAGTACTTTTTGCCATATTTGTCCTTAGCTCTGTAACTACTAGAGATCTGTCTTTTCGATCTGATGTAAACATACATGTTACGCACTTGCTAGTTTTGACACTCACCACCAATGAAATTGTAAACTGAAATTTTAAGCACTCTTCCTATCGGGAGCGTTACGCAGCTCATGAGATACATATTGTTCGTTCCACTCATGATGAAAGTAATACGAATTGAATTTCAGGCAGGGAAATGGCAGGGAAAATGAATTGCAAAAGGATATCTAGTGGGATTATCTTCATTCGATTCTCTTGTTAAGTGTTTGATTGGATTAGTTAGGGCGTGATTGAATTCTTTATCCGTGTGACTTATGTTTTGAACAATTTACTTAGTAAACACGGATTTAATAAAGTTCCATTTTAAATGTTTTACACTATTTCTGTAAAGAGTATTCCAAATAATATCTAAACAACTTAGCTGCCTTTAAAATTGGATTTTAGTTCATTTTCTGTTCATCCACATAAATGTTGAGATGTTTTTGTTCTTGAACCGTGAGTGTAGCATTATATTATACTTAAGTTTCGTGTTAGTGGCAAGGTAATATAATATACATACCCGAGGCCATGCAGGTCGCAAAGCTCCGAATATTTATGGTTTTATGGCACAATCGAGGCTGCACTTCCTTGAACTCGTGAGGGGTGCAATGACCGTATAAACATGACGGTAGTCCCTTTTCAGGCACTCTAACATGCAACCTCACCGTATTCCGGGCATCAATATTTTTCTGGGGACCTAGCGAGTACACAGGGAATCATCGAAAACGATTACTAAAAACTATTCTTTGTTGTTTTTTTTTAAGAAATAAAAAGAAACAGTAGTGATATTTATCATGTGGCCCTCAACTACTAATTAAGTCTGTTTTACTTAAGACAATCTCCATCCTTTTTTTCTTGCAAAGATCAAATCAAAAGTTATCTGTGCTTCTTCCAGTATACAGTTTTTTTATTCAAAAATTGGAAATATAAATAAAGACGTAGAAAGGTTCTGAAGTTAATGTGTGAAGTTTAATATCACATGGCGCACAATATTTTAATGCGTTTGGTTTTGCGTTATGTTCAAAATTTATAGTTGTGACGATTCGTAAACTTTTATTGTGTGATTGATGATTTTTGATTTAAATGAATCGGCAGAGGTTTTGGTAGCAGAAAAAATATTCATTAACCTATAACTTGAACACTAACTTAACTACCAATTCACAAAGGAACACGGAAGCAGCTTGTCACCATCGGCGCTGGTCAAATTATTCGGATTTTTTTCGAAAAAAAATATTCAACCTAATGTTTTTATGCTAAACTAGTCATCGTATATTTCCATTTCCATTGTATAAAAATATGACCGGCCATTTTTTTGTTCAAAAGAAAATCGAATGTAAATAGTACTGTATAAAACATGATTTAGGCGGATGTTGCCGGGTGCTCAAAAGTGCCAGTGCGATGACACCGAAGCGTTTAAAGTGCATTGCGATCACCCGCGTGCACAGAGGTGGTGATCGGAATGCAATACATTTCTATAATCACGGAACACTCAACCACAAATCACCGGCAGAGGTGGCTCAGGGCATCAACTGATGTTACTGCAGTGCTTGTGACCAGAGGTCCTAGGATTACACTCCCCACGGTGGCAGCATTTCCACACCAGTTACATAGCCAGATCGAATTCAGCCGCTCACAGTATGTGTTTTTGGCAACCTAGGTGGAAAAAAGTCAGAATCTACAAAACTATAAAATGTTTACTGTTATACAAAGCATGTACTGAAAGTAAATTATAATGTACAATTACAAGGAACAATTTTCTTTTTAATATTTTGTCATCAACTGTTTTATTTTGTAAAAATAAAAAGTCAGGCAACCTCTGTCAATTCAAGAACTGAGAAAGAAAAACCAAAAACAGGAAAAAAATAAAAAGTGCATAAATAATTAATAAATTAATAAAATTGTTATATTATTAATTGTGAACGGATGCGAGAGAAAATAAAAATACAGATTAGTCAATACGGTAATACTTTAAGTAGTAAACAATCGTGTGTGTGTGTGTGTGTTTGTTTGTTTCTAGATTTCTTTTATTTGTCATTTATTTTTGTTTTAATCATTTTTACGGTTTCAACTTTTATTTTTAACTATTTAAATTATTTATATTATGTTAATTTAAACTATTTGTATTTAATTATATTTCTTTTTCAATATTTGCTTCTTAGTTTTAATGTTTTCTTTTTAATTTTTATTGGTTTCTTAATTTTTGTTTTTAATTTTTATTATATTTTCCTTTTTTAATTTTTTTGTTTTTATTTTTCTTTCCTTTTTTTGTATTTAAATTGTATTCTATCGTTTTGTGTATGAATACTTTTCATTTAATTTTCTGTCCCTTGGATGTGCGGCAGCGCCGAACGTGTGCCAGTGCCACGCGGGCCACCGCAAGGACGC
Organism: Gryllus bimaculatus; assembly: GCA_017312745.1. NCBI lineage: Eukaryota > Metazoa > Arthropoda > Insecta > Orthoptera > Gryllidae > Gryllus > Gryllus bimaculatus. Next base: position 2,019,290 of record BOPP01000141.1, read on the forward strand.
GCGCGGCGTGTGCCAGCCGCTGTGCCCGGAGGGCTGCGTCAACGGCGACTGCGTGGGCGAGCGGCGCTGCGCCTGCCGCCCGGGCTACGCCAAGCTGGACCGCGACGAGCACGCGCACGTGTGCGTGCCCACGTGCCCGTCGGGCTGCCGCAACGGCGTGTGCTCTGCGCCGGGCGTCTGCTCCTGCGACCCCGGCTACCGCAAGAACTCGCTCGACGTAAGGATTCAAAAAAAAAAAATCTCACCTTCAGTGTATACTTTGATTTATAGCGTCATTTGACAGTTCATCATCTGTTACGGTGTCATAGAATCGGTCGTTAAACGCTATTACTGTGACGTCACTATGGTGACTTTCAACCTCCCGATTGGATGGCAGCGTAAACAGCTGGTTTACGTCAACAGAGCCTAAGTTTAAATCGAAGTATAGTACATGTACATGTCGTTTCAGGATACGGTGAAAAAATTATGCAATGCAGTAAAATTAGATACAACATGATCCCTCTACATATAATTCAACACGTCAAAAATCCTAAAACTCAGAAATTCAATATAACTAAACGGCTCGCCTAGTATAACTGTTTAAAAGCGAGGTTCTTGGAATCTTGGTTACCTGAATGGAACGGCGAAAGATGCAGTTGGAACATTCAAAAGCGACCTTTCCCAGGTTAATTGGGAAGGTCACAATATGGCGGTCGAAACGAACGAATCAAACTCCCCTTAAGTTGCAGTGTGCCCTGGACAGCCAAGATTCTATTGACTCGGGCCTCGAAAGTTGGTCTTAAATTTATGCGTTGCCGTCTATTCCGATTTCATTCATTAGATGGGCAGCTTTCGATGACTTTGCCGAATCCCCGCTGTATTCTCGATTTCCTTATGGCTATTCTGATGAGTTTTTGATGAAAAAAAACTTTCTTGAGAGCGCACGAACTATAAATAAATCAAAGCGAGCTTAGCCTCAATTTGTATCAATGAGAGATTATAATTTGTTTATTAGAGGTTATGCGACACATTTAAATTAAATAAACCAATGTGGTATAGAGAGATTACTATAAGAGGGACCGACTTTGAGAGCTACTCCTTGCTTACTGGAGGCAATATAACTGCAAGCTACGTTCATACACCCAATTTGACAGTGAGCTCATTTACGGTTAGCTGGCTTCATCACTCTCTTGCAATGTCATCGCGCTATAGGACGTTCATTTGTTTCCTGGCCTATCATAGTGGTCCCTTCTTAGAGTAACTCCTTTATGACAACAGCTTTTCTACTAAATACAAACTTAGATTAAGACTTCAGCTTAGGTTGTTGTAAACAATGTCCACAACACTTCGTCAGAACATCAGTGTCATGTTCTTCTTTTTTTAATTTATTCTAGCTTGGCCATTGACCCTCAGCACCCGCATAAGAAAAATAAATTAATATGATTTATATACAAGAATCTTGAGACATTATAAACAGAAATTTAGTGTTAGATATAGTAGTTAATAATGAGAAAAGACTCATCGGTTTATGTCTGTGGAGGATCGAAAAACTCTCTCGGTAACATTCTTAATGTTAACATTTCGCGGTGATGATTTTGCTTACCTATGTGAAAGTGAATAGCTGAAGGGATCTTTAATATTTTGGAATAGAATTTTACGGATAAGAGAGAGAAATGGACGGGGATTGGAGTAATGCCAAGTTCATTATGTAACTGCGCATTCCGAATGTACCAGGGAGCTTTTGTTCTGTGTCCCATCAGGAGTGCATCCCGCACTGCCCCGGCGGCTGCGAGCACGGCTCGTGCACGGGGCCCGACTACTGCACGTGCCTGACGGGCTACACGCGCCACCCCGACCCGGCGCGCGGGCGCCACTCGTGCGTGCCGCACTGCCCCGCCGGGTGCGCGCACGGGCTGTGCACGGCGCCGGGCGTGTGCCAGTGCAACGCGGGCTACCGCTTCGACGCGCGCAACACGACTGGCGGCGGGCCGTGCAAGCCCGACTGCGGCAGCGCCGGCTGCTTCAACGGGGACTGCACCGCGCCCGGGGTGTGCACCTGCCGCAAAGGTAGGCACCCTACACTGGATAGCACGAACAGAGTCGTGGGATTACCGAAGTTGATAGCATGTACAGCGTACCCGACCTGACCTGACCTGACCTGACCTGACCTGACCTGACTGTGACTGACCGTGACTGACCTGACCTGACCTGACCTGACCTGACCTGACCGTGACTGACCCGACCCGACCCGACCCGACCCGACCCGACCGTGGCTGACTCGACCCAACCGTGGCTGACCAGATTGGACCCGGACTGACCAGCCCTGCACAGTGCCAATGACCGGAAGGTCCTATGGTTCTACTCTTGACGGTGGCAGGATTTTCGACGCTAGCTAAATAACTAGGTCGAATTCAGCCACTGTCTGGAGGAGAATTCTAGCGACCGGCTGCTCTGATCGGCAGTTTTCCGTGGTTTCTCCAATCAACGCCAGGCAAATGCCAAAGCAGTACCCTGAAAACAGGACACGGGCTGCGCGAGATCTTTTCTTCCTCGTCCTTGTCATATCTTTACGCCTTACTTACGCACACACCTGCATGCACTACACTATCACACATGCCGGGAAACCAGCCGGATGCTTCGAGCTTGTCCAAAGTGGTGGGATATACGTGGTTGGAAAACCTCAGGTAGCCGATATGCAGGTTGGCCCCGGATGAGACATTTGTATTTAATTTAAAGTTAATTTGTAGTTACTAATTACAAGAGGATTGTTTCCTCTCCACAGTTTTGAGCAAGAAAAACTTTGAATCCCTGTAGCAAGGCGTTTGTGTTGAATGTAGTAGTGAAATGACAATACACACAAGTCGTGTAATTCCTCCCGCAGGGTACAAACTGGAGGGCAACTCGACGACGCGCTGCACGCCGCACTGCCCACGTGGCTGCGCCAACGGTACGTGCACGGCGCCCGACACGTGCACGTGCAAGGTGGGCTACGAGCTGAAGGCCGGCAGCTGCGCGCCGCGCTGTAGCCTCGGCTGCGCCAACGCGGACTGCACCGCCCCAGAGGTAACGCACGCGCGCTCTTCAACTTTTCGGGAATACTGTCTGTGACGACGGAATCCTGATAGCCCACATTGAAGAGATGGATTCCAAAACACACTTTAAAAAAAAGGTCTTTAAGTTTGTGGTTATTACAGATTTAGTCAGAGATGCGACCAATGAGCTAAAATACTTTACAAAAAGTACTTAATCGTTAAGTTGAGGTCAAAAATCTATTTTCTTTTTCAAATCGAGCTTAATTATTTATTCGAAAGAATAAAAACGCTTTTCAAATAAATACATACAATTCGGACTTGATGCGTTTTGGAATCCATCTATTTAATTGTTACCCTTGGTAGTGCCACTAGCCATGATGCAAAGAAGGGTATAACATTGAGCTTCTCCTAACTATCAGCCAATAAGTAGCACATGGACAGCATGTGGCTTGTAAGTTTTGAGAAGAAATTACAAATGTCACAGAAAGTTTTTCGTTAATTCAATTGTGTACAAATGTGCGCACAGAAAATTCTTTGTTAATGTTCTATTCGATTGTGTACAAATGTAGCATTCAAGAAAGTATTGTGGTACTTTAATTGTGTGTGAATTTGTTTCTCTTCATGATGGTAAATTATGTAATTTACCTTTTACCTTATACCGCCTTCAAGTCTTTGGTTTCTCTAGCCGATGAATGTTGAACATGAATCAATGAAGTTTCTGTTCGTGGGCAGACATCGAAAATTCTTTAACAGTAATCACTTGTTTTTAAAACACTGTGTCTGTCTTCAGAGTGCCTTTACCTGTATGTTTTTACCCATCTGTGAATTTTTAGTTAAACGTGGAATATAAAGTTCAGAGTTTTTTGTAGAATAATATAAGATCTACTTCACGACTTGCTGGACTGAGGATCAAGTATCATCTAGTAGTGATTCTCAGTATTTCAACCACGAATGAGCCAGTGCGTTGGTGTTGTCGCAGGTGTGCACGTGCAAGCCCGGCCACCGCAAGGACCCGCTGGACCTGCGCGGAATGCGCTGCATTGCCAACTGCCCGCAGGGCTGCGTCAACGCGGTGTGCTCCGGCCCCAACCTCTGCCTGTGCAACGCAGGCTTCGTCAAGGACCGCACCGTTCCCGGCGGCAACGTGTGCGTGAGGAGGGGGGCGTCCGGCTAGTGTGTATCTCTTCTAGCCCCCCTTCCCACCCGGACTGCGTCACCAGGGTTGTTTCAAAAGTTGCCACTCGTCATACCACCTCACACCCTACGCGGCAATTACCAATGAAACGCCAAAGGTCACAGTGTAATTACCATGGAGTAACGCTGTGTCCAGATGGTTTGTCTGACAGGGATCTCCAAGGATCTTATATTTCACATAGTATGCTCGAAATGAAATCTAGAGAGTTATCGTTGCTTAATCAGAATGCAAAGAAAACAAGAGTACAAACTGACGGACCTGTATGAAGGCTTCCTTTCATTTAGGAAAGCCATGACTTGCTGAGTAATTAGAATCCTTAATTGAGTTAACCCTTTACCTAGGAATGGCCACTAAACCCCACAAAAATATCATCTCATAATTTTAAAATACGTTTAAATTATTTTAGACAAATATTTTGTGAATATTTTTTACTGGAATAATATGGAAATCAAATTCATATTTACAACTTGTAATGAAATTTTTTTCTTTACATTCATACACCATTAATAATTGCAGAAACTTTAACATTTCACAACAAAGAATAATCAGTTTTATTCTCCCTGTTCGCTAGAAATATAATGACATTTTTGTATGTCCTAATTAAAAGATTATTTTGAAAAGAGATTTCTTAGAAATCAATTACTGCAATCAAGGTGCAAATATTAATCAGAATTAAAACAGACAATAATTCTTTTTCAGGTGTAATAATTAGCACCAAAATAAAACGATTTCATATTGTGAGCTTTATTTACTTTTGGTAGAAGCCAAACAGTAAGACCCAAATCAAGTTTAAAGAAGACCATGTAATTGCATCTTATTCACAGTTGGTAATAATAAAAGTAGTAAACTATTAACAAAAGTAAAATTATTTTTATCCTTTTATTCATCCCTTTACAAGTGAAACACATCAAGTTAAGAATTTAAGTATGGAGAAAACACACATTCATTTTAAATGCTTTGGGAAAGTGATTTGACTTTAAAAAAAAGTTAGTTTTAATACAAATGTAGTGTTTTGAACTTGTTTTTATTAGTTTACTTTTTGTTACATTTAATTTGAATTTGAAATTGCATTAATTTATATTCATTTATGAAAATTGTGACATAGTGGATTTTACCAATGAAGATAATCTAATTGTTTCATCACCTTCAGTCATGAGAGATTTTGAAAGCTCCTTTGTTATTGAATTATCTTCACTTTATTTAAATGCTAGGTAAGAGGTTTAAGTGACACAAATAATTTTCATACATAATTTACATTTTTATTAATGTAGTGGATGGAATCCATTTAAAACAAACATTATGGATACAACTTTAAGAACAGTAATAATTAACAATTTGTGATAATAATCAATCTCTATTTTTCTAAACAAAATTTTATCATTTTCTTCTAAAGCACCATCGCTAACCTTAACATCCTTTATAGTAATTGATGAAGGCAACTTACATCCTTTACAAACCTAATGTAATATTAATGTTGTTACTTCTGCTTGCTGTTCTTCATTTTCAAAGGAACGTTAAAAATTTAAAAAATTACATATTACAAATATGGTATTTGCAAGCTAACAATAGATTGATTTGTAAGTTAGTCCATAATTACTAAAAATTATTATTTATATTTTAGAAAGCTTTTCAAATTAATTACACCTTTTTTTGAGAAGGAAGTTTTAAATTCTCGACAGAAGTTGAAAATCTTGCTTCAGTTCACAGGTTTAATATAAAAAACAATAAAAATAGTGGAAAACAAAGTTTTAAAACACAACTAGACTGTAAACATAAACAGGCAAGTCTCTGGAAGTGCATTAAACAAATTCACTTCTATAACTGAAAAAGAACAAAGAAGTTTCATTAAGTTATTTGACTGAAGACCTGCACCAACATGTCTGTGTTAGTGCACATTCCGTGTTCAATCAAGGAATACACCAAGTCATGATTCCAAGTCATGGTTCTTGGACATGTTTCTTTGCTAAAATAAATTGTTTTTAAACCTAATGAACCCATTAAGTCCCTTAATAGATTTCTCTTCTTTGGAAAATTATGAGATATAAACGGGTGAAAACCAGAACGGTATAAGTGACATTTTATAAATTCTGAGAAATCGGTTTATTTAAGTCGATGTCACCATAAAGTCGTGGTGCTGTGTTTCATCATTAAAACTAAGCATTTTAATAGTTCATTAAAACCATGTAAATACATTGTCACTTAAATTAAAATAAACATGTTGTTCTCAGAATTTGAAAAAAGGTCACTTATACCATTCTGCTTTTTATACATTCATATGTACTAAATGTATTTCTCGAAATTCATAAAATGTATTTTCAATTGTGTAGGGACTATATCTAGTCTGAAATTCAATACAACTCAAAGCAGAAATACCAAATAACTCAAAATTGAAAATTTTTGGACATAAATTGTTTTACCTGTAATGAGACAATATTATGTTTTATTTCAATTGTATTTTTTTCTAGTAGAAGAATCTGTATTTTCTAATTTTCCATCATTGACATTGACATGACAATTGTTGATTTTTTTTAACAGAATTTTGCTCACTTGAAAATATTTTTGAATAACCTTATTTGAAAGTCAATAACAACTAGCTATTTTCCTTAATTACTGGAATGTTTCAACTTAAGCATTTTATTGGAAATGAAATGGTATCTCTAATTGTATATTTTACATATCATTTTACTCCAGGTAGAAATGTGAATATTTTTAACTTATAGGATTACAGAGGAGAAACTTATTTTGGAAAGTCATGCGGATAACCCCATCTCTGGAAAATAGGAACGTTGAGAAGCCGAGAAGATTTGATTTTCATAGTAAAATAATGTAGACCTGAGAATTTAGGAGTATTGCTAGGCAATTTAATAAAGAAAACAGTCAAGGCGAACAAGAGGAAAGAGTAATTTGAGGCTACTCGAGTACCTACACTCAAATAATGAATTCAGTAGATTAGAACATATACAAGAAAGCAGTAGGACACATATAAGAAAAGAAGAAAAGTTTAAAAGATTAAATTAAATAAATAAATATTAAAAACAAAATAATAAAAAAATGGGAATTAAATAGGAGTGACTTACAATGGTTAATATAGACTTTCACATAATTGAACAGTTAATGGAAGTCCATAAATTTTTTATAGAGACAAATTATGTAAAAAATATAAACATGAATCAAATTCTGCTAAATTCATGTGAAAAACTTTGAAAAAAATGTTCTGTAATTCCAATAACAATGCTACTTTAAAATGATTAAATTCATAGTAAGTTTAAGACAGTGTCCTGAAATTTTAAGATCAGAACAACAAACAGGCTTAAGGAGAGTCCAAATCAAGTAACAATGAATATAACTATATTTAAATTCATTATTACTTTATATGATACATTATACATTACATTTGCACTTCAACATTTCAACAAAACAATTTCAAATGTTTTAAAATTGAAATACATCACACCTTTCCCATTTAGCTTAATATTTTCTTAGAGTATGTAATTGAGAAAGTTAAGCTCTGAGAAGTCCATGATTTTAATGGCTCATAATCAATTCATATTGATAAATTCACTAGTTTCCAAAGGACTATAAACTAGTATTACAACTTTAAAATTACACAAAGTGTAATTCAAATTTTTAGATTTTACCATGATCATGCACAATGATACATTTCATAGTACGGAATATTTATTGCAATAGCATGTGGCTTGCAAGGAACAGTTTCATAACTCTATGAAACTTGGAACTAGTATTGGCATAAATTATATGTACGTTGAAAATAATCATTCCTCTGCAAAACATATTTTATTTTGACAACTGTTTTAGAAGAAGTAAGCTATTAGCTTTTTCGTACAGACAAGTTTGAATAACCTTTCATGGCCTTAAATATATATTATTTATTGAAAAAATTCAAATTCATCTCTATTCTTCATAAGTATTATCTATTAACACGTGTATTAATTCCCTGTTCTTTTATTCCATGTATTTTAATGCGAAAATTTGTAGTAAAATGTTTCAATGAAAATATTTTAAAACAAAAGTGAGAAAAATGTTATTCAATCAACCAACAATTAGGAAAAAATCTGAAAATATGAAATGCAGTCACCATTGCTGTGTGCAAATATCTAAAAAATTTGAACCCTCTCTTTTCATCACTCTGTTGATTCTGATTCAACGTTTTTTTTGTTTTTTTAATGTTGAAACATAGATATCCATGGTCAGAGTCAATGGAATGTTGGGTGTTCTGGCAAATCTGTCTCTTAGATTGAGTGGACAAGATTTAATTGCAACTCTGTCTAGAATATGTATCCCAGCCACTTTGTATTTCACATTCTATCATATTCATTTCATTTTATTATTTTTTCCATGAGAAGAACTGAAAAATTTCATTCTTCAGGAAGAAGGAAGGGAAAATTATAACAAATGATCCAATTATATCTCTCACAAAAAGAAAAATCTGTGCATCTAATAAAATATAAAAGCATTAGATTATAGAGATAGTACAAAATATTGAATAATAGAAAAAAAGGAAAAATTAGTAGAATAAAACTTGGAGATATTATATATTTCTTCTTGAATCATTAGACTCGGGGTAATTTCTGCCCCCACGTGCAATTAATCATCCACAACTCTTTGAAAATTATTCACATGAACATTTCTTTTTAGATATGCTATTTGTGTCCAATTTTACATGTGTTGTTAGCTTTTCAATTTTTTTAAGTTTTCTTGGTTCATAGTCATTTCATTCTTATGCGGTTGGGGTCAGAAATGCCCCCTGACAGATTCCACAATAAACTTCTTCACTACGTACAAGAAAAATTGAAAAACAAGCTCATTTTCGTTTAATAACATAATGTTGTGATTTCTGAATGATAATCTGGTGTGTTTGTCTATGAGTAAGTATGCACTGTTTCAAACATTGGTAAGTTGGTAAGATGAACACCTATGTATAGTTATGAGGATAATATGCTGGGAGGTTTTTTTGGGAAATACAGGAAAGTAACATTCTCTGCTCTTTAGTACCTTGTAGTAAATAAAGAAAATTAATAGAACTATTTTCTCATTTAATAATTTATTTATTTATTTATTTATTAGAAGGTATCTTCCTCACCAGTGATCTTATTAAGTAACAGCATCGTACAGAAATTTGTGAATACACACATCAAGATGTACCAAGATTTACTGGACCTTCCCAAACTATTCAGTAACCAAATTTATTACAGACAGTGACCATTGCAGAGTAATTCATTGGCTTATTGGCTTTCAAAATTAGTTGTATGTAATACAGTTTGAGGTAATTCATTTTTGCCTCTGTCAATACATTTGTAATTATTTTTTATGTTGAATAGTTTTCAATGTTTAGTGTTGGAGTATGATACCGAATTCATGAATTGTTGCAATATAACTTGATTTTTGTAAACTACCTCATTCAGCAAGTTAACTTAAAAAAAACAATTAAAAGTTATGATTAAACTAAAAGCCTTTAGAGGTACCAGCATTAAATTCCTTCATTTGATGCCTCTCCCTCAAAAATTTTCTTGTCTGAGACACCTGTGCTAATAACTGAATACACACAGTAATGAAACTACTCTTCCAGTTATCTCTTTGAGTTCATTACATTAAATATAATTTTGTTTCAGCTATTCAATTATCTCAGCGATTTTATTTGTAAAACAATAATTTTATTTCATTTTAACTCAGGGATTTTTCATATAATAAATGAGTGAGCCAGAAAATCCCCTGCTCAGTACAAGTTCTTGGCTGATAGAAATTTCATATGGGGTTTAATGCTCAATGGAAAGACACATTAACTATTAATCAAATAAAATAATGAGCATTCATAACAAATTCTTTAAGTGCATCAATGACTATCTTGTGCCATTTATTTCTTTATTCTGTCTTTGAACATTTCTAACAAAAGAAATAGAATCCAAAGATACAATAAATTAATTATCCTTCTGATTGTAAATAAAAACACAAAAATACATTACACTAAGTCATATAATACACACAATGAAAACAGAATTCTTGCATACAGCTTAAAAATAGAAATGTACGAATACTTTAATGTGTACTAAAAAACAGTTATGGATCAGCAAATTTTTAATTGTACCTTTAAATATTTTATTCTACAAATTATGAATAAAGAAGGCAGTTCAATGAATAACCACAACATAAAACATTTTTAAATGAAGTTAAAAATTGTGATGACATATTTAACAAGTAAAACCTCTGTCACACGAGTGTTATGTCGATGCTCTATAATTAACACATGTTGTAGATTAGTACTGTATCTTACGCAGAACAGCCAAAGCACTTTTGTGTGGTGTTGCGTAAGAAAATATGTTATTCTATGTCACATGGTAATTATCATACAGGAATGCAATGCTCATGTATAGGGGCCCTATATAATTAAATAATTATATAAGGAGAAAGAATATATAACTTTAATGATAAATTAATACATACACAGGATTTTATTTGATGCATTTATAGAATTGCTATATGGCTTGGAAAAATCTCTTCCTCGTATGTCCCCAAATTGGCAGGTGTTTGTAAACAAGGGAAAATCAGGGTTTAAACATATATACAGTAATACAATGTTTTAATACATAAGGTAATGTATTTCCTTATGTATTTCCCTTTCAAAATTTTCTGGGAAGCCAGCCCCCTCCCTGTGCATATCTATGTCATTAAGGAATGTGTAAAAGATAAAGATATTCATAGATCAATAGATATTTTCTGAAGGTGTTTTTAAATGAATTTGGTAAGACAATCGGATCTATTGCAAGGCTAACATATTTTAATTTTATTTGCAATTAACTTTTTTAAATGCATTATTTATTTTACTGTTATTAGTACATGTTAATGTATTTTATTTGTTGCTAAATTGTAAATATATTTTATTTGCATTAAATTTTAAAAAGTATGCAAAATTAATTGTTTCTTTCAAAGGTGTCACAATATCAAAATTTCAGTAAATAAAAACACTACATATTCCTCCTGTAGAGAAAAGCTTGCAAAGAAAACAAATGAAAAAGTCTTAAAAAGTGCAAATGAATTTTCAAAATTAGAAAGACTAGTAGTATTTAAGAAGGGAATTAAATTAAACAAATAAGAACTAATAGTAACAGAAATTTTCTTTACAATGAGAGTGTATTCTACGAGCACAATGCAAGCATCAGTAAAAATAGGTTTGAAATTTTAAAGCAATATGTCTATTAGATTTGGGAGTGGATGTCTTTAAAGATGCACATATCTTATTTTCAGTCATGAAAACATGTTCTAGATATCAGAAAGAAAATTGAAGCAAAGAATAGTATTTAATAGAAAGTAATTGGGCAACATTTTTAACACAGAAATTGTGAAATAAAATACATTGGAATATTGTAAGCTATTGATGAGGTCATATGAAAATTAAATTTATATCAATATAGAAAGTAAATTCATCAAACATAACTTGTTGTTTTTTAAGTTTAAAATACTATGAAATTAGATTAAAGTTTGTTATCGTCAGCAGTGTAGGCACCAAATGCATTTTATTAACGTCACAAAAGGTTTATATTTATTGTAATTGCCGACTAACATTATATTGTCTAATTTTTTTAATGATGTATCATATCATGAATATTGATTTTAAAATTGTAAATAGTGACCTATTATTCTTGGCCAAAATTTCGACGTTAATATGGACGTCCGAGTCATTTTCAATTGCATATTTTAAATGTTTTTCAACACTATATCGTTTTGTCACTTCAAATAAAGGGATGAGAATAGTCCCTTCTAACGTCACCACTCCAACTTTGTTAATTTAGCTTTTAAGTTTCCGACTATTCAGCTGACTGGTCCCAACCGGACAGGTTTCGGTAATACGGGAAAGAAACTTCTTGTTCATACGTGTAGAATTTGACCCTAACTTGACCACAAGTATTTTTCAAAAAGAAACACTTGTCTCTCTCAGTGCGTTCTTCAGGTTATTGTTTACATTCTTTCCCAACTGAATGACAAAGTTGTTCATTGTGTTCGTTGTTTGACACAATACATTTGCTTTTCGTACACTGATACATTTTGTGTTTGAGTGCTCATTTTCTCGGTTTTCTCCTTAAACTAGCGGTCTGAGTATATTTTTTCAATTGATGACATAAACACAAAGTAATTAATAAATTGACTCGTACTTCTAGCGTCTCATGGTTCGTTAAGAGGTGTTTTGGCCCCGCATATTGGAAGGTCTCGTAGACAGTGATTAGGAGTGTTTGAGCAGTGAAAGAAAATGGTCGTTGCGACAGCAAAACAAGGAGCATAAGGTATGCCTTGAGACATTTTATACATTGTTTAAGGTTGCCGAGTCGTGAATTAGAAGTAGTTCATGCTAAAATTTTGTAACATGGATGAATAAAATCCGAAGTGTACTACACTTCGAAGGCTGCTTTGAACTTCAAGGCACTGGACAAAGCGTACAGTAATCATGTTCTCTGAAGTCTAGGTGGCTAGGGTACAAAACGGCAGGTGCAAACGAAAGGTGCAGTAGGCGGCGGGGCTTAGCAGATATTATGTGATAAACAGGAATCTCATTAACCTAATTTCTTAAGCATTTCTGAGGCGGAACGAAGAGGCTCCGGTCTTCGCAATTTACATTAATACATTAACTGCCATGGTCTTCAATTGGTGAACTCAGACCTTTTTCATTGTTATGTGATATTTGGTACTTAAACTTGCGAATTTTATTTCTTCCAAAGACGTAGACATACTAAACGAAACGTATTTTAAGCAAGTTTTTTTCATTCCTGAATGCCAGATATCGATTAAGCTGCGATTGCCAAGGCATTGTATACTCCTGGCCAGGGTGTACTTACGACTTGCGATTCTTCTTCTATACTTGGGTTTTCATTTCTGGACGCGAAATTTCCGGCCTTCAGGATAGAATATCGCATGGCATTTCGTCACTTTCTCGATCGTGCCGCTAGATGTCGCATGATCGCCAGCAGTGTTCGATATGGTCGCGATCATGCCACATCTCGCTGATCATGTCGCTGTTCAGTCGTCGTAGTTGACGGGCGTGTTTTTCGTGCTGCTCCTGGGGATTAGTTGTTCAAGGAAATGACGTACGGCCTGGAGCAATATCGAGCGGCGGTGGGCGCAGAGGCAGGCGTCCCTTACCTGCACTGTCTCTAGTATGCAGGACCCGTCCGTGGACTTTCACCTTCTGGGGGCGCGGACGCAGCGAAAGAGGTACCCGCAAAAATCAAATGTGGGAAATGCAAAAGTGGCCTAGTGAATGGTATTCAATGTTCGCTACGCAGTTCTTGGTACCATTTTGGCTGCCAACAACCTAAAAGGAACGATGCTCCTGACGGCTGGCTGTGTAAGATGTGCGGCGAGACCGGTACGAGGGCGAAATTGCAGGCTCAGAAAGAAGTGATAAGGAAGCTGCTTAGAGGAGACCTCCGTGCTGCGGAAGAAAAACGATATGCCAGAAACAAAGGTATGTCAGAACAAAATGCGCGACCTCAGCGGGAATGTGAGAGCAGAACGAATGCTGCGATCACATAGCTAGGACACAATCGCTGTTACTCCGGCATGAGACTCTGTGACGTCGAAGTGAGGGCGTGTGCCGTAGAAAGGGAGCCGATGTAACTTTTTATGCCAGATGTAGCATAGAGCAGTTGTCAAACGTTGTGAAATGCGCAAAACCGGATGGTAGCGTAAAAGCGGTGCTAGTGTACGTGGGCAAGAATGTTAGAAGAAACCAGCTTCTCTGTGACATAATAAAGCAGTGGGTAGATCTGGGTAGTGAAATAAAAGGGAAATATAAAAATGCTAAGTTAATTTTCAGTGGCGTAGTCTGTCGACGCGACAGACTCATTTCCAAAATATGGAACATGAATCGAGGTTTGTTGTGGGCTTGTGAGAAGGTCGATGCGTTATTCGTCGACCCAAATAACTGGCTGAGCATGACTTGACATCAGTCCTGTCGGGGTTCATCTAAATCCTCGCGGTTGCTGGAAACTTGGGCGGTTGCATGTCAATAGGGAGTTTTAGCGCCACGCGTAAGGTGGCGTCGTTATGCACTACAAGTCACGCGCCAAGGTCGTCGTTAACCTTACAACGAAACAGACAAAATGGCTGCCACTAGCGAGCGATTGAGGTTTAGTAATGCAGAAGAGTTAATTCTGTTGCGTGAAGTTGTGACTGTTAACCCCTTCCAACATCCTGATCAATCGAATACGTTGGCAGAAAATGTTGGAAGGGGGACAAACAAAGAATTTAGCAGAAGGACTGTAAAAAGTCATCTGAAGAAATGTAACATTGCAGATACAGGAAATCGAGAAAGGTAAGCAAACTTATTTTGTATATTTGGATCATTGAGTTGAACAATTTTAATGGTGAATTTTATTTAATTACAACAAAATATTTTCTGTGTGACAGGTCAGGTTTGGAGCCACTTTGACTGAGATGTTGATACTGCTCCAAGAAATCAATGACATGATGACCAGTCTCCCAGAAACTGGAAGAGCCCCTTTTAGGAATGTGGAAAGAGAAAGGCGACTAGGGGAGGAAGCACGAGAAGGGGCGGTAAATGTGTTGCGCATAGGTCAATTTGAATGTGGAGAGAAAGAAAGTAGTGTGAATGAAGTGCCCCTTATACCTATTGAAGTTAAATTAATTGAATTATTTAATTGAATTAAAGCCTTATTTTCGTGGCGAGACTCGGGCCATCAGGTCCGCTCTTCCGTCTGACCACGCAAATTCGCTACGTTCCTTTCATCAACTAGCAGAGAAAGGAGGTATTTCTTGGGCGAGAAACAGGCGATTTGAATTTAGCTCAGAGGCGTCATTTAGGCTTGAGGATCTTTTACGTGCAAGTCAATCTACTAACATGGGACAGCCGGTTTTACTTCCCCTCCGAAGGAAGGCGTACGAAGGATTTTTTCGCCCTTAGAAGTCCACGGCGTCGATCGGGTTTGAACCCGCAAATTTGCGTATAAACGCCACTTTAAACATTAAGTCCTTCACAAATTGAGGAAACTCGAAATGCAGATCCTGAAATGCTGATACAAACAGAAAATGGAAATGAAACGGAGGTGCAGAACGCTGTAGTTGTAACTCCGAAATTCAGCTTTGCTAGGAGGAGGAAAGTAACTGATTCTCTGCGGTTTGTAGAAGACAGAGAAAGCGCCAGAATTAATTTAGAAAAAAAGAAAATAAAACTCGAAGAAGATAAGTTGGCTTTAGATAGAGAGAAGTTCGAGTTTGAAAAACAGGAAAGAGAGAGAAAATTGAAAATAGAAGAAGCAAAACTTGAGATTGAACTGCTAAAAAGAAGACAGGCATTAAGAATAAATGAGTGCCGTGTAAATATGTTGCAATTGCAAATGAAAGTGATAGAACAATTGCTAAAAAGAAGTAATTAGTATTTTATTTTTATTTGCATTTGTTCTTAAGTTCAATGTATCATATTAAGTGATTAGTTAGTTTGTATTTCATATTTTTCTTTGTATGTTAGAATTATTAATTTTATTAGTTGTAGTTTTATTAGTATTATTTTTTTGTGTAGTATTGTGCATTTAATGTAGCATTAGTTTTTTGTGTTTTATGCAAATAAAGCAATAAAAATGTGTTCATTGTTTGAGTCTTAATATCATTATCAAATTGGTCTTCCTCACATGAGTATCTCAAATTTACTTTAATAATACAAAGGAACAGAGAAAAAATGATGAATTTAAATAATTGTAATTTAATAATTGAGTCATGAAAGCAAATACCGTTTGTGCGTGGTTAGGTTAGTTTTATATCAATATAAAATCATAAAATGGTAATGTACCTCACGCATGTTCATAGATTGCTCTAATATTCTGGGTAGAAGGAACAAAGATATTGGCTGGGTTTCTCAAATTTGTATTTATGTGGAGCATGTCCTTTTTTGATATAAAATGTGCTTCTACACAGTGGTTAGTGAAGGTTAAGCTTACATAAGTGTATACTTGCATTAAATGTGTAGGATCCAATATTGTTGGTTTGTTTTGTTATAAAGAACATCCCTAATCAAACTAAAATTTGCCAAGAATGTTCTAATTTTAATGAAAAAAGGTGAATTTTTCGATTACTAAAGGAAATATAGATGAAAGTTTGTTCTCAATGCCCTCAATATTTCAAGATGCATTATCATTTATAATAATTTCATTCTTAGGTTGTAATTATTGCATTACAATTCTTCATTACAATTTCACTGTGAAAATGTTATATTATTTGATTAAAACTGTTGTGAGATTTCCTTTTCAGATATTAAATAGCTAAAAGAATTTTTACAGTAGGATAATATACTATTATAGTTGTAGATGAGCAGGAGGTAGTAAGCAAAAAAAAAAGAATAAAAATACTGTATTAATTTATTTATCATTAAAAACTAATGACTAACGAGAAGTGCGGTCTGTGCTTGAGCCCCGCAATCCCTGTCTTTCTTTTACAATGCAATTAAATTGAAGGTAAGAACATTTTTATTCGAAACAAAATATTCATTCTCGTGTATTAAAAATAAATTGAATCACGAAGTACAATTTCATTTCTTAATACTTATGATAAAAAAAACTAAAACAAGGGTCCTTCTCAGCAATGGACTCAATGGATCAGGGAAACTGGAGAAAAACCTCATCGAGGTTGGGCCATTGACAGAGAAGGTGGAAGTTCAATATTTATTACACGCGTAATTAAAGAAACATACCATTTAACAAAATGCGGATTCGAAATATTTCAATAATTGGTCAAAATACTATACAATTAAACATTCCTTAAGCGAGGGGGTTTGTGTGTTAAAAAACTACCATCTTGACTACCATAAAGGCATGTATGGCAGTTACTAAGAAGAACTGCTGATTTGTACATGTTGCCTGCATCTTGGAGCAAGAGCTTCTGATTTTTCTTGAAGTCGATGAAGGCCAAATCATTAACAACTTTGGCAAATCCCCATTCTACTGATTGCCGAAGTGCACTCATAGCAGCATTGAATGACTGCTGATCCTCAGAACGGTTTCTTCCTTGGAATGGACGAAGCCTTATTGGGTACCCACTGTCTCCATATTCCATACTTCTTGTCCGGAAACACTGCAGTTTGCAGCAACTGATCATATAATACATAATCCTGCAGCATTGCTAAATGAAAGAAAATTTCACAACATAAATTATAAAATTTGGAATAAAATATTATTATTAAATTCATAATTAATTTATGTTCACCTGCATCATATCTTCTCCCATGAAAAGGGCCCTGAAGATTGGCAATAATGCCATCTGGGCACAATACTGACTAATACTTCAGGCAATGTTTTCTTTTGTCACCAGAGTAGTATTTTTTTATTAATAGATGGTCTGCATATAGATCTAGCAGTATCATTTATAAATCCCCAGCAATTAAGAATGGGAGACCCTTTTGCAGCAATAGCCTAAACATAAAATTGTATGCTGCTGCGAAAAACGGAGATATTTCGACACAAAAACTCTTATTGCCGGGCCCTGGTAACGAAAAAGTGGATAATTATTGATCCTAAAAGTAAATGACTTTCTCTAATACCTTGTATAGTCAGAATCCATGTTTTGTGGGTCCTTGATAACGAAATAGTGGTTTTCGATTATCCGTCTGTGCGGTGCCACACTCCAAACGAGATTTCTTGTCTAAAAAAAGCCACTTATCTCGGAAGCATTCCAAAACTTTCATTATACTACGCAAGTAGTACACGAGAAAGTAACTAGTGATGCTATAGAATGCCAAATATTTTGTGTCATATGATTAAGTTTCATATTCTCTTGAATATGGGTTGCTAGAACCTCTTGAGTTTAGGCAGAATTTGCCATCTGGATAAAAAATTACGCCAGGGCAGCCTTCCCATCTGTGAGCAGACGCGCTCAGAGAACCAGTGAGAGAAAGGGGGGAGGGACGGATAACAGACTGTGGTCGTCGATGACGGAAACCTTGGCAATGGGCCATTACCTGTGTTTCAGGTAACATGAACGGGAGACTCTGTACGCCCGTTAATTTTCTTTTAATTAGGAAAGAAGTTTTTCCTATAGATACAGCAACAATGGCGGAGTGTTGTGTTCGAAAAACTGATGTGTGTTAAAAAGTTCAACTTGCAGACGGTTATGCAGCTTTGCGACCCCCAAAACCTGGGGTATCAAATAAGCATTCTGAGAATTGATAGATAGCCTGCAATAATGAGATGAGTGAAGGATTTTGCAGATAGAAGATTATGGGAAAGGTACTGAAAATTGCGAGAATTTACAACATTCAAACAAAATCGGATATGAAATAATTAAACTTTGTGTCCAAAATTTCCTATGTGAAGCCTCCCGGTTATCTATTTGTAAACATTAATTATTGTTTCGACAGGAACTAAATTCATTTATATTATAACGCATAAAATATTTTGTAATAAAATGTTAAAACTGCCTCCTTGTAAAGAATGGAAGTGGACTTATAGTACTGGTTATGATGACTCGATCATTGCTTTGAGTTATGTAATAATCTATAGTCTATTATTTAATTTTTCATATTGTTATGGAAACAAACGTTCAAATTAATAATTACAAGTTCAAAAGCGTTAATTATCGATTTTCCACCCTACTTCTGTACCATCATTCGAACTTGGAACACTGTTTGGCCGCGTCCGCGTCGGACACTTCCTTTTCTTCGCGGCTTAGGTTGGAGAACAGCAGATTTCTATGACGTCACAGGGCATTGATTTGGCAAGCACTGGACTAGGGCCTCTCCCGGTACCTACCGTTCCGGTTAGGACATTCACAGATAACTTCTCACGCCCCAGGCCACATAAACCGATTTTTGTCCTGTACCTATATGCATTTCTGAAAATGAGAAATTTTTAAAAATAATTTTAATTGAAAAGTTTTGAGTTTTCGAGAAACTTCACTAAGAAATCATTTGAAGCACTTGTACTCACAAATGCAATTATGTATAAAACTGTCAATAATGTAAGGACGTGAGAAACGTATTCAAAAGAGACATTTATGTATTTTGTGAAAAATTAAAAGAATATATTAAAATGAATTTAATGTTATATTGTTCATTGCATTAAGCGTTCTACGTAGAACAAGTTTCATTGAAAAAATTGGAGCGGTTTTTGAGAAACGTTTGTTGTTAATATTGAACATATTCACTCAATATTGCGCGAAAACTGCTTATATTTTCAAATTAGTACATGATAATAAACAAAAAATTAATTTTGATAACAAATTTCATTTGGAACTGAACGATGCGCGATGGCGACCAAAACATTTCAAACTTGCAGTTTTTCAAAATACAAAGTTGACAGTGACAAGTGTACCCTTGCCGTCTTTACAGGTGTATTTCTCTCTATTCTTAAAAGAAATTTAAAGATTATTCTTCATAGCTGAGCTTTGAGCCGTGGTATATTGGTCGGGAAATATTCATTTTGGCGGTCGGGCGGGCGAGCAGTCGAGCGAACGGACGTCAAATCGTCAGAGCGTAGTAAATAACAATTGTCGGTAACATGAGACTCCAAAACTTGTGTTTCCGTTCAAATCTCAAAATCAATTAACCGCAGCATTAAATAACTTTCTCTATATTAGGTATATACGTACGTACACAAGAAAACAAAAGCACTACTATTTTTGCAAATTTATACAATAATTATGATGATGGACTTCTCTGATTTTGAGATACCCTAGCACAACAAAAGAAACAGGAGATTCAAGGGCTGCTAGGCAGCTCCATTGACAAGCGACTTTCTTGACTGCGATTTGAATTAAGAGAACAAATTTAATAGAATAAAGCCTCTTGTTAATTCATAATTCTTTAAAATTATGCCGAAAATTGAGCAAGAAGTGCGGACTGTTTGTTAAAGGAAGAAGTGTTGACATCGCCACCATTCTGGTATGGTCGCTTCCATGTAAAGTTTAGCAGTTAAAAAACATCGTTATGTTGACATTGCCGCATACGTTCAGAATCTCCACCTTTGATTAAACGTTGATTTAAATATTCCCCTTTCTGCAGGTGCTTTTCGAGTAATATTATCGCCTTACTGATTTGCTAACAAAATCAAAAAAAATTGTAAAAAGTGTCCATTTTCACGCGACGCCGCCCATTGGTTCCGCCGCTGCGGTTGTGTCAGTTTCCGCCAAGCTCCACTTCCAGTGGCTGTGGTCAACTGCCGCTCCTCTCCGTAAGACCCCGCAGGTGATTTAGCCGCTCCCATGTGCCCCTCGGATACCACGTGCGTGGCTGCTGTTACGTTCCCTCGAGACCCCGCAGGTGATTCTGCTGCTGAAGTTTCCTTGAACGACCACAGTTGATGCAGTTTCTTCCTCATCCCCGTGAGATAAGCTAGGACCATTCTGGTGCTGCCGGATTTCTTAGAAATATTCACTGGCAATGGCTGAAAGAATTTTTTATTTTTTCATTTTGGTAGTATGGATAGATCCATGGTCCTATTTTCCTGTTTTAGGTTAGATTAAGTCGCTTCACAATAGTGGGTTAACCACTCCTACTCCATCTTTCAATGAAAAGGGCGATCTCACTTCCCCCCTCTTGTTTCCCTGACCCTCCCTCTCCTCTCTGTCTCCCACTCCTTCCTCCTCCTCCCTCCCTCTCTCCCCCTCCCACCCCTCTCTCACCCTCCCTTACCTCTCTTCCTCCCTCTCTTCCTTCCTCTCTCCCACCCTCTCCCTCCCTATCTCCCTACCTCCCTTCCTCCCTCTCTCCTTCTTTCTTATTTGTTTTCTGGAAGGTCACTATTTCGTGTTTCTGAAGAAGGAAATTCTTTCGCTTTTTGTATTGAAACAACACGCGCGTTGAATTACAATTAATAGCGCTTTTGAAATACGACAGTTCATTCAGTGTCTACAAAAACACACGGTATGAAAAAAAATGATGTTTCTTTCTCGAATTATTAGAAGTTATTACCTCTTCTTGCCGAGAGTTCATGCATAGGGTACGAACAAGGTGCGACGCTGCAGCCGCTAAGCGCACGACAGTGCTTCATTTTGAGAATTGGCATCCTAGCATTTAGCCATATTCGCACCCCGTGTTCAGATGCGAAGAGAGAACGCCAGTCATTGGAAATATTGAACATTATCTACGCGGAAATATTAAGCGCAAAAGAACTTCCGGACCCTCTCCAGAGACTATGCACAACTAACATCCAACTTTTGAAACCTCCACACCATCTCCGAACCTTCTTGGACATGACAAATGTATATAGTCGTAAGCTACGTCGCCATTTCATTCACGATTTCACATCACATTTTCCTGTACACAGTAACGAATCTATTTTTCAAGATCAGGAAAGTCAAACTCACCCGCGCATTTACAACGTGGCAAACAACATTGACACTTTAATACCATGGCTAATGATGAGAACAATGGACACGATGCATCATCTCTCGTAACAAAACACGCAACTTTCGTGTAACCAAAACCTGGGTGGGACTGCGTCGCAAGCTGAACAGTTTCTCGAGATTGGTACAGGAGTCTCTTAACAAGGTCAGTGAAGACGGCACTTTCATCAAGCCAGATTCAAATAAAACCAGGATCACAATTTTTAGCTATTTTATTACTAATTTATAACCGCAAAACCAATTTTTTTGATAGTTCTTTAAAAACAAAACACGGGTTACGCCAGTTCGATATCAGACCGACCCGCCGACCTAAGCAGAGAAGAATTAAACTAGTGTGGCCATTTTTAACTATTTTATTACATTTTTTGCTAGCGGGAATTCCATTACGATTTCCCAAGAACAGAACGACTTATCACATCGCAACAGAACTGAGTTTTTATCCTATAAAATGGTATTTATGGATAATCACGGGTAGCATACGGGACAAAACGCAGGGCGGTGTTCTGTAGTAGGACATAGTGCTGTGGCTTATGGCTTAAAGAATAGAACAGTGTTTGGGGATGTGTTTCGTAGCGAGAGGCACGGCTGTTGGAGATAGGGGGAGAGGATTGCCAGAATTGCGGTGCCGAGGTGGCAGAAAGTAGGATTACAAAGGAATGCCGTCCGACTTGCGGATCGTCTCCATGACGTTGAGACACACGTGGTACGAACAAGGGCGTTGCCACATTGAGGACACTCGCTGATAGGAGGCAGCCTTTAGCGTCTGGCGCCCCAAGGCCCCTCACCACACCGTCCGGGACGCGTGCGGCCGCGCCGCCATCGCCACCACCGTCGCCACCGCCTCCAACACCACCTGCAGCGCCACCTCCAACACCGGCTGGTGATTCCGGACGTGCCAACTCCTAAGGTCGTTACTCCCGTATGTGTAGTTCATGTTTTTTCGCAGGAGGTGGCGGTGATACTCCCCAACACAGTGTGATTCGGCGCCGACTGCACGTCAACTTGTTGGTATTTTCCCCAACCAGGTATCTCCCAACAGCGGGGCTCCGCTCCGAGATCGCACACTGTCCGTAGCCCATTTGGGAGGGTACTTCTCCGGCATTCGCCTGATGTTGATCGTAGAAACCACAGAAATTTTCGACCAGAGCAATCGGCCGCTAGAATTATCATCCAGACAGCGAATGAATTCGACCTAGTTTTGGAGTGTCGAAAACCCTGCCACCGTCGGGAGTGTAACCCTAGGACCTCTCGATCAGAGGCACTGGAGTGGCATCAATTGATGTCCTGAACCACCAAAGCCCGTACCAGCACCGTCACTACCACCAGCACTTCCGTCACCGCACCGGGCGTCCTCTCCGTCCTCACCGTCCACGTCGTCACCGCCCCCAGCGCCATCGCCTCCACAGTCACCGCCGCCGCCGCCGCCGCCACCGCTATCGCTAGTCCGCTGAGCGCCCGCAGCTTCCGCCCCCGGAGGCAGTCGCCTCTGCACTCGCCCGCCGCCGCCATGCGCCGCCCCGTCGCCCTCGCCCCCGCCCTCGTCGTCCTCCTGGCTGTGGCGCGGACCCCCGCCCACGCCGCCGGCGGCGAAGGCACCTGCTACTCCAAAGTCTCGTGAGTACATAAGACTTAAGACAGCGACAGTAGTGAGTAAGTCATTCACCTGTTAGACAGTTAGATTCACATGGAAGACAGTGAATTTTTAGGAGAGCGTTTTTGAAAAAATCTTTACTAGGTAGCATACGCAAATAATGGTATATTTAAGTTATCTTTGTATTATCATCACATATTTGTAGCATAAAAATAGTTCTACAAAAATGTGTACATTTGTATATAATCAATATAAGAGGGTTCCATCGAGTTGCATGCAAGTTTTGATACATCAGAGAGGACTTTCGTGAATGCTAGTAACCTATTATACAGGTTAATTGTTGGTACAATTTCTTAGTAAGTTGCTTACGACTTTTCCCAACAGGAGTAAAATTAAAATTTCTATTTTATTGGGACCTGAATACTCAACCTTATTTGTCCACATACCTCGAAATTCCGATTTTTTTAAATCATGATTTACTTCATGGATGACAATCACAGTTTCTCCAAAGGAGTCTTGAGTACAGCTTATATCCCTTAATTGGTTTTGGAGTAGACGGTGTTGTGTGAGTTACCCACGTGTAATTTAAAAGCATCTTTTGGCTCAGTTTGAAATATTGAACATGAGATTTCATTTATGAACGGATAATTATCGTAAACATAATTTATGTAACAGAGAAGGAACAGTTTTGTTAAATTCAGATACTCATAAATATACTTATACATGAGTAAATGATTATAATACTGAAAATGAAATTATTTCTAATCCTAATTTCGTATCCTAATAGGTGATTGTGATACACATAGGGTAACTTCTGTTGGTAAATAATAAATTGTTAGCCCCATGAAAATAAGAATTCGTGTTATTTTGTGTACTGTGGTTGGTCGTGTATAATTGTACCTAGTTGTGTGAATGGCAAAAATATGTGAACTCATGTTTATTTGGTATATTTTATTTAAGTACTGACTGAAGATGATGAGAATAAAATCATACACGAAGTTAAAAGTTTAATACTACTTAAAAAGTGAGCTAAATTGTAATTGTACTTTTGCTCGTAATTAGTTCTAATATATAAAACCAGTCTCTATATTCTAAGAAGAAATAAGGTTGAAAATATTGCCCTGGCAACATTCTTTATTACTTGACACTATAAGCTCGTTTTCATCTCCATACGAATGTTTACAAAACAATACGGCGATAGGAAGTAAAGACTTTTTGACGTGTTCGGATGTATATAATGATGAATGCCATGTTGGACAAAATTAAATTATTAGTCCCTGACGAGGGACAGGAATGTGCTAAGCCTGTATTCCATGTAATTTGAAGCACGGACAACAAATTTAAAGCATATGAAAGAGCAACAAAAAATGAATTGAATATCCACTCATATGCAATGGTTTGTCCTGTTGGTGCGATTTAGTGTATGACACTGGTTTTGTGAAAATCTCTAATATCTCAATACATTTTCCTGTAGAACGTGAAAGGTCAGTTATCATCACATACGCCTGTGTGCCTCACTTTATAATTACGTTTTTTTTCTCTGACTTGCTTTAAAAGAGAACAAGTTCTCCGGAAATGCATCTAATATTACCTACCTACAAATCTACAACAGTAATTGTATGATCATTTTATGTGATTATTTACATGTATTGCGTCAATTTAGAAAATGGGGCTTTGTGATACAGCTGCATGACATCCGCTTTCGGCGATACTATTATCAATTTTTAAAGATATGCTCCATGTGATCGTAAAGAACTGTTCTGTACCACTAATGAGATGGGCAAATCCCTTGGAGTCTGAAGTAGAAAATGGAGTAGAATTTATGCATCTCTTGTTGATCACGGCATGAACTGGTATTTTGCAGTGGGGAACCACTAAAAATTACGTGTGTCCGAGAAAACGCATCCACGACACTTACTGGATTGATTTCAGGCTTGTCCAGAATCTCAACTCAATGAAATCAAATCGAACTGAACTTGGTCGTAGGTCAGCATTTTCTGCACCATTTCTGGGATAACAGCTGTAATCACTTGATCGTGAATCAGAATTACTAATATTTTTTGGTTGATTTGTATGGAGTAAGCTCAAGTCTCTATCTAGTAACTTTATCATTTTTAATTTTATTCGAATTTGTACTAATCGTAAATGAAATGAGCTTTGATCCTTAATAAGTAAAAAGCCAAGTCCAATAAGGTAATGTCCCTATTTACGCAGAGCTTCGATAATGACATTTGCTTTGTTGTCCAATTCAAAATGTCGACGTCCTGATTCAAGTGTTCTGGAAATCGCCCTATAGAGCATGAGTGGCCATGATGACAAATTTTGATGTATCCATTTCCACAATAAATTGAGCACTCTCATTGATACACTTCATTAAGATTTCAAATCATCAATACAAGCGGTCTGATAACAGAATCCATTGAGAATAATTGGAAAACGTACCCACGATTCAATGTAATAAAGCTGTATCAATTGGCCCTTGGAATATTCAATAATTGTTTCAGATTAGGTGTTTAGGGTCAGATTTTATTATTTTGTCTTCAAAGGTATAACCTAGAAGGTTTATTTATAATGCTGCAAAAGTACATTTTCATTCATTAAGTGTG
The DNA here is from genome assembly GCA_017312745.1 of Gryllus bimaculatus. Lineage (NCBI taxonomy): Eukaryota > Metazoa > Arthropoda > Insecta > Orthoptera > Gryllidae > Gryllus > Gryllus bimaculatus. The sequence goes on from BOPP01000141.1 coordinate 2,045,048, forward strand.
ATTTTGAGTTTTATTTAGTTGTCTCGATACATCGTTTATTATTTAAATCATGTTCAAAGATTTTACACATATGATTACATCGTCCCAACAAGGGAATGTCTCTGAAAGATTTTGTAGTACTAAGACGATATTTGGAACGATGTAAATATTTTAACTGCATGTAATTTAAAACGCATTTATCATTTTTTACTAGTCCTTTACACTCCTATTTGAGACAGAATAAAGGACCTTTTGTCTATTTATTATAGTTAAAATTAATATCTGTTTTTGACAAAATAAAGATATGAATTTACGGGATTTAATAATTGTTATAATACAAGTAACACTCTGAAACAGATATTTCAAACAGAATATTGGATTATGAGTGCTTGAATCGTGTGTGAATGAAAGAAAAATTGTGCTCTAGAAATTTTCCAAATAGGGAGAAAAGGATGTGGTAATAACTTACAAAACCCGACGAGCCTTGAAAATTACCGCATCCGTATAATAGTTTTGAAACTCATAGGCTCCAGTATCGTACAACTACAATATTATTTGATATGTCTAACAAGTTAATTTTTATCAAAATTAAAATTTGATCTGTGTTGATGCAGTAAAATGTTTAAAGTAATCAAACTAAAATTTAAGATTATTTTTTTCCCGTGGAGACGTATTCTATGAAGAAAAAGTTATTAATAAATACGCAATGACGCTATTTACTAATGAACCTCAACAACGTATTCATTGCTCATTTAGTTAATATTCAATCTACATTCTTGCGACAACTTTGTGCTGTGTTATATATGGATTTAATTCCTTCATGATGATTAAATTTAACAATTTGAGACTCTCAGTTAAAATATAATAATAGTTAATAAAATTGAAAATTAAGTAGATGATCATTAGGCTTTCGAAAATAAATTACTCTATCAGTTCTAAATATAAAAAACTAAATTCTATTCAGATTATCACTTACCATATTGTATTTTCAGATTTCATGTCTCACATGCTGACTTAACCCACTTATTAGAAAGGAACATTTTCAAAAATTAACCACTAGTATGGTATTAGTTCTTCGTTGACATGTTTGGATGCTGCCAACAAGGAAACAAAAAACTTTCTTATTTTGTGATGTACTTTTATTTTAATTTTGTATGCTGCTAAGGCTTTCATAAAACCGTATTCTAAGCATTTATCAGCTTCTAAGGTTTTTACAAAACCGTATTCTAAGTATGTTTTTAAAATAAACGCAATCTGGTGTTTTCCTGTCATGTTTTTTCATGAATCAGACATAGAATTCAACGTAATCTTCTCTTCCAGCAAATGCGATACTAGGCTTCCGGCCTGTTTGGAATCTTTAATTCCAGTTTCCCTCTTCCACAATTTTAATAATATACTTCTTTGCGAAATATTGCTAGGTCGTAGACCCGAATGAAATTAATAATATGAATTTGAAGAATTTTATCAGAAATAATTCTATTGTGGGATCGAATTGCTTAATTTGAATTTTTATCTGATGTTATAAGTAAAATGACTTCCCATATAACTCCTAGTATTCTTCTCAAACGTATAATTGGCAACCTGTAAACTATTCATGATATTTAATACGATTATGACAAGATGAAATTTAACGGTCTGTCCATTGTCAGAAATGGTACGAGTTATAAGTTCGGGTTCAGTTACCCCAAAACCAAATGTAGGGGAAAATCTTTTAAACATTTACTCATGAATGTGATTCAAAGTTCTAAACCATCTACCTTTTTCGTGTGTATTCTTTTCTATCACAATTATTAGCGGGATTAACGTTTTTTTAAAAATCTTTTAGTCAAGTAGAATGTAATATTCGATCCTTACAATATCATAGTAACAATATACAAAATTTAATTGAAAGGGGACTTGCCTATAGCCTTCTGAGGGTAAACAACAATTTACTACAAAATAGCAAAAAAAGCTAGTCGTTACAGTGTATTCTTAAATGCTTTTCGATCTAATAATGCTCTAGCAAATTATCACCTCTATAACAAACTTCTGCTCCTAGAACACGCTCAAATGTTTTGTAAAATTTTTTGATCCGCCACCTGTTGTGAATACTGTGTAGAAATTGAAGGTCAGGTTACAAATGGAAGCAAAACAACAGAATGTTTCATACACCATGTAGTCGACCTATGATTTAAACTGATAAAAACAGCATTTGTTGCTGTTATAGAATGTGCTGTTATAAAAAAGAGATGTGGGTGGATTCGGCCGTGAATTGAAGAGTGATATGAGAGGAAAGATGCACTAGTACCCGGTACAGTACAATAAGAGGTCTTACCGGGGTCGGTATAAAAGATATATAGACATTCGTATGTCTGCATTTGATGGAAGAAAACCAAATTTCAAATAATCCACACTGTACTGTCGACATTTCTTCTTAGATTTATCCGTTTCGTATCACTTACCTGCCTGTAAAGAAAAAATGTTTTAGTCACCATATGGCGGTTTTAACACAATATGGCTATTTTATCAGAATAGAATATGATTAATTAATTATTGCAATGAAAAAAACAAAATGCCTGCGGCAAAACTGATTTTAATTATTAAAAGCAATAAATCGCTAAGACCCCATATCGAGGCTTTCAGAAAATGGCTGAACCTATTTTAATGTAATATAAAACATTTTTGACTAATTATGTTTTGATAAATTTCTGTAATTCGAGAGAAAATACTTTTAAAGGATATTTTGACATGAAAACTCCTCGATTTTAATGCTTTATTTATTACTTTGATGTGCGTTGGGAGTGGTAGAGAAAGACACGAACAGTTCATGAAAATATCTTAAGTCATTTAGCATTAGCGAGTACGAGGGCACTTAACTATATACTAACATGCAGGTCAATCATATATCTCTCCTATAATGAATTATCACAGTCGGGTACATACATAATTTTATAATACAAAATACTAAAATTTCAATCTTTCTCAGCTTTGTGATTTTTAGTATAGAATAATAACCCTGTTTAGTATGTAATTTTATTACGTACCTAGTACCCTCCAACAAAACAAATATAATATTATTACAATATAAAAATAAAAGTATGTGTAACAAAGAGGCAGGTACTTACTTTTTCGCACAGGCCAACACTGACAGATTTACTCACATTTTTCTTTTCGACATTCCGGAAGCAAATGAGTAACGTTAGTCCTTGGCATTCGTATTTATATTGGTGAAGAATCAGACAAGTTAATGCAAGATTGCAAGCACAGCGCAAGACGTATTTCGTCCCTTTGCATGTTTGAACAAGCGTTCTTTGCAAGGCTCGACACGCGTTGTATTGAATATCGCATGTGTGAAGTTGTTACAAGTAACAGTCGCCGACTTTCTTGAAATACACTACTCAAAAATTAAGGGAGGTTTTAGAAAAATGAAATTAATGCTATATACTTTATTGCTATGTTCAAGCCCATTGACGAAAGAAATCAAAATAAAATTAAATATTATGTTTGTTCTATCTGATAAAATAACATGAAAACAGTAATTCCAAAAAAGGCAAAAAAATTGAAAATTAGAATATTAAAACTTCAAAATGCTTTTTTTAAAGTCTCAATACGATCGTTTTTTAGCGAAATACAGCCCATCAAAAATCACTGAAAAATTTGGAATTTTTTTTCTCTCTTAATTTTTTTGTCTCATACTACCTACCTACATTGATATATAAAGTGAAGCCAAAAATGTTGTTCTTTACTATCGAAACCAGATAAATTTTCGTGGACCCCTCTCACAACTTGTAAACCCCCATTTTTTTCACGACAACGTATACCCCTTTCGAGTCTCCCTTGGGGCCTTGGGGGACCACCTGAATCATGAAAATAACTTTTTTAGAGAAATGTAAACTTTCCTAAATCAACGGTCATCCTACACCGTTTTTTCTGTCTACAGGTACACCCGCTCTCTCGTTATGAGCCACATCGACTACGTGACGAAGAGCGGCTGGTGGTGTAACATCCGTGGCAACTGCCCCAAGCAAGCTGTTACCCGCTACACCACGCAGGTGCGTATGTACGCTCGCTTGCAGACTCCGCGTTTCCACATTTTGCATAGCATTTTGGAGATTATATCTGCACGTGAGTAATTCCGATCGAATAAATACATTAACTCTTGATGTTTCATGTTAATTATACTCGGGTCAAAGAACATTTCGCACTCCATGAGCCTTGATTCCACTGGTTGCACATGCTGAAGGGAATATCTTTCTCTTAGTCCGGTATCGGCCCAATGCGCGTGCGGTCAAGACAGTGGGCGTAAATAACGCAGGAAAGACCAAAGCACCCGACCGGCTTTCGTGAATGCGAACAGAGGCAGTCGGGAGGGTGCGAATTTTTGATATTTAATTTGTCGATATTAAAAATGTCTTATCGTTTGAGTAGGTTCGAATTATAAATGTTTGGTTTGTCGAGAGTCGAAATATCAAGGTTTGACTGTGCGATCTTTGACTAAGCGAGCTTCGGGCTGGAGAGCTCCGGCTGGTGATGATGGATTTCCAAGGTTGGAATCGCTACTGGGGGAGGAATCTAGGTTCCACCTGGTTTTTCTATCAGTTCCTGATATCCTTTGACATGCGCGGGTGTGATGTGCGCCCAAATCGGTCAATGTATGGGACGCGATGTGGAGGAAACGCCAGGCGACCGGTGAGTGTCAAATGCGCTGCGTGCTTTCAAACGTGCGGCTATGCGAAGTGTAAAGGATCGAATTTTGAAAATTGTGAATTATGGAGGTGTGACTTACAAAGATTCCAATTATCGATATTCGAATAAGGAATATTCATATTAGTAAGGTTAGAGTTCATGAGGTATTATTATATCGAATTCAATGCACCTGCTATTTCCTGGGGAGTGGCTCTTGTCTGAAACTGTCAGGCAGGTTAGTTCAAAATATGGAGATATGATTGATTGAGATTTCATGTAGGTAAGATTCGAGTTTTCGAGGTTTGCTTTCGGGCCATAAAGACTGAGAGGATAGACTTCGAGATTGAGTTGGCGAGGTTTTAGATTTAAGTTATAGAGGTTCGAACTGTCGACGTATAAAAAAATAGAATGGGGATCAAAATAGCGAGCTTCGAGTAAGCAATAAAGAAGTAGTTTAGAGTGCCTAACTTCAAGTTAATGAATTTAGGCAACCTCGAGTTTGCCAAGCCCGACTTTGCCAAGCCCGAGTTTGCCGACACCCACTCCGAGGTAGTCGACTCCGACTCCGAGGTAGCCGACTCCGACTTCGAGGTAGCCGACTCCGCAATAGGCAACTGCGTGGGAGCCAACTGAGAGCAAACGTAGTTCACGTAGGCAACGTCCTAATCAGCGCCGTTCGGTCGCCTTTGCTCATTGCGACCTGTCCCTGTGCGCAGATCTGGCGCGCGTACAAGTCGGTGGGCGTGTGCTGCGCGGGCTGGCAGAAGACGCCGGGCGGCTGCGCGGCGCTGTGCCGGCCCGCGTGCGTCAACGGGCGGTGCGTGCGGCCGGGCGTGTGCGAGTGCTCGCCGGGCTACCGCCGCTTCGACCTCAACACATGCGTGCCGCACTGCCCCGGCGGCTGCGTCAACGGGCGCTGCACGGCGCCCGGCGTGTGCACGTGCGACATGGGCTACCGCCGCAGCGCCGACGACCCCGGCCGCTGCGACCCCGAGTGCCCCCTGCGCTGCGTCAACGCCACCTGCGTGGCGCCCGCGCGCTGCGAGTGCCTGCCCGGTACGACCTCAGATAACTGGTCGCGTGCCCAAAATTCACATCGTGATCAATTCACTTCCGACGACTATCTGTGCACGCAATTGTTCCATTTAATATCCCACAACTACAAAACTTTCAGTGAGAATTTCGTTTTCTCTGCTTAGGAACATCTGACCTTTCCATCATTTTATTTCCCCCCTACGTCACATACAGTTTTTACTGTTTTTTGACTGAATAAATCTAAATCATTGTTCCGTATACTAAAAATATTTCGGAAACAAAAAGTTTCAATCCGAACACGATAAAATAATGCAACGATGTAATTTCGAAGAGGAGAACCAGCTGAGAAAAATGGTTTGCAATTTTTAATTGCATCTACAAATCCACAGAAGGCTCCATCTCTATACTCTATTAGGGGTGATACACCATCGCACACTTTCTCGCATTGTTTCAAAATTAGCAGTTTTCAAAAATTTAGCGAGTTCTTCAAAAATGTGACTGGCGCCATTCTTTTAAGGATCCCTTCTTCTATCCGTGGAAGAAATTTTAAAAAATGGAGCGGGTTTTGAGGAAAAGTGATTTTTTTAATTGCCTACATTTCGAGCCAAATTACACGAAAGATACTCATAATTTCGAATAATTGAACTTGAATTTATTTAAATATCAGTCTATAAGGAATAGATTTCATTAAGAAAAAAATTATCTTCAATATTTTATTTGTAGGAAGATGATCCCCCCCCAAGAAAGCACTTTTTCACTTGGATTTGGATACGTCCAAAAGCGGACTCATTCACAATGCATTTTCATAAGCACAACACATAAGACGTTAATTTAAAGCTTGCAAGCTTCAAGCTTCTGTGCTTATACTTAAATTTGACATAAGAAATGAACCAATCACAGTACATTAATTAAAAATCGAGAATCGAAATAAGATCCAAGTCGATAGACGAACTAACACCATATGAACCATGAACACAGTTGATACCTCGAAATCGATTCTCACATTCACCAATAGTAAACTCGCAGCCAATAGAATCTAGAAGTAAACTCACAGCCAATAGAATAGAGTAAATCTCACAGCCAATAGAACCTCTTCTTTTGCTTACGTTTATGTTAAACATTGTGAATACTTCAGTCCACACGTCTGTGCGCTATGCTTGTATTTACGTTTGCATTGTGAATGGGCCTGAAGCGTTCTTCACAAGTGTTCCCGAGGGGTAAATCAACTATGCCTCTCCCTGTTTCCCTCTCCATAAAGACAAAGGGATGCCACGTTGTGGCCAGCCAACCCACACTGCACCTTTTATAACATATTTTATAACATAAATTATAAAAAAATTTATAACATAAATTATAAAACATTTTATAACGTAAATTATAAAACATTTTATTACATAAATTACGAAAAAGAAATTTAATATTTATAGAAATATTACGCCAAGTAAATAGATATAGAAAGATTATCTTTGTTATGAATTATTTCGTCAAGAATATTGACTCTCGAACATCGCCATTCGCAGGCTTTGAGTTCCTCCCGGGGTTTCCTTCAACGCGCACGAGCTGCCGGCCCGCGTGCCCGCGAGGCTGCGTCAACGCCACGTGCGCCGCGCCCGACACGTGCGAGTGCCTGGCGGGCCACGCGCCGCACCCGGCGCTGGACAGCGATCGCGTGTGCGTGCCCACGTGCATGCCCGGCTGCGTCAACGCGGCCTGCACCGCGCCCGACACGTGCACGTGCCGGCGCGGCTACGTGCGCGACCCGACGGACGCGAGCAAGCGGTCGTGCGTGCCCACGTGCCCGCAGGTGAGACGAGCAACGATGCTGAACCGCGTGCGTGAGCTAAAATATTGACGTCTGCCCCTCACTTCAACCGACGACTATGGCCGAACAGCCAGTGTTTACCATGCAACTTTGTATTTTGTTACACAAACTTACACATCGAGGTCTCACAGACTCCTAAGATTTTTATTGTTACAAAACATTCAGAAGATCATATACGATTCAAAAGTGTGTTATTGTGTTTCATTTTAATTTAAGAATGCATGAAAAGAAGAGGTAACACAAAAATAGAATTTAAAAAGTAAAATTTATCATTTATTTTAAATTATAATTATTTTTCAATTTTTAACAGTATGAATACACGTGGCAATCATCACATAACAATGCTGATGAAATGAAAATGTTATGAATTCCCGTGGTCACATCGGATGATCATTATATGTAGAATAGTTCTTCTATTTTATTATTTGTGTTCGGAACAAACTACACACTGTTCCAGTAGAGCCTAGCTCTATCACCGACGAATTAGCGTATATCCTCGGCGAAGTATTGGCTCTAACTGAGACAGTGAGTAGTATGAGGCAAGCTAACGGTTTAAATTTACGTAAAGCGCTTTGCGGCTGTGGTGGGAAATTTCCACTGAGTGTGAATCTGAAATGTTGATGGGATCCAGTAGATCCCAGTGTGCAGTCTAGGGTTAACGTTCCTCTGTCTTCGAGACATATATCACCTGCGTTCTTTATCGGGACAGTTGTTGCTTTTTGAGTAAGATTGCCCCAAACGCATGATTGGAATCTCAAGGGGGAAGACGCAGCTATTCTTCTTGTTCCTTTTTTATTGTGGTCGTCTCTTTCAATATATACTTCTGAAGAAAGGCTTACCGCGTACAGTATATTCCGATTTGCTGCCTTCGGTAAAGGTAGAACTCAGCAGGCGCTCACCCATTACTCATTGCACAATCACGAGTAGCTTTTCAACCGCTTACCATCAACTCCCTCGCCGAGCTCTAGAAGGTTATATCCATGATCCACTGTTTCCTTTATTAAGAGAGACTTACTTTTTCTAGGGGCGTCATCAAGTGTAATTTTCTATATAGGACATTGACAACTAAAAGCCGAAAACTATTACATTGCTTACATAAGCAATTAGGAAATGATTAATTACTATTTAGTTTATTATTAGGAAAATTATGTAGTAGATTATTTGGCGTTGCCAACAATCGTAAGGGTAGAACAACCATATCTTATTGGGACTTCAAATTCGCCAAACCTGCATTTTGTTGACGTAACCATCTGAGCTTTTTGCTTTGAACATTAAGATTTACAACATTAAAACTGCAGTTCTTGGACAAAAGAAATTATCATAATTCGAGAGTTACCATTCACCTCAAAATCCTCGCCAACTATTTTTTACAATAGTTCTGGTCAGGTTAAGAAATTTTGAATTATGCAATAGGAAAGTTCCGTCACATGCAAACGTTTAATGTATGTATTTTGAACTAGGGGATTTGTTTTTCTTTTCTTTACTTTCTCCTCCTTAGTTTGACCCTAGTGATATTCAGATCCTCCAAATTATTAAAATTATAATAATTCGAAATATTTTTTTTCTTTCATTCAAGAAGACCGATACCTTTTCCTTGATAATGATAGTCATTCAGAAAAGTAGCACTGTGCCTCGCTGACCTGCGATTGGTGTGATTTCAGGGCTGCACCAACGGCAAATGCACCGCACCAGGGGTGTGCACGTGCCAAGACGGTTTCCAGCTGGACCCCGCCGACGCTACTCGGAGCAGGTGCATTCCATTCTGCCCCGAGGACTGCGTCAACGCCAGGTGCACCGCTCCCGACACGTGCACGTGCCTCGAGGGTTACGTGTTCGACTCCAACGACCCTAGCAATAGCACGTGCTCACCGGTGTGCGCGAAGCCATGCGTCAACAGCGAGTGTGTGGCTCCCAACACGTGCAGTTGCGTGCCCGGCTACGACAAGGATCCCGCAGATGCCAACGGCGCCACGTGCTTGCCCACGTGCACAAATGAGTGTCTCAACGGCGAATGTACTGCACCAGACACGTGCACGTGTCTTCCCGGTTACGAACCGGACCCTGCAGATGCTAACAACGCCACGTGCATGCCTACGTGTGGACAAAACTGCACGAACGCAGAATGTTCGGCCCCTGACACCTGCACGTGCTTGACTGGCTACGAGCCTGACCCTGCAGACACCAACAACGCGACTTGTGTGCCCACGTGCTCGCAGGAGTGCGTGAACGGGGAGTGCGTGGCCCCGGACACCTGCACGTGCCTTCCTGGCTACGAGACCGACACAGAAGATGCCAGTAATTCTACGTGCGTCCCCGTTTGCAGGCAAGAATGCGTAAACGGAGAGTGTTCAGCACCGGAAACATGCACTTGCCGACCGGGCTACGAGCCGGACCCAGCGGATAATAGCAACTCTACGTGCATTCCCACGTGCCGTCAAGAGTGTGTGAATGGAGAATGTTCGGCGCCAGACACCTGCACGTGCTTAGATGGCTTCGAGCCTGACGCGGAGGATCCCAGCAACTCAACGTGCGTCCCCACGTGTTCCGTGGGTTGCGTCAATGCCAACTGCACCGCCCCAGAAACATGCACGTGCTGGCCGGGTTATAGGCTGGATGCAGACGATTTAGGTAACAACACGTGCGTGCCTGTGTGCGAGCCAGCATGCATTAACGCCAACTGCACCGCACCAAATGTGTGCCAATGTTTTGATGGGTGAGTTATCATTGTGCACTGAGAGATGCTAGAATAGGAAAGCTGAGAAAGAGATGCTAGAATACATACTTTTGGTTCTCAAATCTTCAAAACGGCACAAAGGGGAAGGTACAGTTCTGCATATAAAATAAATGTATTTCATAAAATTGTGAAAATATTTCAATGTTTTGGAAACAATTCGAAATTTCATTTAATTGTTTATTCAATTGCAAAACGTTCGACTTCCCTTTTGTGTCAAATAAGAATCATTATATCTTCCTCTTTCCTGTGTAGATGATGAGTAGTTGTTTCACATTGCCTGCCCTTGACCACTTGCAAAGGGTGCATGATTAAGTATGGGATGATGTTCCACTGAGGTACGTGGATGGTCAGTGAAGCCAGTCATACATATCTAAACAACACCCATTGTACTCGAACTGTCCTCTCACATTGTACTTGAACCTGCAGCCTTTTTCGGCGTGGACCTGAAGTTGCTGCGTGCTCCGTTGTTCCAAGCACCAGCGCTGTTATATGAACAAACCTCTTAACATTCTCATGTAAATAAACCGTTTTTTCTTTAACATATGCATAATAATATATATTTTGTCATTTTATGGTTTTTATCCTATTTATTAAAAACTCGTATCAATCATATCATATAAAAATATCATCACCTTCCAACAGGCTCATTGCAGTACTGAGTGTTTCTTATTTCGTTTTCATACAACTATAAGGATTGAAAAGTAGTTGGCGCGCTCCAATTTCAGGTATTCACAGTCTCGGTATTGACTAGCAGTTTCTTTTATCTATTAGTGCACCTTATTGATCATCAGCCGTAAAAGGATGTTTTGTGTAGTGGAGAGCCATTAAGGACTGCCACTTATTCAATATTTCTTTCAGTTTCGTACGTTCATTGCATTTCTTATGAAACTCTATCACTTATTAGTTGGTCTTTCAAAACAAGATACTTTTGAAATTGTGAGGCAATGTATTGAAATAATGATAACTTGCACTACAACTGATTAAGGAAATACGTTGGAAGTACTTTAGACATGACTTTCGTATTATTTCTTTGACCATGTTCAATGAGTTCGATCTTCAAGTTTTATGCTATAAGCTTTTATTCGGAAGATTTTTTTCTTTTTAGAAATGTATTGCGTGTCATTTAAATTAAAGAAAAACTAGTTTAATTAATTGTCATAAGATATTATCCCTCTTTTCATATCAAAACACCTCTTTTAAAATATTAAAAATATGTATATCAACGGTTCTGCACAGTGTTTGGCACACATCTGCTCGTGCAAGGGGAATGGCGCACCTGGCGAAGGGTTAATAAAATAATTCTTATTAGGATGAACAGTATTACGTTACATATTTGTCAGCATATTTTTTTAACTGGGCATTTTACATGTTCTAGATAATTTTATAGCCTTCTTTCTATGCTCTAATTGTGTTTAAGATGATACTACATAGGTATTTCTTTGAATTGCTCTCATCTTCAAAATCTATATGAAATGTGTGAATCATTAAAAGACCATTTCAAGAGTTTTAATCAGTAACTTTTGCCAGAGAAAAGTAAACTATCAATTAACAACACTTCCATGGATTTTTCTGTAATAAAAGCATACTTTATTAACTATATTTGTTTGGATTTATCAGACACGAAAGCGCGTATTTTTTTATGTCGTACAAATCCTCTCTCTACTATTGGTAGTGTGTATGACCTTAATAAAACAGTATTTTTATTAAAACAATGTATTTCTTTTTGACGTTTTGACCCTTTTTGGGGACTTTTGTAGAAATCTATTGCTCATGCAAAGTGCTATCTGTTTATAATGAGGGTCTGAACAATAGATTTTTAAAAAAGACCCCAAATAGGGTCTAAACGTAAAAAAAATACATTGTTATAAAAACACTGAATCTGTTTTATTAATGTCATTAAAACCAGTGCAATAAAAAATTACTACTACTAATAAGGCGTAATTCCCCGCCTCTTGCAGCTACTCCCGCTCGTCGGCGCACGCGTGCGCGCCCGTGTGCGCGCCGGCGGCGTGCGTCAACGCGCGCTGCGTGGCGCCGCGCACGTGCACGTGCCTGGAGGGCTACGCGCGCCGGGAGGAGGACCCTGCGGAACGCCAGCCTTCGCGGGGCTGCGCGCCCGTCTGCGCCGGCGGCTGCGCGCACGGCCGCTGCGCCGCGCCCGACCGCTGCGCGTGCGACGCCGGGTGGGCAGGCGCGCGCTGCGACCGCGCCGTCGCCGCCGCCACCACACACGCGCCCGTCGCCACGCTGGTGCAGGCGGCGTCGACGCCCGCGGTGCCCGGGCCGTGCCCGCACTGCCATCCCGAGAACACGCGCGGGTACGTACGCGCCCGGTGACTCTTGGCACTATGCGATCGGAAGTATCCGGACACATGGCTGAAAATGACTTACCAGTCTGTGGTTCCCTCCGTCGGTAATGCTGGAATTCAATAACCACACCACACACAAAGTTTTGGCCCACCCTTAACGTTCATGACAGCTTCCACTCTCGTAGGAATACTTTCAATCAGGTGCTGGAAGGTTTCTTGGGGTATGGAAGCCCGTTTTAACGGAGTGCTGCACTAAGGAGAGGTATCGATGTAGTTCGGTGAGGCCTGGCACGAAGTCGGCGTTCCAAAACATTCCAAAGGTGTTTGATAGGATTCAAGTGAGAACTCTGTGCAGGCCAGTCCATTACAGGGACGAATCTCTCCGCCACAGGCCGTGCAGTATGAACACGGGCGCGATCGTGTTGAAAGATGCGATCGCCATTCTCCAATTTCTCTTCAACAGTGGGAAGCAAGGCGTTTAAGACAACAACGTAGGCCTGTGCCGTGATAGTGTCACACAAAACAACAAAGGTGCAGGCTCCCTCCATGAAAAACGCGACCACAGCGTTACACTATTTTCGACGTGTCCGGATAGTTTTGTTCACATAGTGTATCTGACATCGACCGGCTGCAGTAGCTCAGGGATAAAACCGTTGCATCTTATCATCATACCGGGAGTTCACTTTTCGTTTTGTGCAAGAGATACTTCATTCTGTTTGCGTTTAAAAAAGCCTACCTTTTTTAGCATTATTTGTTTTTAGGGCCCCAAATATTGACCGAAATCAAGCTTTTGGAATATCGGGGAGAATTGAACTCTTTTGCATTCTGGAGAATTTCGGCGAAAAATGTTCAATTCTTTTTGTGAAAATTTGGTTTCAACTTCGGAGAAAATACACCCCTTTCAGTTCTTTTATACTCAACGATTATGGACAACTTATGGACATTTCAAAAACCATTAAATATACTTTGAAGCTTATGTGTTAAAATACGCATTGAACAATGAAATACATTGATATTGTAAATTTTAACGGCGTGAGAGAAGTAAAAAAAATATTTGTAATTTTTTAAGGAAACAATAGAGTAATATTGCGTTTACATCAGATTTATTACTAACCCTACCAAAAGTTAAAAAAAGAATTTGTAGCATTTTTTGAGAAAATATTGTTTTTGTAATTATATTTCTTCTTATCTTATTTTTATATTGCACGTATTACACGCAATAGTGTGCAAAAAACTATTAAAGCTTTCAAAAAATGTATATGACCTTCTTGAAAGAACTAACTATGAAGAACAAATTTCAGTGGAAGGAAAATCTGTCTTTAATTTTATAATTGTGAAAGTACTCTGAAAAAATTCAAATTTTTGCAATTTTCAAAAATTTAAAGTTAATAGTGAAAATAAGACATGCCACGTTTATAAGTGAATATTGTTCTATTCTTACAAGAAATTTAAAGAAAAAAATTGGAGACGTTTTGAACAAATATTGAAAATGTTAGGGGGGCTTCATCTAAGAACTAATAAAAATTAATGAATGTTTTTCAAAATCGCAGAGATTCGACTTAGGCCAGATCGAGAGGGGTTTATTCAGTTTGGAAAAAATCGCACGCATAGTTTAAGTGATAATGTTGTTCACATACACCGGACGGACGGAGGGGCAGAGGACAGACGGACACACTGACTGACTGACTGACTGACAGATGGACACATGGACGGTTGGACGGACACATGGACAGGCAGACAAACAAACAGACAGACAGACAGACAGACAGACAGACAAACAATCAGACAGACAGACTGAAGTGCGCAACACCACCTACCAGACAGGTGGGGATGAATAATGTGACAATGTTATATAACGTCTGTAAAGTGGTCGCCAAAATCCATTAATAGATTTCTCCAAGTATCAAAATTAATTTTCATCCCTTAACCAAAATTTTCAGTTTACAAAATCTTCTTTTAAATACTGTTATGGGGAATGAAAAATTGCTTAGAAACATCAAAAAATCGTGTTATCGATGTTTGTGTTTTCCAGGTTTGTCTGTACATTTAAATTCAAATTTTCAACAGTGCATCAATAAAAATAATTTTTGTATTTGAAAATAAAAAATACCATCAGAAAGTATTTTATATACAATTACAAAATACATGTTCAAATATGTGTTTCCGATACAAAATACAAATTACAAAAGTATCGAAAATACGTATTTTTAAATACAAGTATTTCCGATTCTGCCCAACTCTGGGTATCAAGGACCCAAAAATATAAATTCTGGCTACCCCACGTGTTAGGGAATTTTCTTCCTAAACTTAGCAACTGGATTTATTCACGTTTTCGTTAGCAGAACCCGGCAATAAGAGTTTTTCTGCCTAAAATTCGCAGCATTACAGTATTCTCTCTAAACTTTGTATAATTCTCTGTATATACGTACGTACAGGAGAAAGTAAAAACTGGAATTTTTGTAAACCAAATCAGTACACAATTCTCTTTGTATATTTAATGCTTTTGACGAATAGGACATTACGTAAGCAGAGAACTCACATCCTTCGGAAAAAGTTTGCAATTGCTTGCTTCTTCTTGGGCATTATATGAGCTGCATTTTTTGCTTTATTGGACTGAAAAACTTTGTTCTTAATTACTGCTTTTTTTATTTCATCAGAACGTCATTTCATTATGCTATTAACAATATATTATTTTATTGTCTCTTATAAAAATAATGATAGTATTGATGTTGTTGAAAATTTACTGAATCAATGTTTTCTCTCTGTTTTTTGTGTCTTTTTGGGGTCTGTTATTTGTGCCTTACAATTAAGAACGTCATATTGTTTTAATTAATTGTTTAGGTCGTGCTTATAGTAATATTCATGTTTAAATAACAATACTATTCTGCTAAAGATGGATAATAAATAACACTTGATATATTTTTACCAATTTATTGCTTTGAAAGTCAAAATAATTGTCTGTTAACAAATTTTGTGTATCGTTCATTTGATTCTTGGCTGTCCGGGGTGAGCGTCTGCGTTTCCGCGTCTCAGTCGATCGATCTGACGTTTCGGCCATCGTATAGTGGCTTTCTTCACAACAATACAGAAGGCTACATCACGATGGCCGAAACGTCAGCTAGATGGACTGACACCCAGCTCATCCCGGACGGCAAAGAATCAAATGACTCCGGTCGCTGATGCCTACGACTTAACATTTCTTTAACTTTTTCGAAATATCTTTTAATTGAAACGAAATTTAATGTAATTTTTCGATTTTAATATTTAAACATTTCAAGAAGTTATGGTAATAATTTGCATGATATTGTATTTCTATCATGAATATATTTCCAAGAAATTCATTAATAATAATAATGATAATAATAATAATAATAATAAATATTAATAGTAATTTTATTATAATAAAACACATTAACTTCAACACCATTTACTGTAAATTAGTTCTGAACAACACTCAATTCGATGTATTCTAAACTATTGTTTTAAATATTTATCTAGTAACAATCAACCAAGAGTTGCAGCAGTGTGACCTTTTAACATCTTCCTTTTAATGATTGTAATATATGTAAATTGTCAAGTGTACATAGCATCTCCTGTACATGTCAGCATTGAACTGGAACATTCCTAACTTTTTAAGTAATTATTGCATTAAATCAGTAATAAATACAATATTAATTGTCGTATTATTACGAAGATTATACAGGTACAGAATTTTATGTACTGTATTTCATGATAGGCCTAATATTCCACACAACTTTTAAATTTCCGCATGTCTCAACTTCAAAATACTGAAGAATTGAGATATCTGCTGTGAGATGAGCAAGAATATACCTTTCTTTTTATGTGTATTATTAATCCGTTTGCAAAATAAAAAGAATTTTCAAAACAAATAAAAATTAACTTATCAAAATTAAATTTTAAAATGTCACTTTGTTTTAGATTTCGAATTAAATGAGTAGAAGCAAATATATAAATATTAAAAATAAATAAACACTCCCATGATTTAACGCACAGAACTCTTCACTACTATTGACGACATCATTGTCGAATTAAGAAAACGTATTTAATATTGTTTTACGGGTATGATTGCCTCCGCCTGGCGAGATTGTTGGTAAGGTTTCTTGAGATTACACCCGTATCCATTTATCTTGAGCCAAATCTCTCTTCAGTTCGTACTGAACGTCCAGTTCTATGCTGGTATGCAGGGGCCGCTGTACAAAGGGGTGCTTGTGTGTGGTGTGTGTTTGGAAGAAGTGAGAGAAAATAGAGAGAGAGAGAGAGAGAGAGAGAGAGAGAGAGAGAGAGAGAGAGAGAGTTTATGTGTGTATGTGTATGTGTAATGTGTTATACGTGTATGTAAGTGTACATGATGTGCTTGACGGTGTAAAAGGTGTGTGTGATGTAGATGTTGATTGGTATATGAATGTGCGAATGTGTGAGCGATGTAATTTACGTAACGTAGAGGTGTTCTTGTGTGCGCTTTATGTGAAGAGGGAGAGTAGGATGGTTTGTAATCTGTGTTAGTTATAAAGTGTAATAAAGTGTGTGAGTGTATGGTGTAGTAAAATATGAGTGCGAATTGTGGTGTAAAGTTTGAGTGGAGTGGAGTGCCACATGTGTCTGATGGAATAGAGTGCGTAGTATCTAGTGAAGTGTGTGTATGTATATTTGAGTGAAGTGTATGTGTGTCTAGTGAAGTGGCCATGCGTCTACGGAATTATGTAAGTGTGTAGAGAATGTATGTGTGCCTAGTGAAGTCAATGTGTTTATGTGTCTAGTGTGAATATGTGAATATATTATATCCTACGTGAATATGTGTATGTGTCTAGTGAAGTGTGTGTCTGTGTCTAGTGAAGTGCATGTGTCTAGTGAAGTGTGTATGTGTCTGGTGAAGTGCGTGCCTGATGAGGTGCATGCGTGAGGGGTGTGTGCGTGGGGGTGGGCTGTACATAGGGGCGGGGCGCGCGTGCGCAGGTGCGAGGGCGCGGGCGCGGGCGGCGCGTGTCGCTGCGCGGGCGGGTGGGCGCCGCCCGACTGCAGCGCGCCCTGTTCCAGGCCGGCCCCCGCGCCAGGGGCCGGTCTGCCCTCGGCCTCGGCCGCGGCCTGGCCGGCCTGCCCCAGCCTCCGGGGCTGCGCCTGCCGCAACGAGACCTGCCCGCAACTGCCCGCCGCCGCCACCACTGGAGGCCTCTGTTTCTGCGATCCCCGTGAGTAGTCCACTTCATTGATGTTGTCACATGCCACAATAAAAACTGTACCGGCAAATGTAGCTCAATGCATCAATTGATGACACTGATGTGCCTCTGACCGGGAAGTCCTAGGATTGCAGTCCCGGCTGTGGCAGGATTACTAGCTTGTCAGCTATGTCGAATTCAATCGCTGTCTGGAGGAGAATTCTAGCGGCTGGCTGCTCTGATCGGTAGTTGTCCCTGTTTTTTTTCCCATCCTAACCAGGCGAATGCCGGACCAGTACCTTAACCAATGGGTTAAGGACCACGTGCAATCCTTCCTTCCTCTTCCTTGTTCTCTGTTCATCCCTTACTTAAACATACTTCCTTATACTCACATGCACTACACCACCTCACTTCTCGAGAGATGTCGGGAGCTTAGAGCTTGTCCCGGTTGTGGCGGTGCGACAGTGGGGAGATACCTGGAGGGAAAATCCCCTTGCATGCCGACGCACCGGATCTTGCCATCCAACTAGAAAGCATGACCACTCCCCGCGATAAAATCATGCACCACACTTATGGGACTAATGACAGTAGTAGACGCGCCGGATTCACTAATCGGTCAACGAATTTTTTCCGATGAACAGTAAAAACTGTATACGTGTGTGGAAGAGAAATACAGTCGGCATACATTTTGTTGTGCTTTGGAAACCCCCACATTTTAACCCTAAATAGTAGAATAATGAATAAAATTACCAACAAAGCAAGTTTATGAATATTTGAAAACACAATTTTTTTCTTTCGAGTTATAGAAAATTATTTGCATTGGTAAACGAAGTACAGCATTGAGTTGTTAGTATTTATAAGAAAATGGTAACCCAATGCCCCCAGCTCTACTCCTACCAAAGCTAGCAAAAGGAGAGCTCAATAAGCGTGCGCATAGTGAAACTGCATTTATGACCAGAAGCAAAACCTGGGGCCGTCCTAGTATTCGTTCAATGTTTTAGAGAAACTGGACAAAAACCTGACAACATGGTGGTCATTGACAGAGAAGCTGACGTGCATTGCTTTTCATAGGTATATTAAGTTCCATTATTAAGTATTATTAAAGTTAACACCGCGGTTTATGGCTTTCTAGTACAGGAGGTTTCAACATGCTTGTTTTCGTAAAAATATGATAACTGTACGAAAACATTTTCGATAAACATGCAAGTGAATATTTTAGTTTAAGGAGTTTAATTCGTTAATATAAAAATGAAAATGGGGGCAGTTCTTGAGTGATAAATTAAACTAATTTAGTATCAGACTACATATTCACTGATGGTAAGAGTAAAAAATTATACTGTCACTATAAAATTACTAACTTTGAGGGTAATCTTTTTTTTCACCAAGACCTTTAGTTCTTAAAAACTTTATAGATTTGCTATTTGTCTCGAACACAGACACAGACAAGACTCAAATTTCCAACTAATAAATTTAAGGTATTTTCAAAATTTTTATACTCTTGGTTAGAAATTTGAGCCATTGTCATTTGTTTGCGACATTTTGAAATTCTCTTAGTTTTGACACAGAGTCCATTAAAAATGGTGTGCATTTAGCGCGATTTAGTTTCGCGTAAATATACTTTTGATACTTATTTCCTATGCTAAATACGGTGAATTAGGTATTCGTATTCAGAATCATAATAAATATTTCTTGTGATAATTCCATACATACATCGCGTCCCTGGAAACACTTTTACTGTCACATCATGTTGATTTACCTTTCCGTTCGATATTATTTTAATTTATTTTTCGTTAGTATACTGACATAACTAATGCGGTTTTCTAACGCAGGTATTTAAATTATTAACTTTTTTATCTCATTTTCTCGACTGACTTTTGTAAATTGTGCTTTAATAATTACTGAATTCATCCATTCAATCATTTTTTCCCCAGATCGATGGTGAGTACGTTGTCAAAAGCAGTACTAACAGTATTTTTAAAATGTTGGGAAGAGATGCTTGTCATGTACATCAATAGATCACAAAAAAATGTGCCAATATAGAATATTATGAATTTATGAAAGGCAAAATGGTCTCAGCAATTTGAAATATCGAGAAATTCGAGTAATCGGGGTTTTACGTCTGTATCTTTAGTATAGAGAAGTTACGCTAAGAAGGGATCAGCTAGACACACCAAGAAACAAATGAAAGTTTTCTCGTACGATGGCATTACAGGAGATAGAATTGAAGTAATTTGTAAATGAGCCAACTGCAACCTAATACATCAACAAAATGACCTAAAAATGTTGAAAATCTTTTATGCAGTTTATATATCTTAGTAGCATGTATATCAACAGCTGGTGTTTGACTAGTGACTAGCGGTTGCTCTCGGAACACGCGTCTAGACTTGCCATGTTGCGCAACATTGTATCACTGAATCCCTTTTCGATGGGAATCAAAATCTCTACCACGTAGACCCGCAATACACTCTAGATTCATGGGGACATATTGCGGCGCTAAATCTCAACACTGATTCCAACGATATTCAGCCCTTCAACAATGGCGCGCAACTTGGAGTACAGGTGTGGACGAGGCTTAAGGGAACTTAGCAAACACATTAATTGTTTTGTCATTTTTAAAGTTTAAACTGGTTAATTATTTAAGCTTTCCTGAAGATGTACGTGATATGGTTTTTATTATAAAATTCGATATAGAAGTGGGGTTTTTAAATGATAAAATCTCTCTCTGCAGCAGGTTGGGGGCGTGTCTCTTTCGCTATGACTCGGTTGTTGTTTTTTTATTTTATTCGGTCAGCCTAATTATTGGGAGGCTATGACTTACGTAGATACTTAAGAGAGAGACTGTGTTCTGGACATTGGAGAAACTGTATCTTCAATTGTATCTTCTTTCTTGTAGTTTTGTACATAAACATTGTCTTGTTTAATCTGTTCTCTGTGTCCATGATGTTAAACGTACGGTTTTCTTCGGAAGTTAACTTTGTTAGAAAAATGACATCCTCTTCATATAATTCTGCTAATTATAATAATGAATAGTTATATAATATACTGTACACATTGCAAAGTTCTAAGTAAAATAATTAATGAGATGAAGTTCTAAGATAATCATTAATTAGATCGCTGGTGAGATAGATACCTTGTATTATTATGATAAATAAAAGATGTTGTCCGGGATCAATAACTTTTTTAAGCTTATGATCGTTTCGATCGCATAGCAATCATCCTCAGAGCTTGCAGCTTCCGGGGCGAAAACAAAGTCCTCAGAGCTTGCAGCTGCCGAGCCGAAAACAAACTTTGTTTTCGGCCCGAAAGCTGCAAGCTCTGAGGATGATCGCTATGCGATCGAAACGATCATAAGCTTCAACAAAAAAGTTATTGATACCGGACATCCTTTATTTATCATAAGAAGTATAATCAGTTTAACATAAGCTAGCTAAGAGAACTGTGAGAGAAGTGTCCGAGTGTTGCGTGTGCAGAGTCGGTGGTGTGCGGGCCGGCGGCGGCGGGGGCGGCCGGGGCGCTGGCGGGGGCGGAGCCGCGGGGCGACGAGCGGGCGGCCTTCCCTTGGTGGGCGGGGCTGCTGGCGGCGGCGGCGGTGGTGCTGACGGCGGTGGCCGCTTCGGCGGCGGTGCTGGCGCGACGGCACGCGCGGCGGCGGCGCCCCTCCAGCACCTCCGGTGAGTCCTCGCGTGGCAGAATGTGGATTCTTCAAAGGTATCTCAGAGCCAGCGTTGCCTGTGTGTCTGCAGCGACTCTGGTTGGCAGATTTTTAGGGTTCGAATACCGACGTTGGAGGATTCTTGATACTAGCTATATATCTGGGGGAAATACCCGCTATCTTGAGGGTAAATTCTAGGGTCCGGGTGCTCAGTAGTATTTTTTTCTAAATAATAATAATAATAATAATAATAATAATAATAATAATAATAATAATAATAATAATAATAATAATAATAATAAAAAGCGAAACCGTAGCAGTGCATTCACAAACCTGTCATAGAAGGGAAAATTCTTTACATTTCCTCTCCTCACCCCTTACAAACACAGACACACACATGCACACTTATCGCCATTGAGGAGTCTAGCCGGGAGACTAGAGACCTAGGGAGAGAAGGCGCAATACCCCTCCGTCTTGTTGGTTGTCGCCGGACCTCACGTGCCAGCGGGAGAGGAACACTGCCGCATCTCTTCGTTTACTACGCTAATGGGGCTAATGATTATAGCAGTTGACGTGCAATCAATCAATCAGTCAATCAATTCAGCTCTTTTGGGGATTGGAATAGTTCACATGTTTTCCGAAGTTTCGTGGTGATACCCACGTCGTTAGTGTCAAGGTGTGCGCAGCACGTGGATAAATGGAAGACCGCAAAATGGAGTGCGAGTATTAACTTACAAGAAATGCTTTACTTGTAGATATGGGAGGACAGTGACAAGATACGAGTAATCTGCATCTTTATTTTGATGTAAATGCATAGGAAACTTTGTGTTAGATTGAATTGAATTGATACCTTATTTTACGTTGCGAGACTCGGGCCATCACGATCTCTCTTCCGTCTGACCACGCAAATTTCGCTACGCACCTTTCACCCACTATCGGAGAAAGGAGGTCTTCCTTAGGTGACGAAACACGAATTAAGCTCAGAGGCGTTATTTAGACTTGAGGATCTTTTACATACAATAAATCTACTAACATGGGACAGCCGGCTTTACTTCCCCTTCGAAGGAAGGCATACGAAGGATTTTTTTGCCTTTAAAAATCCACGATTTCGTCCCCGCCGGGTTTGAACCCGCCAACTTGGGTATAACACTCCGATTACACCATTATGTTATATATACCACCTGTTATATAACAGTCCAGTTACACCATTGCCGCCGAGAAAGGTCGACTCGACACTCGTTAATCGCGGAGGCGAGAAGTTAAAAAGTAACTACATCCGTGAAATTGATAAATTCTGTTTTTCAGACATGGCGCGCATTGTGAATCCATCTTTCACCGAGGCATCGGCGACGGACACACCGCTCGCGCCCATAGAGATGGACAACCCGCTGTATGTGCCGCTCGCTTCTTGAAGCCTCTGCCGCAACACCCGGGGCCAATGTGTACCCCCTGCAGCGCAACGCCGAGGCAGAGGACGATTGAAGACTGCCCATTATCGCAGTATGTACTGGGTGTACGTGTGGGGTGTGGTGTGCTGGTGCCAGTTTGTCTTTAAGAAAATATCATCAAAGAACAGGAACAACATGGATATTAAATGCTGGTGAGCAGTATTTGCCAACTGCCCGAACCAGTATATTTGTAATTTAAATTCCACGGTTACTGTTATGACTGTTATGACAGCATGTTAATTTGTTGAAAAGATGAATACTCTTGTAAAATAATCATTATGCAAGGACTTACGTCGGAAAATGTAAGTTACCTCTCTAAAGTTTTGAATTGAAATTAAACATTTGAAATTCTAATGTGTTCATTAAATTATTAAAATTAGTTGTAAAAAACTGAGGTTGCTTTAAATATTACAAACAAATTGAAGTTTCGTTAAGGATTGAAACTTCTCAGTGTCACATTTTATTTCACTATTGCGCCTTTTTAGAGTGATGTTGAAACTTGTTTAAAACACGTGTATATATTTATTTCGCGAAATTTTGGGCTTCAATTGCATTATGGTGAGCCAGTTTTATTATAAATACAACTTGTGAATTTATTGCAATATAAAGTGTAAATTGTTATTCATAATATTTTCATTTCATTGACTATTATTTTTGTTATATTATTAAGAAAACAAAAAACGCAAATAACGTCCAAAAAATAAAATTTTCGTTCTGACTGCCAAAATGATCTCGCGGACCACCAATTATCCGTCAAAAATCGGTCGCGACCGCTCATGGTTTAATCATACAATGTTAAAGTACGATAACTACAATACATGGTAAGACTTTTCTAAACAGCTCTGAATTTTTATTATCCTTCCCTAGAGTTAAAAGTATATTTTAAATTCTATTTCTGTTTAGTAACTTTTAGTCTGAATGTAATGAGATGAAATGAATTCAGAGATGAAAATGCACTGAATTCTGGAGTAAATATATTTGTGACGTCAGTTTCTGAATTATTGTATTAATATTTTTGGCTACATACCTTCGAAAATCACTTCTCTCTCAAAGAAAATATCTTCCAAGAAAATTCTAGATGTTTGTGATGGTTGAAAGTGCAAAATTAGAGAAGTGCTCTTCAACATAGTGAACTATACCATACACTTCACTGACTAATAATTAAACACCATAACTGGTAGAAAAACTGCTGCAAGGGACAAGAAGTTTATACATAGAAAAATATGTTTGAACAGTCTGTACTCAAATTAACAAATGGTAAAAAATGCTGCATAAAATATAGTTTAAGTATAAAAGTCCATTAATTTACATAAACTTATTTACTATTATTTATACACCATGATAGTCATAATTCAATGTACTGACACAAGTTTCCTGTGTCGATAAAGGAAAACATCGTAATAAAGAATGAACTGATCCATACACATGTATTTGTTTTACTTATTAATTTACCTCATCAATTCCCATTCATTTATTTTTTATATGAAATACACGTTATGAAGGAAAAATGGTAAATGATACAAACAACACAAATATTGCGGTTTTTATTTATAAATTCTTGACATATATATTTAAATTTTATTTGTCTGACATTCATTTACTTCACTTACTTTTATTTCATTTCTTTTACTGACGTTCATTTCACCCCTTGGTCACTGTTGGCGAATAGAGAGTCGAAAATAGAAGCGTTGAGAGATTATGTTGTGCCAAAATTTTCCTACAGTATGGTCAATGAGGGGAGCAATTTTTAATAAGAGGAGAACTTTTCAACGCCATGATATTTGAAAACAACAACCATCTTCAGATATTTGTTGTATGACTGACAATGTATTTATATTTATTCCTTTTCGTAGTCCCCTCTCTCTCACCTTGTTCGATTATCTTATTCTTTCAGAAATTCTCAATAATATTTTTTTCTTCAAAGTCCTCTAGTTGTTTTATGGATTTATCATTACAGAGTTATGTTGTCCTTTTAAATAACTCTAGTACGATTTGCATTCCTTCTTGCAAAAATTATTATGTTTTTTCTGTAAAATTGAAGAGATAGAATAATTGAATATATAAATATGTATTTCATGAATTTAACAACCTCATTTCCCTTCATTTAATTTCATGTTGTTGTTTTTCGGCTTCAGTTTATATAACAGGTTTATATAAGGTTTCAACAGCTGCATTCCTCGCACAGGTCGGAAAGCCAACGATGTAATTAACAGAATGGTCTTATTCTGTCAAACTCTGTCAGACTTTCAAGAAGAATTCTCGGTCAAACCCTGGTTTCCCTTCTAGGTAACAATCATAATATCGGTAAACAAACGAGATCTTTTGTACTTCTCTAAATGGTAATTATTAATTAATATATTATTTGTGCTCAAAAAACCAGCAGTAGCTCATATTTTTATGGATACATTATTTTGGGGAACAATTAATCAATTGTCTTCTTAGTTTTTTCAATAATTTTTACCTTATTCCGTGGATGCAGATTGACCAATTTTTTTATAAAATTAGTGGAACACGTCATCAAGGGAGTATATTTATCCAATTTATTTGTTCATCCACCGACAAAACCCAACGTATCCACGTGACATGGTGCAATTAATTCGGGCGTTAATATGTTAATGCGATTAATCGGGCGTTAATATGTTAATTCCCTATTAATAATCTCAGACTGTGTCTCATAGAATCTTGATTATACCCATGGACATTGGACAAACACCATTGGTACTTTCCTCAATGATTGTACCGAGTTTTCTGTCCGTCTCCCTCCCTTTCTTTCTTACTCTCTCTCTCTCCCTCTCTCTCTCCCTCTCTCTCTCCCTCTCTCCCTCTCTCCCTCTCTCCCTCTCTCTCCCTCTCTCTCCCTCTCTCTCTCTCTTCTTCCTCTCTCTCTCACCTCTCTCTTTCTCCCCTTCTCTCTTTCTCTCTCTCTCCTTTCTCTCTCCCTCTTTTCTCCTCTCTCTCTTCTCTTCTCTCCCCTCTCTTCTCTCTACTCTCCTCTCCTCTCTTTCTTCTCTATCTCCCTCTTCTTATCGTCCCTCGTAGCTCCCTCTTGCTCTCTCTCCCCTTACTCGCTTCCTCTCTCTTCCTCTCTCTCCCTCTCTCTCCTCATCTCTCTCCCTCTCCTCTCTTCTCTCTTCTCTCTCCTCTCTCTCTCCCTCTACTCTCTCCTTCTTCTCCTCTTCTCTCTCTCTCCTCTTCTCTCCCTCTCTACTCTCTCCCCTCTCCTCTCCCTTTCTCTCTCTCTCGTTCTCTCTCTTCTCTCTCCCCATCTCTCTCTCCTCTCTTCTCTCCACTCTTCTCCTCTCTCTGCTCTCTCTCCCTCTTTGCTCTCTTTACCCTCTCTCTCTCCCTCTTCTCTCATTCCTCTCTTCGGTCTCCCTCTATTCTTCCTCTATTTCTTTCTTCCTTTTCTCTCTTCCCTTCTCTTCTCTCTCTTTCTCCTCTCTTCTCTCTCTTCCTCTCTTTCTCTCTTTCCTCTTCTCTCTCCTCTTCTCTTCCCTCTCTCTCTTTCTTCTTTCTTTCTCCTTCTCTCTGTATCTCTCTTCTCATAACTAATCTACTCGCTTGGCTTAATGTAATGACTAGACTTTGTTTACACTTCTATTTTTTATTAATATCTTTCTTCTAATATTTATATTCTTTATTTCTCTCCTCGTCTATTCGTTCTCTTCTATTTTTCTCTCTTTCTCTCTCTTTCTCTCTCTTTCTCTCTCTTTCCCTCTCTCTCTTTCTTTCTTTCTCTCTCCTTTCTTTGTATCTTCTCCTCCAATATAATATCACAACCTCGCTACAGAAAATAGCTGTCACTCTTTGCATATATGTGTTTGTTAATTTATTTGTTATTTCTTATGGCGATAAGTCGGAAAAAATTAAAAAGAATAATGTTACATTTATTTTGTAAAACATGGCGTTTTAAATTATCAATATTTTAAATTTGATTTCTTACTAAAATGTGGTGTAAAAGAAATATATGTATTACAACAACCCACTAAGTTTTATATGAGCTGCAGTATCAAAAGACATTTGGGTAAGTTAGACATAAAATGTACGCAACAAATCGTGTAGTTAAGGTATTATAACAGTCCAAGGGTCGGGTGTTTCCGCATGTTGACGGGTGAGATCATTAATTCCGTTATTGTAGTTCAGGATATAACTGGAAGGAAGCGGTGTTTCCCCCCTCTCGAATGTGAGATCTAGAACTGACCTACATGTCAGCTTGCGAGTTTTCCCTTCCAGGTGTCACCTATCGAGACACGCCCCGCTGCGACAAGCTCAGACTGGTCCCTGACATATGTTGTAAGTATGTACCTGCGCATGTTCGTATAACGGGAGAAGAGGGGTCAAGTATGATGAAGGAAATATCGGGCCCGGTTGGTGGTTCTTTTGTTAGAGTACTGCATCAACATTCACCTGATATTGATCGGAGAAACCACAGAAAACTTCTGATCAGAGCAGCCGGTCTCTCGACGTCTTCTCCAGCCCGCGGCTGAATTCGGCCAAGGGTAGCTCCGGCTACCAGACTACCGGCAAGGGTAGCTCAACTGATGTCAGTGCAGTGCCTCTGGCCAGGAGGTTCTAGGGTTCGAGTTCCGAAGGAAGTAGTATATCGACACCAGGTGGGTAGCTTGGTCGATTTCAGCCGCTGTCAGTCCAGCTGCTCTGGCGGTGATTTCTGAGGTTTGTCCGACCGTCGCCTGGCGAATGCTGGAGTACCTTAACGAGCCACGAAGAGCGTGCGATATTTCCTCCCTCTTCCTTGTTCTATCCTCACCACTTATTTACACATTCCCAAGCACTACACTACCACACTTGTCGAGAGCTTGTTCTGGCTGTGGCGGTGACCCGCTGGTGGGAGATACCTGGTTGAGGGAAAACCCCGCAGCCGAAGGTAGGTCGCCGCCGGTGTCTTCATCGATCGAGCGTAGATCATTTGCTACCGCCTGAGGCAAAACATGCACGACACTTACGGGAATAATGCCTTTTTTAGCGCCAAGAATCACAAAACAATAAATCAATCGCCTGGCGGCTAAGGTGGCAAAGAAACGAAAGTGAAGTGAGTGAACTTTTAACGGAGTGAACGAGTGTCCGAGACATTCATAAACGAGGGTCGTAACACTTAACCCTGAGTGTGTCGTTATCACTTATATATGTCATTTTAACATTTAAAACAATTATTTACAAAGTGCGAAATGTTTTCATGGATCCACTAGTCTTAAAACTTGCAGTTTTTGCTTTCTACGTGTTCTTTTCAACTGAAACTACTTTTTTGTTGCTTGAATTTCGTCTTGAAAAGTCAAATAATTTTATTCAAATGTATCTCTGAATAATGAAACAAATGAAACTGAACTTTTCCATTGAATCTTGCGAGAGCATCACGTCAGGCTTGCTGGTATCATTGCGCTATCGTAGACGGAAACCTCGATAAGTCTTCCGTCCACACAGGCTGCGGGAACTCCCCACTTGCGGTTTTTTTTTCACTCCGCAGATACTGACATATCTTTTAACACAATCGAAACAATTCAGATAACTCGACGTAGTTCTGTCACATCCAGGAAAATTTTCATTTGTATTAGAATCAGGAATAATTATCATTTTATCAAATTATTTCTGGTAAAATGTCACGTAAATGCCAAACATTTTTTAAAGAGGATATCATTCTCAAAGAGTTGTAAAACACTAAAATATAGTAGAAATGCATGTCAAGGGTGAAAGTCTGCTCAAAAGTGATAAATGTTGTCTCCCGTTGTACAAATTGCTCTTGAAATAATAATGAAATAACTATCCTGTTTTTACTCTTATCCTTATAAAAAGGAAATAGATCAGTATTACCTTAAGTTCATTATTGATTACTACGTATCTTATTTAGCTTCGGGATTATCACATTCAAAGTTCTAACTCCATACCAAACGTTACATAAATATGATTCGATCGTAGTTAATTATCCTTTTGTAACGAAAAAATATTGTAGAAAGAGCTCACTCTCGTAGTGAAGTTTTCAGCAACGCCAGTGTCCACGTCTGTGTCAAGTCAGTGTACTTTTGTAAACTAGTACGTCTGTCATCATGTCATATTTCATCAAAAAACAGCGGTGAACGCTGTAGTTTTGGTTAAAGAAAATAGCCAAAACCATCTGAAGAGAAAGTGTGTTACAGAAACAGGGATGTCTACATCACATTTTTCTGTCCCTTTTTCAAGGCACAATATAATTTATCCAATAAGAGGTATGAAAGCGAAATTTGACACACTAATATACTTTATAGACATTATAAAGAATTTATATAATAAAAAAGTCAATAGGTTAATTGATTTAGTGGTAATTGTTTATTCACTTTCTCATGGAAAGTTATTTATTTACTTGTTTGTTTATTTATTTATTGAGAAAATGATGGTTAATAAAATATTATAAATACAATATACTAATGTTTTGCTAGATGAAAGTCAAATTGGGGTGGTGAACAGCAATCCTTGACTTTATTATGGTCCTGAAACAAAACTGTAAGTGATGAATCTCAAATGATAAATTCATCACTTACAATTTTTTAGGGACGTAATAAAATTAATACGAAACACACACACAAATTAAATTCTTCACACGAGGCGTTAAAGCATCATGGAAGTAGAAGATCGCTATTTAGCTTTGTATAGCTCATTTTATCGTAGTGTTTAAAAGACGATACCACGAACAAATGCATTCGAGAGGTAGAAAGAGGGCTGCAGCTTCTGCAACGGCCGCCAAAATGTCTCCTAGTGTGAGTAGCTCCCAGCTTCAGTATGAGCCACCCGGGGCAATACTTTGGTATCACCTGGCCTGTTCTTGGCTCGACAGCCCGATACGGGACAAATGCCGACCAGTGGTAGCCCGGCCTCATGGTCGTGGCATAAGGGGTTTGTGTAGTTAGCACGAAGACATCCCTCCACAGTATATACTGACCTTCTTTACCTAGGGTGGGCTTTCTCATCGTCACACAGCAATGGATACAGGGTCATTTGTAAGGATAGCGCACAGTTACATTTTTTTCCCCAGCCGGGAATAGAACACGCGCTTGCGGCGTGGAAAGCGAGCACGCAAACCAACGAGGGCTTTAAAATGGTATCACCATCTCCATAAATTAAATATTAAAATATCTATTGCTGAATAGTGTGTGTGTGTATATATATATATATTATTTAATAAAAATACAAGTATATTTGGTATACGTATAATTGTCGACCTGGGTAACTGAGGAGGCTAATCGCATGTATCGACTCAGCGTTTCGGTCCGAAAGGTCGCGGTTTCGAGTCTCACCTTGGGCATGGCTGTATGTCCCTCGTCTCTCATGTATGTGTTGTCGCGGAGGGCCTCGCGTTCTGCTCACCCCAGTAGAGAGGAGCCCGCAAGTGTGGTGGTGTCTAGTGTATGGTCGAACATCGGGACTATCGGGACGTAAAGGGTAACCGACTGTCAGTTGGATAACCACTTTAAAGTGGTGTCACCCTGGACGGTCTCCCCCCCCCCCGCCGACGACGCTACTGCCTAGTGTCTTGTCGCCATAGCCCGCGCGTCTGCCCGCCGATTTGCTTGCGGGCAAATCTGTTGCACTTGCCCGCCTCTGCTAAACGATCACGATGTCATTGGTTTTCGATGAAACCATCGAGACTAGAGATGATACTGATCATTTATATTAGCATTTTCATAGGATTGTAGAAAAAATGTTAACATTTCGTAAATGAAATTATTTTTTGCACCATTACGATTTTTTCGTCAACCTACCAGCTTCGGCAACAAACCCTCAACGTTGATCAGCTAGAAATATCATTTCAGGTCTTTAATATAATATTAACAAGTTTTTGCGTTCTTTACATTATATCATAGGCAGCAAGTGTTGAATGAAAATAAAAATCTCAAAAGAAATGTCCACATAATACCCAGTATCCCAATAAAGAAACTGTATTTATTTTGTATATATTTTAGGCTTTTTGGTTTATAGTAACGTCCCTTATCGTTAAATGCAGAGCTGATAAAAGAAACCACTTTTTTTACTCTTACATCTTCAAAATATTTTATAAAAGAATTTAATATCTTAGAAACCAAAAAGAGCATTCCCGGTGGTGAATCTCTAAATCATGTCTGAGCTGTGTCCTTTGGCCAGCGGATTTCTGTTATCTATCGCTGTGTTTATCTCGATGACGAGGCCAAGCTACCGCCGGAAACCTCCTTTCCCCTAACAACTCAAAGCAGTTGCCTTTTCGATCCTGTATTACTAAGAAGGTCGTCTACACATAAACTACTCCACCATGGTCAAGTTATGCATGTTACTGCTGCTTTCTGTTGCTTCCATTTTGTTCTCGCAACTGCCAGGGAGCATAGACGCAGTGCCAGCCCCTGCCCCAGATTTCGATTTTAAGAGTTCTACGAAATCTTTCACAGAAGACGTATCGTCGGGTTTCAATAAAGGAGTCACAGCAGTAAACGGTTTTACCAGTAATTTATGGAACAAAACCAAAGAAACGTTCTCTTCTAAAGACAAACTTTTAGAAAAACCAAAACAGTGGTGGAAGAATGTAAAATCGTTCTTCACCCCAGCAACGACTGCGATGCCTCCGCGTTTCTGGGAGACAACATATTCAAAGGATTTCTATGGAGAGAGGGACAAAAGAGAAGCAGAGCCATACAAGTCGGTAAAAGCACCTTCTGATCCTGAGGTAAGGCACGCTTTGTTTGATTTCATTAACTCTCGGTTCTTTCTAAATAAAGGGCGTGTTCACTAGCAATATTTCTCGTGTGTGGCGGGGGAGTGAGTGACTGAGTGAGTGTGTGGGTGATTGATTGAGTAGTGAGTGTGTGCGCAAGACGTTTGAATCCCACACCTTTCATTTTCAAGATATTTGCAACCTCAATGTTAGGGTTACTCTCACACGCGCTTAGACTGTAAGAAATTTCTTTCATTTATTACTATTGAAGGTCGGGTACACGGGAGAACCCAAATTGTACAGCAGATTCTTTATCATGCGAGTTAATGTTCGTGAAGGGGACACACGGAATACCGAAAATATATTTAATGGTGCCAATGTGTTAATTAAAGCGTAAATAAAAAAGAAACGTGTAAAGTTTAATATTATATTTTGAGATGTTACAAAGAAGATAAGTGATGCAAATAGTTTAGTACATTTTTTTTCAGATATTATACACTTTTTTTCGTTTATTTAGTATTGTATTTTCTCTTGTTTGTCCGCAATTCGTGATCAATTCAAAATTCATTCGCAGATAATTTGATGAAATTAATTGTAATACTCCCTAGGTTGCAGATTCGACTCCTGTCATTAGCAGAATTTATTTATTCATTCATTTCATAATTTGAAATACTAGAAGATAATTGGGTTCCATTTCATTGGAAACACTCCGGACAATTCGCGAATTTCATTTCGTCCTCCCTCAAATATTTTTGAAATAATAAAAGCTCATTTTCCTTCATGTTCCCGCCTTCAACCTGAATATTATGATTATGAATATTATTCATTGCTTAATAATAATAATAATAATAATAATAATAATAATAATAATAATTATTATTATTATTATTATTATAACAACAAAAATAATAATAATATATTAATATAATAATAATAATAATAATAATAATAATAATAATAATAATAATAATAATAATAATAATAATAATAATATCTCAAATATTGCTGGGCTGTGCTCGACTGATTGGTTTTATAAATAACAGTAATATGACGTATTCAAATAAATAGTGTAATAATAGCAATATAATCTCTCCACGTACAGATATTGCAAATTTCTCACAATTTCACACCAATATTCACACCAATTTTCAATAAGATCTATTGGTTTGATAAATTAAAACAATATTAATGTGATGTTTCAGGCGCCACGTATATAGAAGATAACCTACACCAGGCAAAAAGGCAGTCCTACATCTGAGCTTCATCTTACTGGAAACCCTGTTGATTCCTTAATGCGTGTTTATTTTGTTAGTTAAATCTTTACATAAGGATGAGGAAAGAATGTCTTGAAATAAACTGATATCGTAATATTGCTTATTATTCTTTTTTGTCTATGGTAACATGTTTTGCTTTATTACATCCGCACTGAAATACTTTTAAGACAAAAAATACATTAGGTCATATGCATGCGTGAGGAACATTTTTGCACATAGCAATATCATCAATTGATGTCTGTTTTATTAAGGTTGTTCTTATGTGATATCTCACAAGAGACCTATTATTAATAATATATTGTATATAATCAAATATCTTGTAATAAACTATTTCGGATATAAAATTATATTCATACTCATTTATTGACGAGGAATGACACAAATATACTACATTACTAAATTTCTAATACTATTACAGAAATAATACAGAATTTTTGTAAGTTGTTCACTGAAATAAAATTTACATTAAGTATATACACATAAGACAATGTTGCAATTTAGAAACAAAATGATTAAATGATATATATCCCAAGTTGTATACAGGTGTATTACACTTCCTTATCCTCATTTGTACTTTTTTTGTCTCAGCCTCAGTATCTTACAAAGAAGCAATGCAGTGAGTTTTTCCGTCGTCAAAAAAGATTTATTTATGCGTCCGTTTGGCGTAAAATGAGAAAGTTTCCCCAATATTTACAAACAGAAAATTGTGGTAAATACATTTCGTGAAATTAAGAATGAAAAAATTTAATTTAATGTAAAAGAAAGTTTAATTATCAATAAACAAAAGTGGTTTCGTAAAGGAAGGCAAGGACCCTTAGAAGAAAGGTTTAAAGTTAGGAAGAAATAGAGTAGGAGAACCAAATGAAACGTAGTATTTAAAAGAGATTCTCGTAGGATTTGTTTAAGAAAAGTAGAAGGAGGCGTTGTTGAATGTCCGCCAGTGAATGCGAAGGTCAGAGCGCTGGCGATTGTGTATTGTCATGCAAACGAGGACAGAACCTAGTTTACCAACAATCATTTTCGTTATGCTTGTTTTGTAAATTAAGTTTCGTTTAGCGTGTGCCTGTGTATTAATGCACAAAATTGTCGTTAAACCGATTATCCAATAAGGTAGATATGTTACATCTGAGGGGACGTAAAGCGACACTTTTTGGCATAATGAATCCTTAAATACAATTTCGTAATGTAAAATAGTTGCAAAAAAAGAAGAAAACTTAGAATAAAAATTTGCAAACCCCATTACAATTCAAAAACTATGTAGAGATGAAAAGGACAGCGGAGGACATAATGCCATGGCGACAGCGACAAAACACTTTTAGCTTTTAGGATAATGATGTTTTCCAAAAATAGCATCCAACGGTCGTTTCCAATTTCTTGGAACTCCTAACGTGTCCTAAACTTAGCCTACTTCAAAATAAAACAAAATGCTTATAGACTTCACAAGTATAATTATAATGTTGAAAAAAAATAAGTAAATTTGAAATACAGAAAAATATTTTGTTGAATGGGTAAATCAAAATTGGGTTTTCTATTTTAAAAAAAATAATGCCACTTGAGATGATTTGAAGAGATTTGAACAAACTGCAGTGGAAAACTTATGCTTCCTGAAAATCTCTTGGTTTCCTTTTCTTCTGTTTCGAGTGTGTCATCATATCAGTTAAGTGCTGAGTTGTGAAGCATCTCTGAGAGTACTATGGTGTAATGTCTCAGTGTGTACTAAGAGAGTTATGTTGAATATAAAGTAAGTTTCAAAACATGTACCAAAAAACTAATACATTAATTTAGTGCTAATTTATTAATGAGTTCAGTGTATTTACTATATGTAGTGCTCACAGCAGATTAATGTAGCAATGTTCAGATATAATCCACTGTTACAGTAACTTTCCTCAACTTCAAACACGAAATTTTTCAATGGTGCACTTGTAGCACGACGCAAACACATTTGAAGTGAGGTAACCTAAAATGCAAACTACTATTGCTGTCGAAACTACTACCCGCCTTTCCTTTTCCAGCTTCCAGCCCTTTCCGCACTGTGTACCATGTCTCATTGTGTACTCTCCGCAATCGGATAACATGTCATCATGAAGTTTTACTATAAATAAAATAAGAACAACGGAGAGAGGAGATAGGTGTCACAGTTGTTTTAAGGAAATGTATCATTACGTAAAATATG
Source organism: Gryllus bimaculatus (assembly GCA_017312745.1). Classification (NCBI taxonomy): domain Eukaryota; kingdom Metazoa; phylum Arthropoda; class Insecta; order Orthoptera; family Gryllidae; genus Gryllus; species Gryllus bimaculatus. Next base: position 2,079,981 of record BOPP01000141.1, read on the forward strand.
AATAAAAAAATAAGACCTCCTAAAAAATAATAATTTTCTTCGATTTTTAACTCGTCAAATAAGAAGTAAACACATTCACTTCGCGGCTTGCAAGTGAGAGGAAATCGACGTCTTCAGTGCGGGCAGACTGTGAGAGAATTCGCTGGCATAAGCACTACGCGCATGCGCCAAGTATGGACACAGCCTGCTACTGCTCCACGCCCACTACAAGGCCTGTTCTCAGAACACGGTGAGCAGCGAGGCAGCGCCCGAGCGTGCCTTCCCTAGCGGTGCAAGCGGGCGCGAGACTACGGGAAGAGACAAGACATTGCAAGGAGAACGGGCTTGTAGAAAACGCTTGAAATGGAAGTATGACTTCTGCCTTGATAATGAAATGTCCATAATACATTTTCAGATGAATAATACTTGCACCATATTAAAATTGTAAGAGTCATTAATTTTTTCTTATTAAGAAATGAATTAAACTAGAACATCAAGGGAGGTAGCGCCTATCTTGCCCACCCAGAGGAGCGGCCACTGTTCGTTTCATGGCCGACTGGGAATACCTTGGGCACGTCTATGTAATAGCGTCTTCATTAAACGATTTTGATTCTTTTATGAATTCTGATTTGTAGTTGCATGTAGAATTGCATGCGTGCTCTTAACGTGGAGATAATCAACGACTTTTCATTAAATTAATGATCATATTAAGGTAACGAAACGAAAAAGAAAATAAAAGTTATTAATGATACGAGAGTTAAAGTAACTGTTTATTTTGCGAGTAGGAATGGTTGCGACTAAAAATAGCCACGAGGCTGAGTGGCGCAATTCGTTAAACAAAACAAAATCCCTGATACCACGAGTGTCATACACTATTTTTTATACAGCCTTTCACTTTCTTTTCTTTTTTGCTTCAAGTAATTTTTTAACAGCTTGGTCACATTGCGACCAGTAAGATTTTTAACATTGGGGCAACTGTGAGAACAGAATGAATACACACATGCCCGGGGCGGGATTCGAACCGGCGACTCTTTAGTCTTAGCTACAGCGGTTATCTAGGCCGGCAACATTCCCTTTGTTTTCTTCAATTATACAAATCACTTAATTATGCCTAAAGGTCAGTAAGTTATGCGGTCCGACAAAATTATTTAGTTTTACTTGTTGCATTCATAGATTTATTTGAACCTTTGACCATCACACTTTTAGCACTAGTACTAAAAATTAAACTTTTAGCAGTTATGCATGCCTTGAAAGAACCGCTTTTAGTAGTCTGTCTCAAAATATTATTTATAGATTCCATATTAATTGCAATTTTGATTTTCAGGAAAAGTTAATTTAAATGCTATCAATTTCTTTATAAGTGTGTGTGTTGGGGGGGGGGGCATGAGTACATAAAGGTCCCAATTGGAATTAGAAAATATTGCGATTCAAAATATTGCCTCCAAATATATTACGGGATTGCGTTGCAGCAGTGCGAACAAAGATTTGTCAGGGCGTGCCCGTAATCGGGGTAGGTGAGACGTGGCGAGGCCGGCCTAGCGGTAGGAGAAGGG
>BOPP01000141.1:2081520-2145211 GCA_017312745.1 Gryllus bimaculatus
GGCAGAGGCGGGGCAGAATGAGGGACGGTTCGGAACAGTGAAGTGAGGCTTGGTGGGAGGACACGGGACGAGACGGGACGGTACGAGACGGTGCGGAACCGAGCGGGACGGCGCGGGACGGCGCGGAGAGGAGAGGAAGGGGTATACATAAATTACTTCCTTTGCACACTATAAGTAGAATTAATTCCTTTTCCTGATGTATAAATTATTGTGATAAAGAAATCTCCGGGCAACATGGGGTTGCTTACGACTAGTCATTATCATATTATACAACAAAAATTGTTCTGTAGTGTTATAACCTAGAAAGTACACGCCATGTCGGTGTGGCCTCGTTTTGTCCTGGGGATTTCTGGAATTTATCGCTGTCCTTATCTCGATGACGAATCTCAGGCTACTACCGTAAATTCCTTCTCCCCTCACAACTCGAAGCAGTTGCCCCTTCGACCTTCGGCGCCTTCACACCACCGTCCGCATCGCGGGGAAATATCGAGGGCGCGCTCAACGAAAGCCACTCCATCATGAAAAGGTTCCGCGTGTTGCTGCTGCTCTCTGTGGGCGCCATCTTGCTCTCGCACCTGCCGCGAAGCACGGACGCTGTTCCGGCTGCTGCCCCGGACTTCAGTCCATCGGAGAAGACGACCGACGTTCGGGACGTGGCGGAGAAATTGTGGGAGAAGGCAAGGAACGTATTTAAATCAAAATCTAAACCGCCACCTAAACAATGCAAATTCGTAAACGGGATAATCTGGGATTGTTCTGATACAACATCGAAGAATGACTTGGGGATCAATGGCACCTCAAGTTCGTCTTCGTCAAGTTTTTCTAGAGGAATGACAGCCTTTAACGGTTTTGCAAGTAATTTTTGGAACAAAACCAGAGAAACGTTTTCATCTCAAGACAAGGAGAAGCCAAAACAGTGGTGGCAGAAGGTTAAAACGTTCTTCTCCTCGACAGCAACAGCGAAGCCTTCGACGCCCTTCTGGGAGGCAGTAAATTCAACGGATTTCTACGGAAGGAGATTCAGAAGGGATGGCGAGCCGGTGGCGTCCGGAAATCCATCTTCTGATCCTGAGGTAAGACGCATTTTGCTAACTCTCTCGTTTATCTCAAAACACGATGTCTGCTAGCAATTATTTGCAATTGGGTGGGTTTCTTCGTGTAACGTTTGAGTGTATCTCAGTAAAACCTACAACCTCAAAGTTTGGATTACTCGTGGTCGTGCTTACACAGTTACTTTGCTTGCTAATTTTTATTTTCAAGTACTTATACCCGAGATAACTGTTTCTTTATATCTAACATTCTCTTAATTATACCTGTAATGTAATTACAACATTTAACGTTTGTTTAAAAAAAGCGCTCTTTTTAATTGGGTAATTTTGTTAACTTACAAATGTACTTTTTCAGGAATGAGCGACTCGAGGACTACACCTATCCAAAAAGGCGCTTAATAAGAAAGGGCTGACCGGAATACCTCTTTGGAGCCTAAACGCAAATTGGGTCCATATTATGTAGTAAATCTTTGACACAAATAAGAGCAATATATTTTTTATAATCAAATAAAATTGTAGAATTGTTTGTTGTTTGTTGTTTTTTGTTTTTTTTAACATTTTTGTAAGGTGGGCACTGAAATATTTGTAATAATGTCAAATAAATTCCATGATATCCAAGAAAGGTTAATATTTTCCCACTTGAGTGTATTGTTGTCAATATATTGTTTTATTAAGAAATGTTTATGTACCAGTGATTAATACCTACAGTTCTGTTCTGAGTTTTTATGTTCTCATAATTTCTGATATAAAATTACTATATTACGATTCACTGTATAAACAAGGAACAAAAGGATGGTACAATAGAATTCTAAGCAAACATCAGAAAGTACGCTGAAAAACCCATTAATAATTTTCAAATCGTTTGTAAACTGAATCCAGGATTAAACTTTAAAATACTTTTGTATGTATGTAGTATACATACATTTTGCATAATGTAATAATAATATTCCAAGTATAATTAAAAATTCTACCATAATTCTCATATATTTTATTATTTTCCTTGTATGATCTACAGTAACTTTCGTAGTAAGTAGATTATGAGATTTATTTTTGTTGGCTTAATACTATTATAACTGTTGCATATTTAATTGAATTACGGCTTTAATTTCAATAATGACACACAAAATTTTTTAAAAATGAAATTTTAATGCCACTGCCGGATCTGAAAACATTGACCCGGAGCCGGAAACCTCGATAAATCTTCCTTCCGGGCCTCTGCGGTAAGCCTTACGCTGAGGAATTTCCGATTGTACGGCCAGGAAACTCACTTTACACAAAAATTAGGGAACTAAAGCTGCAGCTCTTTGCTATGCAAACTGTGACCTTCCAAAAATATTTCCCTAATTCCCCTTATTTCAAAAATGCTTCGTTTTTCACGTCCTGCAGCCACAACATTTATCGAAGTACTTATCTCTGTTACGTCGCTAAACTCGCCGGCGGAAACTGTTTCTAGCATTTCTCCTTTCGTCTGATTTTCCGCACACTCTCACAGGGTGCTCGCAGCTGAAGTGTTCAGCACGTGTTATACGCGAGCACGCGTCCATCACGATGATAGGAACATTGGCGATAGTACTTTGCTTCTTCTGTGTACTGTGCCCTTGTTGCTTTTTTTTCTGTCAGGGATGTTGTAAGAGACTATGGAATCCTATACGCAGAGATTAATTTTAAAATAATAATTTCGAAGGTTATTTCTGATGTAAAAAGACAATAGGAAACTAACAGAAGAATTAATCTGTTGCAAACGTACAGGTCATTGAAAATTATTATACAATTATTGTACAAATAATATTCGGTGATAGTATTTAGATCATCTTGGAGACATGAAGGTCCTCTACGTCATTGTGAAAAAAGTGCTTCTGATTGTTCTAGAGGTAAGAGATTTATTTATTGATTAATAATTTTGAATTTTGATTCTGTAAAAAAATACAAATTTGATTATGAGTAACGTACATAATCCAACTACCTACATTACATTTGAAAATTATACAATGTTTTATAACAGATATAGGCGTGTAAACGCAAAATACATATGTAAAACATATTCGATATTGTTATACAATTTGAGAAACAGTTTGGAGTGCAGAAAATCGATTCAAAGTCCGGCGCAATCGATATGAAGAGTATTTCAAGCCTTATCATATGTTTATTTTGTTTTCACTTCGTTTATAAATTTGTGCCTTATATTAGGTAATAGTAATAAAAGAAAATGTAGTTCAACCCGACAGATCATCGGTAAATATAAATGAAACGTAGAAGATTTATTTTTCTCGGTATTAGTTATTTTTGTAACTTTCTAGACTATCCAAGGGTGAGGAAAGACCTAATTTACATTAACATTTTAACATAAATAAAGCCTTGTAAGACTGAAATATAAGTCGGATTTACAGACGGGAAAAAATTGTTTTTATTTACCCCAATTATAAATAGCATTCTTACGAACGGAGAACTATTTATAATTGTACTATTGTTCTTGATTTGTGCTTAATTTTATTGGCAGCATTTAATTTTCATCCTATACAGAAATTTGTTAGAAAATATGATTGCGTTCTACTTTTACCGACTTAGGTGGTTCAGGGCATCAATACTGATGTCCCTGCTGTGACTTTGGCTGGGAGGTCCTAGGATTCGAGTCCCCACAATGGCAGCATTTGCGTCACTAGCTGTACTCCGATTTAAACATAGTAGCACGGCAAGGTCACGAGCTGGAAGGAGAGGGGGACATTGCCATCCAATCAGATACGCCGATACCAAACATTTATGTCGTAACGAAGCTTGCGATTGGATGAAAATGTCCTCTTTCCGTCCAGCTCGTGACCTCAAAAGCCACTATCTTTAAATCCAAGTGTAGTTCCAAATCAGCTGTTTGGAGGAGAATTCTACCGACCGGCAACTCTGATGCAAACCCAATACATTTGATGTTTTGAATGCTAAGTAGGTTTGAAGTAAATATTTTAATGTGTTAAAATGTTTGTAAGAAAATTTAATTGCATTTTTTTTTTTCAAAAAATTGCCATCTTCCCCCCCCCCCCGCTTGTTCGCTATTTTTCGAAGCGGGACCCGGCAACTCCTTTGCTAAATCACTTCGCTTGAAAAAATATAATTTCGTAACTTTGATACAACTACCGTATTTACGCGAATCTGATGCGTACTTTTTTTGACCACATGTAGTTTTACAAAAAATGGTGCGCATTAGGTTTGAGTATAAATCCGTTCCGCAGACGCCAGTAACTTCATTCAAATTTTCCGTTTATTGCGTCACAATAGATTTCCAAATTCAATATCGTTGTTTCCAAATTCCATTAGATTTCCAATTAGATTTCCAAATTTAATAAGTTGAAGTTTCCAAATTCAATATCGTTTCATTTTTCATTTATCAATATCGTTTCATTTATTGATGATTTTTAGTTACGATGTGGAGTGAAAACAGAAGCAAGTCTTATAGTACTTCATTAAAACGTAAAGCAGTAATGCTGATACAATGTTTACAATGTATACGAGAATTCCATTGTTTTATTACATAAATTAAAATAGAATACCGTGCCTACGTATTATTATGTCATTGATTCGCATTTCATTTTATACAAAACCTTTTTTTCAAAATTTGAAGTTTCAAATATCGTTTCGTATTAATATAATTTCATTATATTCGATTGCGCATTAGATTCGCGAAAATACGATATATGTATGTTATTTCTCCTCTATTCTAATACACCTTTCTCATCTCTTCTATTCTAACGCACATTTCTGATATAATTTATAATTTAGTATTAAGTTGATGTTAAGTGAATTGTTTTCGAAGGAACGTTCGGGTCCAAGAATCTTCGATGTTCACGGATGCCTTCGTAAAGAAGCCGCACCCGGGAGAAGTTGCTTCAACGGTTGATGGATGTTACGAAGTTTTTCTTCGGATTCCATCCACCACGCTTCCACACGCTCGTCGGCCGTTGTGCACTCATATACTGTGTCCATTCTTTCTTACGTACTCTATATTTGGAAAGTAATATAATTAATAAGCTATTGTATAACTCTATATTTGGAAAGTAATATAATTAATAAGCTATTGTATAACAGTTTATACTATGAGTATGATTGATAATTGGTTTTGTACTACATTTCTGATGATTACACGTATTAAATTTAAAAAAGAATTTTAAAATATGTGAATATTGTATAAATATTTTAAATAAATATTTTCTAATGCAAGATAAAAGTCTAATGTTTAATTGCATTGTTTATTTAGGGTACTATTTATTTCACGTGCATAAACAGTTAAAAATTCTCTTGATATGCCTTCACACTTATATTTGTATTATGTCAATATTTCTGACAATATTTTCTTACATTCATAATTTAGAGGATTTACGATGACAATCTGTTTTGTGGCACTTATTAGAACGGGCGCCATCAGAGTAACTTCTATGGCGAATACATCGGAATGAACGTCAGTGATTTCTGGTTTAAACCGTAAGAACATTTAATCTCACCAAAGGTTCGAGTTACTTTCTGAGGGAAAATGTAATAATTCATGCTCCAGTCTGCGACTCTTCATGTGGCTGTAACTTCTAGGCTATTTTATTTTCAGCAACAAACTTTCTAAAATAAAAGAATAATTTAGAATCATTCTACAGAAACCTTTAATTTGACTTTTTTTTAAATCCAAAATAACAAGTAAGCGGCGGTCAGTGCGGGAAAACACACTTCAGGAAGTTTGTTTACCCTGCGGATTTCCTAGGCACTACTTGGCGACGAATGTGTGCATAAAGAGGATTATTCGTTTCGTGAAGCTCTGAGAGAGCGCAGCACACGCATCTTTAATTTGTGTTCAACCTGTCTGACTCCTCCAATTAAATATTTTTGTTCTCTCCGTTCGTCGTGTGAGGCATTCTTCTTACTGAAACATCCTGGAATTAGAAATTACAGTTAGACATGAAAGATCTCATTTGTTTCCCTGCATTACCTATTTTGCTCTTGTTTATGATTTGCTCTTGTTATAAAAATTAATATTATAACTTTGATAAGTACGTATAACCATCATTTATTTATCAAACAGGACTTAAATTGTGACTCAAAAGGCCCAGGAGACCATTTAATTCTATACAAGGAGGATTAAAATCATAATATTATATAAAATTATAATTCCTTTGTAAAGATAAAATCAACTTCCCTGTTGGTTTGCTGATATTATTAATATGACACAAGAAAGAAATGAATAATTAATATAATGCGTATGACATCACTTCTACCTACGACCACACCAAGTAATTTCAATATATTTTTCAAAAACATAAATATTAAAATATGAACAACCAAGGGGGAACTTCCCAGAGACTGACAAACGTAGTTAGAGTAAGTGTTATGTCTTTCACTCTTCAGTTTCGGATTTAAATAATGTGACTTCAAAGACCAGAAATATATGATGAACTGACAATTCTAAATAACTGGGAGTTCTAAATTATCAATTGATGGATTATTTCAGAGAAAACGTCAGCATATTACTTCAGCTTGAGTGTTTTTCAAACAGTAGGTTTCTGTTATATTTAAAATTAACAAAAATGTCTGTGCTTTTTAAATAATTTAGGTTGGAGAACGCAATCTGTCAATTAAAAACTTCATGAATTTTATAAATTACGTTTTACTTTTTATTTACAATTTAGAATTTATACATTAGAAGATTTAAAACTTGGAGGGGAAGTGAATTCTCGCCGATGATGATTTGGGGGTGGGGAGGATCAACTGCTAAGGTTATATGTTCATTACGCGTAGTGTATGTTTTTATCGGTAGATGGCAGCCATCTTTCCCTCGCCGGAGGATGACCTGTCCGTCGGCTTACGGGATTTTTCTCCAACCATTAAATCTCCGACAAGCGGGGATCCGCCCCAGCCGAGACGGGATCTAAGCTCCCGTCTGATCTCCCGGCATGTGTGAGAGTGTAATGCATGTAAGTGCGTGTGTAAGTAACGGGTAAAGATAGAACAAGGAAGAAGAAGGTAAGATCGTGCGCGGTCCGTGGCCTGTTTGTTAGGGTACTTCTCCAGCATTCGCCTTTTGTTGTTCAGAGAAACCACGTAAAACTACTCATCAGAGCAGCCGGCAGCTAGCAGTCTGTTCCAGACAGCGGCTGAATTCGCCATGGCGATCTAACTGGTGCTGATAATCTTACCACCGTCAAGACTCGAATCCTAGAACCTGCCACACCTGAGACACTACACTGACATCAAGGAGGAGCCGAGGTCCAATTTCATGCACGTGACGTTTTAATTATGTGAATAAATACTGCATGTATGGTGCATTATGTTTGATAATATTTTTCTCATTTCGCAATGCATGCTTGAAATAGGCATGACGTTTACGTTCCTTCGTTCACGGGACATGTGCGGTTGTACTACTTCCTGACCGCGCCTCTGCCGGTCTCTCCGGGACGTCCTGTTCCGACGCAGTTCATGCTACCACAACCACATTCGTGGTGTCTTATTGGCGTCACAGACTGGGAAACCGATATTTTACTGATTATAACTAGACAGTGGGTGACAGACCGTTTTGTTTTGTAGCGCCCGAAAAAGACGCAGAAAGTTCTGCAAATAGCTGGAAAAGTGCATTAAATTAAGGAAACCGAAAAGTGCTTTAGTTTATTATATTGCTTGGATTGATAAAATAAATCAATCACTAAAGAGAACTAATGGTGCTTCAATCCACACACTTCTCGTGTAATTTTTTCTTTAAGTGTTATTAAAATAGAAGATGCAAAGATTATAATATAATCTTTGCAATTTCTTTTCTAATAATTTTCAGACATCCCTTTAAAAAAATCTCCCAGCTAAACGAAGCGCGAGAGGTTCCAAAATGTGTATTTTTTAATTTTTTTTCAACATAATTTTCAAAAGTTTAAATGAAAATGGCATTATGCAATTGCATTCAGTGTCTTCGAATGAGAGTATGGACAGGGGGGGAAATATATTGTTAGTGTGCCGTTTGAAGGTGCTTGATTAACATTCTGCTGAAAATAAATTTTGGAGTCGACGACACATAAACCTTGGTTGAAGTTTTCTTTTACTTATGTAAAGAATGGTTAAAAGTCAAAATTTTAATCCGCTATTTGTGAAACACCATTCGTCGCAAATCTCATTACAGCTTTTGTTCAAACGAGCAGTTTTTTGGGCGTTGTTATTTACGTCACCAGCCCCACCAAGCTTTCTTCACCAGTGTCACTGAGGGGTAAATCGACTATGCCTCTCCCTCTTTTCCTCTCCTCACAGATGGAGGGACGTCACATTGTGGCTAGCCAACCTACACTGTACCTTTTATAACATAAATTATGAAAAAAAAGTAATTTAATATTTTGAGAAATATTACGTAAAGAAAAAACATATAGAAAGAGTATCTGTGTTATGAATTATTTCATGCACTATAATGGCTTCCGAAAACGGACGTATTTTCTGAGCGGAAAAGGAGCAGCCAATGGCGGGGCGCGAAGGGGTGACTGCCGCGCCAGACGGGAAAATGAACTATCCTAAAAAAAAGTCGCCCGGAGGGCGGTTCAACGTAATGTGGTTGTTGATGGTTTGCGTTGTTTTGATGACTGGAGGCCCGGTATACTTCGTGTGTTGTGTTGATACTGCTATGAATAGGGTTTTAGGTGGTATACAAAGGAGTGCTTTACAACTTTGTTGAAGTGCTGTGTTTTGTGTGATCGAGAAGATTGTGTTGTGAAGTTTTGTGGTGCTCAATTGCTGGGTACTTCGGAGCATCACTGGGATCCTGTGTTGGGAGAGCTGCGAGCTTATCGCTCGGTAGCGTTGGGAATATCGCTATCCCGAGTAGTCGAAATTCATCGTTGCGAAGGTGCTGAGATTACATACGGATTCCCCCTCTCCCCCTCCTGAAGGTAGGGTACGCGTAGATGCGTAGGTTATTTTTTAATACGGTCTATTTGTGAAGGAGTGAGCGATTTCCGCGATATTGCCGCAGTGTGTATGAGTTACTGATTTTAAGACTTTGGTCGTGTTTTGACGCCTTTTCCATCTGTATGGTGTGTCTGTGAGAAGAGCAGTAGAACTTTAAGAAAATTTGGGTCGCCCGCCGATTTTTGCCGTATTTCTGCACAAACAAGAAGGCTAATTTGGATGAAAACAACTGGATCATACATCTTACAGTCCAGACCTTGCTCCTATTGATTATAACACGTTTCGATGTTTAAAGAATTTTCTAGGTAGTTAGCGGTTCAGCAACAACGAAGAAATAAGAACTGCAGTCAGGGACTGGGCTACTCCACAAGAGGCAGATTTCATTGACGTCGGAATTCCACAACTTGTTAAACAGTATTACAAAAGTTTGAATAATAATGAATATGTGGAAATAGAGATGATAGCATATAGAATATTGAAAAAATAGTTGTATGTTACATACAGTATTTTACTTACTAACAAACGAAGCTTATTTAGAAAGTAACCCTTGTACCAAAAGAAAGGTTGATCGGGCACATTAAAAATAGGAGTTATTAAATATTAAGGATTGTTTAAGACCTATTATAAAGAACGTGTAGTAGTTGGTACATTTATAAAATTCATAGAAAGTAAATTTAAACTGAATTAAATTGGTTTAATTTTACTCAGTTCAGGGGTTTTGCTGAGTGACTAATATTAATTTTTCAAATTGCATTCAGAATATAATTTGTCCAGTTTGTTGTAACTGATTCAATTACAATAAACAAAAGGCCGACTTCAGCTTTTGCGTTTCAGACATTTAATGTGTGTTAATTTTATCCAAAAGACCATCTCTAATGGGGTTGTTTGTTTTTGACAAACATCCACCACCCTGCTCGACTTTAAAGGGGTCGCTTGTGTAATAGTAGTCTGTTTTCATTTTCAGATTAATTTTTCTTCGTTGCATAGTTCGTGAATACACGACGGGCTCGCAGGTACTTACATATTTATAACTTAACTGAATCTGGCGATAGGCACGAAGTTTGCTCTACTTTCACGCTGGACTGTCAAGGCAATTTAGGATCTTGCATTGAGGCGCTCTGAAATGCCATTCAAGTTTAACCTTTTCTTTCCTAAGCTAATGTTTTTTCCAAGATTTACTGACTGGATACAATTTGACCCAATACTTTGTTTCAAAATAAATATTTGTTTACCTCTGGATACCTCATCGATCCTTAATTAATAATCAAATACCATTTTTTTAAATATTGTTATTAATATAATAATATGAGATAGATTGAGGATTTAATTGTTCATCCGAGCAGGTAATGAAGGTAATTTAAAATATAAATATATATTCAGAGTTTACATTAATTTTTAAATGCCATTTTTACTTGAATATCTCTTCGAATCTCAAATCTTTAAATGGGTAGAATACATTAAAGATTGCGTTGTCCTTTTTAAAATTTATTAAAATATTTCGTTTTAACGATAAAGTTAAAATAGGGAGTAAAGTTTTCTGTAAAGCACTACCGGTACAAGCTTTTTGTCAGAGGCTACAATTTGAGATATTTAGTACGTAAAATTTGTAAAAAAAAATCCGATAAATGTAGTCCACTACTAATAAAAGCTTAACGGACAAATACGTGAACTGCCAAAATTAAATTTTAAGATCATCAAGAACTTCAAAAAAAATTTACGGTGTGTGACATACTGATCCCACTCAGTAAACATAGGATTAAGCTAGAATTTGTTATTAAGTGCTTTAGCTTGCAGCAAGGCCCGCCAGTGGAGTCTTTGGACATTTATTAAGGCTATGTTCTCGATGCAAAGGAATTACGCCCAGGGTGTAACTGTAGGTTGATAAGCGGCAGGGAAGGCCATCATTTTGCCATTACTTAACTTCGAATTCATACAGTCAGAAGTCTTCAAGAACGATCCCGAAGCAGAGTAAGCATAGTACCAAACAGCACATTTCCATGTATTTAAATTGGCGTCGGGAACATGCTCTAATAGTAACATTGCTTCCAGATCATTCATCCTCGCAGAATCTAAGACAACCTTGCACTGTATTCGGTTTGTCTCGCAAGGATAAAGTGACAAATCAAGTGGATGGAGTGCGGAGCCTACATCACTACTCTCAAGAATTACCACAGTGAATTTCACTAGCACAAACTCACCTTCACTAGTCGATAGGAAAAGAGAAATTTTCAGGGAGAGATCATTGAAGGAAGTTTTTTTTCAGATCACCAAAAGAGTTTGATGTTCTGAGCAGGGACTATTTAAAAAACTGAATTTTGACATTCTTCCTGAAACCAAAATAATTCGCAAATTTCTCCTGAAATTTACAGGCTTCTCAAAGAAATCTTATGTTTTGTATCGAGTAGAGAAATATACTATCGGGTTTGCGGGGGTAGTAGTGGCTGTATTAATAATTGATTTTCATGTCAATAGAATATTTCATGTGAGGGGCAGAATTTCTAGAAGAGGCCTTCTTTGTTTAGTTGCTCGCTGCATCACTAGCTCCTTACGCTGGAATGAAAAGATGGTTATCTTTACGAACTATCAGTATCGCTGGAAACGTGAATATTTCTCCTCGTTTCGACTAGGGAAAGGTACAAAGTGATTTTGAGGATGGGAGAGAAGTCTTTTCAATTAGTCTCAAAAAAAGGTGCCTAAGAGGAATGGATCTCTTTTCAAATTTTAGAAAAGTAGTCAATTTCTGAGTTTAAAGAATCTTAAGGTATAGTTGAATATTTTTGATCATCATACATTTTTTCGTAATGGGAAGACCATTTTTGATAAATAATAAAATTTTATAAGAACCGTTTAGTGGCAAGTAGCAAGTTTTCTGAACTGGAAGATATTTAAATTGAATGGAGAATAAAATGGAATGAAATAAAGTATTTAAAGTATCGCTTCCGTATTTTTGAGAAAAAAATAACAAACAGATTTCGAATTAAGTGGTCACGAAAACATAACTGCATTACGTGTTTTGTATGGAATGTTTTTTTGTGTGTAATTATAAACAATGTACAATTTCTCTTGTTTGCAGGTTCAGCTTTCAACCTAGACTTCCATTAAAAACTAAATTTTGGAATGTAATTCAGAAAATGTGTATCAAACATTTTGTGTTAATTATTTGCCACGTATATTTGTACTATTTGTAAATAAAATTTGTTTTAAATGTATTTCTTTTTCTTCATTAAACAGCCCTGAATTGTTCTTTCATTTGCCTCAATCTAGGAAACCTTGAAATTGCAGTTTCCTCATGCCCTTATTTCCTCAAATTTTAGTGCAATACTTTCTTTTAAATCTACCTTCGTTAATCAAAGTTAAAATAAAACATTTAAATGAAATTATTAAATCGCTGAGAAATTTACAAGACATTAAGCTAACATGAACTACATCCTTCAAGATAACTGCAGTCGAGTAAGTCTTATCAGCAGGGCCGTGTTTCGGCACTGCGAGATCACAACGTACAAAATCGTGATGGCATGTCCCTCACTGAAAAAAAATCATTTATTAAAAACTACTAATTAAGACATAACGTATTTTTTTCAACAAATACAAATTAAAATTAACAAATGTTTAATAGAATTAAACATTTAGTAGTTTTAATTGGTCTGCAAAATTTGTAGACGGTGGTTGTCAATTTGAATTCAAACAGTATGTTTAGCTTCTTGTGACTAATCTTAAGTCATTTTTTCTATCCTAAATCGCAGGAATTAGCAGCTTATGATACTTCACACTAGTGATTATTAAGTCTGCTAACATTTCCTGGGACATTGTCGTATGCAAATAATTTAACAGTAACAGTTTACCGGACGATCGTTCTAAAGTCCATTTCGATATAATTGAACTCAAATATGTGTGAAGTCCAGACTAAACATTACACTAATTTCACATCAAATATTCATTTTAAAATTTAATTCTTAAATAAGATTTTGTTAGTTCGTAGAGTGACAATTGTTGTGGATACAAACCTACTTGAAGGGGAGGGGGAGCCCCTAAGCAATTGCTAAAAAGTAAATTCGAAAATGCGGATAAACCAAACCAAATTATTTATTAAATATCGACCGATAGTTACTTAAGAAATATGTAATAGTGTTCTATCTCTATTAATGTATTCAGCCATTTAACAATTTTCTAAATTATTTCGTAGAACTGTGAATATTTTTTTAAAATTGTTATCCAGTAATTATTTTTGATGTACGTCACAGTACGTGAAGATGGTATGCAATCCAATGTTGCCGAAATGTAATCATGATGTGAATTGGTTAGAAGTAATTTTATAACAATAAAAACTCCATTATAAAAGCGATCATTAAAATGTTGGGAAATCACTTAAGGGCAGTGTATGCTTATAATGAAGTAAATTCGTCCTAACATACTGGCTTAGATGGCTTAGGGCACCAATTATCACAGTAATGTCTCTCACGGGGAGGTCTCACGGTTCGAGCCCCGCAGTGGACAGAAATTACGTGTTCTCTGGGTTGAATGTGCAGTACCTGCAAACAAAATAGGTAGTTTCTTAGAGCTCTGTTTCGTTGGGGGCCTTGCGCGCGAGAAAAGAATTCATAAACATTAAAAAATGTAGTTTACGTTGAATATGTGAAATTATGGTTAAACAGATGTGATTGATTTGTGTTTCCGGGTGCAACTGCTAAGGTCATTAGTCTTGTAAGTGTGGTGCATTTTAGCGCGGGTGGTGGCGGTGATATTCCCTCACTGGATGGCGAGATCCGGCGCCGACCTACCGTCGACTTAAGTGGTTTACCCCAACCAGGTATCTCCCACCAGCGGGGCACCGCCCCAGCCGGGACGATCTCTAAGCTCCCGATCGGTCTCCCGGCATTTGTGGTTGTGCGTGCATGCGTGCGTGCGTTAAGTGTGAGGATAGGACGAGGAAGGGGAAGGAAAGATCGCGCACGGTCCGTGGCCCATTTGGTAGGGTACGGCTCCGGCATTGGCCTGTTATTGATCGGAGGAACCACAGAAAACTCCCGATCAGAGCTGCCGGCCGCAAGAATTCTCATTCAGACAGTGTCTGAATGCGACTTAGCTATGTAGTTGGTGTCGAAAACCGTTGGAACTCGAACCCTTGGACCTCCCGGTCAGAGGTTCTGCAGGGACACCAATTAATGTCCTGAGCCATCCAAGCCGGTCTGCCCCATGCCGGTTGGCAATCCTGGTGGGAGACCGTGTGCAGGTTGAGGGTAGCGAAGGTTGTTTAAGCCCTATTGTCTGGGGCGGGAGCGAGGCAGGAGCAGGTAAAGTTAGTTTTTCCTGAAAAGGTGAAGAACGGCGTCACTGAACGCGGAAGGGGTGTCCAAAGCGGTATCCATTGGCCAGAGTTGAGTCTATTTATATTTTCCGTGCAGGATTACTGAGGAGGCGGGAGTTTGTCTATGAGACAACAGTTTTTTTATTCAATTAAAATTTTCCCATATTTCATTAGTTAGGAGAGGGGACACTATCCAATAGGTAGCTTCAAATTTGATAGTGATTCGAAGAAAAGCTCCTGCCTTCTGGCGCTTCTAGTTAGAGGAAGAACTTTATCTTATATAATACTTAGTCTATTATTCTTAATTACTAATTATTCTCCATCTTAACTTAATTGTAGCTTAAATATAAAAGTAAAAATTAAATCTTAATTAAACTCTTTGATCTTTCTCATTTGAATTAAGAACTATAATTTCTCCGTCAATTCTTCGAAATTTTGAAATAAACTTTTATCTTCCGCTTTTCCTTTCGAAAAAACATTCATACTTTTTTACATTATTTCATTTAGCGCATTTACTGTTACTGCACTGCACTCTGGTATTTCTTCAAGTGCATGGCATCATTTAAAGACATACGTTTGAATGAAGTATTGCGGAAAACATTCATCGATAACGCAATTCGATTGAGAATGTACGCTGAGAAAGAAATCTGACTTTAATACTGGATTTGGAGGTAAAATGAGTTTATAAATTACGCATATAGAAGCTTCCTTCTTACAAAATGAATAATTATTTTATTACTAATATGAATAGCACCAATAAACCAAAATACAAAAAATGTACCAAAATTGCGCTCCTCCCCCGGAAGTTTTTGGCATTGGCGATTACCTAGTTTGAACGGCCCTGATGACCTCTGTTCACTTGTTTCTTTTATTTCGGAGCGACTTTAGGTGCTACTACCTCTCTGCTTTAGATGAATTTCCAATTCGCACCCAAGTACTTTGTATAAATAAAGGAGGTTGTATGTAGTGGAGTGACTGCTACTCGCCGATGTTACGTGTAACGACACTGTTCCTGTATATCAGCGAGTGTGAAAGTGTTCTCATTTATTTACAAGAAATTAACCGTCCACCGGCATCGTTATCACGGCTGTCGTGTCGTTAAATGTGAAAACGCGCAATCTTGGAAAAATCCTCCTGTATCGGACGCTTGTCCCCAGAATTTTCAACTTTCCCCCCGCCAGTAGCCCTGGCGAGGCGGGAGTTTATTTTCGTGTTGGGGTACATACGCCGCAGGTCTTCGGTTTATGCGGCAAAGAAGGGGACAGTGCTTACTTACTACTTATTTCTAACTTAACCTATGGATGAAGTCGGCACTTGGGCCGGCAATCTAAGATTAGCACAAGACTTTGTATTTTACTACGTGTTTATTATTTTTAGTTTTCTTGGATTTTTTTTTCATTCACACGCACATTCACACTAGGTTCTATTTACACTATGTCTCCAGAAACGTGGGGCGTATAATTTTACAGCGCATAATTTTCTAGGGCATATTATCTTCTCAACCTTTGGAGCCTCGTTCTCTAAACAGACGAGATGCCTGCACTTGGACATGCAAACTGCCGACGTTGCAAACGCTGCACCGGAACTGCTCGACGACTCCCTTCTCCCTGCGCGTCCCCCCTCCCGCCCCCCTCCCGCCTACTCACCGACCCGACGGCCACAAAGCCCGGCAGCCGTCTCCCCACCACATCGCAAACTCGCCCGCATGAGCAACGTCCGAGTCGGTTGCCAACACCATGGCGACGCGGTACGTTACGTGTTTGATTCTCGGATATATTTTGTTTGTTTTACAGCCAAACTCGCAAACTCTTGCATCACCCCTTTCCATCGGAAGTTTTAACGTTTCTGGAGCCGTGAATAAGGTCGGTAAGGTACTAAACGGAGCCAAAAACTTGCTTGGCTTCGGACAAGGGACGACCACCACAAACCCGCCGACTACCACAAAATCGCCTTTTTATGTCTTATTGCTTCCGAAAGGGTTTTCTAAAAAAGTGAACAATGGTTCTGAAAACGGAACTACTATTCGAGTGCTAACAACACCCAAACCAACGAAATCTAATGGTTTTATCGAAGGAACAAAAACCTTATGGGAAAAGGCGAAAAAATTGGGCCAAAAGGTTTGGACCAAGACAACACCGCCACCTAAAAGAAATGTTTGGATCGTGCCTGTGGATTGGCGTAAACTGTACGCAACTAGATCTCCGTGTTCAGAGGGGATAAATGGCCAGGTAAGAAATTTTTCGATCACGTCTAATTAGAAGTCCATTTAATTATAATTTTAATTTTGATTTTCTGTATTAACGGGCTAGTTTTGTGATGAATGTTAAATTCATTTACACTAAAGAATTAGCATAGGACCTAATGCACTTCAATCGTTTTTTATTCAACAGTCAAGATTTCAGAATAAGTAAACCTTTCTTACTAGATAATAGGGACTTCTTTTCCTTTTTTTTTCAACCGACTGAAACACCATGACGGCTCATGAACAAATGTTCAGGGTAGGCAAAACAGATGACTGAATTGCGGCGGATCCCGGGCAGGGGGCAGGGGGGCCTAACCACTCCCCACTCCCATGTTTTTTGTAATTTTATTCAATTTATTCAAATCAATTGTCTCACTGATATCATTATATTCCAAAACAGCAATGAAGTACGAGTAGACGCGATTTCAAGATATTCTGATTCTAAAAAAAATGTGTTGCGAGTTTGTTGCTCTGACAATAATTCAGAAGTCGGATTTTTCAGGCGTTTAAGATTCACTGAATTACATGAATGATCTTTTGATATTTCATGTTTGCTTGTGATACATTTTTCATCTCAAAATATCCACATCTATTCTATGTACTCTCCTTAATTGACAAAGAAGACATGGCCAACAATAAACCTTTAACACCATTACCTATTACATTTATGGGAATCATACTAAGAAGGATTGAATTTTCATTCGAACATGAAAGAAAACCAACACGACGTACAACCGAACTCAACATAGAAGTAGGTCGACCATTGTCCAAAATTTATCACTTTTCTACATCGTTAAGACGAGAAAACGGTATACTAAGTAATTCATTCACTGTTTCTGTCATTACATCAACGTAAAATTAGATTTAAATATAAAAAAAATTACATTTCACTAACAATCCGCAGCATACTCATTTAAAATGAAAAAAATTAAATACAACTTAAATAACAATCAATTTCTCCGCTTGTTAACGCGTCAACAAAACGGTAAAGACATGCGCTATGCGGCTTGCATACGAATGGAAATCGGAGCCTCCCGTGCGGGCAGGCAGCAAGCGAATTCACTGGGCTGTGCGCAACGCGCATGCGCAAGTATAGTGACAGAATGCTATTGTCATAGACTTACGGAGGTATATTATTATTCAGTGCTACTCAGCTACGCTCACTATAGGGCTTCTTCTAAGAGTACAGTGTGAAGGGAGGCAGCAACGCCCGGGTGTGTCTATACTTCGATTTATATATCACGGCACTTGACATTTAATCAGCTGTTACGGTGTCATCCAATCGGGAGCTTCAACGTCACCATAGTGTCGTCCAAGCTCCTGATTGGATGACACAGTAACATCTGACTTACGTCAAATGTCACTGCAAATAAATCGAGGTTTACCCTGAAAGGCAAGCGGGCGCGTGTTTATGCAGGAATAGACGGGACAGATCGTATGGCTCATGGACAGTTATAAAACGCTTGAAATGGAAATATGGCTCCTGCTACTCTAATGAAATGTTCATTATACTTTCCTAGATGAATAATACTTACGATATTAAAATTGTTAGAGTCATTCATTCTTCTTATTACACTAGTATCTAGTCATCAGGGTAGAGAGTGCCTACTTTGCCAATCCCAAGGAGTCGCTACTGTTGGAACTTACTACATTTGAATTGTGATTCTTACAGTTTCAGTAACAATTCATTCAACTCTGTCTTATTAATTATTTTTTTTCATTTTACCAAATAAACAGATTCTGAACTTGATTTCTCGAAAAAAGTATGTGATAAGATTGTCACTCGTAGAACTTCCTGCTTCTTGCATTGACGTGTTCACGTATTGACATTTTCCACAACGCATATGGCATAGGTACAGTACGGCCAAGGACAGGGGAAACCAACTTTCGGCTCGGCGGCCAAGAAATGGCCATCCAAGACATATTAGCTGATCCTAGATTGGTCTGGAGGCAGTAAAATTGTCTTGAAAGCTATTTCTTGGCCCCCGGTCCTAAGTTTGGTCACCCCTGTCCTAGACCATGTCTACCAAATGCGTTGTGGAATTTGTCAATACGTGAGGCAGGAAGATCCATGCGTGACAATGTTATCATATACTTTTCATGGAGATGTGGGTAAATCCGAATGATTAAAACATTCAAAAAAACCCTTTTCGCGCGTCCTCTGTATTTTACATTTCAAGAAGCCAACTAAATCTGCAAAACCACAAATCCACGGAAAAGAGCGGCTCCAGATAGTATTTCGCAGGGGACTTTATAAAGTTAAAGAAAATGTATTTTAAAATACTAAAAATTAATATCTCGAAAACTCGATACTACGAATTGTATATTAACGCACAAATATTCACAAAAATACTGAACTTTATAAAAAAATATATTCTATGTAAGTTTACTTTTCACAAAAGTCTCAACAATTTAATTATAAATAGTGTAATCCTTCTGGATAAATAATTCAACTCGGAAACGTAAAAAGTACTCGATTTTAAAAATAGTTCAATATATTTTCTTTATTTAATACTGTACACAAAACTGCCCTGGCGGTATAGCTCACTCGTCAGAGTGCTCGCTTTCCATTACGCGACCCCGGGTTCGATTTCCGGTCGGGCAAGATTATAGCGTGCGTTTTCATTGCAATGTCCCAGTATATATTGTGACGATGATAAAACTCACATCTCAGGTTGAGAACACCAGAAAATGGCGTAGGGATGGCAATGTGCTAAAAACACGAACCCCGTAACCCATGGCCGCGAGGTTGGGACGCTGCTGGTGGGCTCTGGCCCGTACGCAGGTTGTCGCGCCGAGTAAAGGCAGACACGTCTAACCGGGTGCGCTCACTAACACCATGAGGAGCAAACGTGGAACCGACATTGACCTCAGAAATGCCATAATTTAATATTCTATCTCAAACTTCAAATACCTTCCTTTCGTTAACGATTTTGGGAAATGCTTGTTCATAAAATAAAATATCACCCACACGCACGCGCGCGCGCGCGCTCCTTCAAACGAGCTTACTTCCTTTCCCAAACATGTTCAGTTTTGTACTTGTACTTGTATTTGTGCTTGCATTCTTGGCGGAAAATTCTCCCGGGCCAACGTTGAAACCTCCGAAACTCACATTTCAATGCTCCACAGTGCGAAAGAAAAAAAAATTGACAGTCAGGGACGTGATTAGGGCTTTATCCTCCGTCTGAGCAAAACTCATTGGCCAGAGCGGCAGACGCCCTTGGGTCGAAACTCTGCCCTGAGGAAGCTGCCTCCCCCACGGAGCGGCCCTCGCTGCTCTCAACACGCGGCAATGGCGGATGAGGCGGGTCCGAGAACGGATGTTTATTTCGTGGTTCGGAAGGGGGAACCTCTTGGAGTAGTTGCGCACAGTGTCGCCTAACCCTAACGTTGTCTACTTTTAGGGTTTTATAATTAATTACCAAGTAATTAAATTAATAGATCTCTACAGATCTGTTGTAACCCTTATTTCCTATCCTCCACATACTACCCAGATATTCTCTTGAGGATGTCATTTCTATACGAGAGTTGTTATTGAGTTATTAATGTTATTCATTAACCATGATTGATTATTTTCTGGCACGTCAACTACTATAATCATTAGTTATGTAAGTGTAGCGAATGTTGAGGAAGTGGGTTGAGTTAGCTCAGCGCCAGCAATGCCCTTCTTTCTTCAGCGATTCTGACCAGAAGATTCTAGGGTCGACTTATTATGATGAGAGGTTGTAGGGTCGACTGATTATGAGGAGAGGTTGTAGGGTCGACTGATTATGAGGAGAGGTTGTAGGGTCGACTGATTATGAGGAGAGGTTCTTAGAGTCCAACGGTCACGTAATTTTCCGCACTACCTTCATTTCAATTGAGTCGCTCTCTAGAAGAGAATTTTAGCTACCGACTGTTCTCATCGATATACAGTTTTCCGAGATTTCTCTGAGCAATGCTAGGCGAATGCCGGAATACTCCCCTATCAAACGGACCGTGGACCGCACGCGATCTCTCCTTCCTCTTCCTTGTTCTATTCTCTCTTCTTACACCCACTTACATGAACTATTTAAGCTTTTCCGCAAGAGTATCAGAAATACTTTTTTATCTAACCACATACCAAAAGCAGACGATCACATCGCCAAAAGGAGAGACTGGGGAATCCTCTAGAAATCTGACTACCACTTTCGTTTAGATTGTAAAATGCAATTGTTTATTTTTTCAGTATTTCCAATTCAATTTGAGTTTAATGTAGTATATTTTGACACATATAAACGTAAAAATTGTCCAATTCCTTAGGTCATTTTATTTCATGCTGTGTTGTGCATTGAACTTCTCGCAGTCAAATCAAATATATGTGAATATACAAAAATGTAAAACATTTTTTTCTTGTGTAGAATTCAAATACAAGGGTCCTGTTTAATATTTTGGGCAGTGTGACGTGGAAACCATGACACCTTCTAGGAGAAATCGTTCTAAATTTTAACAAAAAGACTTTCGTGGCTTGCGAAACAATTGCGTATTTAATAGTAATAATAATTATTATTTATTTATTTAATAGGTAATTATTACAAACAAATAAAATAATAATAATAATAGTAATAATAATAATAATGATACTATGCAGTTTTGAGTGATTTTACTATTAAACAGCTCTGCGGCTTCCCAATTAACTGACCACACACATAACATCGTATCAGCGAAATGGGCACTGACCCGACGACATAATTTCTCCAATTCCAACTTCAGACGTACAATGTACGAAGACAGCTGTACAATGGACGAATAATGAACCGCGAAAAAAGCACGAACAGCTTAACTGCCGAAACTGTTACAGCATGTTTGCGTATTTCCAACTTACAAATGAAAAATGTCCCTATAAACAAAGATATTCACGTCATTCGTACCCGGTAAGGCCAAATAATAAAACGTTGGAACTTGGCGGACGATTTTCACACCCATACTCGATTTTAGTGCATAAAATGCAACAAGAAACAAGTATTACAGGAGGAAACCATATATGAAAAGGTTTTGCACCTATTTTTAAGAATAGGATGATACAAACAACTGAATTGATAATATTTTCATTTAAAACAATTAAAATATTATCTACATTACTTACTTTCAGTCATTTGATTAATTTTTGATTCAATTTACATTTATGGTATCGATCCCCAGTCCTCGTAAAGAGCTGCTATTGTGGCCCCCTCTTCGACACTCGACACGGGCGACGGGGACGTAGGTCGGCGTCGGATCTTACCATCCAGCGGGGAAGATGACAGGCACCTTCCGCAATGAAAAACATGCGTTACACAAGTAGGAGAGCCTTAGCAGTTGACGCACGCGAATCACTAATCAGTCAATAAATCGAAGGTGCATTCATTCATCATCACTGAGCTTGAGTCACCTGCTGAGTCTTGCATTTTTGTAGTATATCGTTGGTTTTTCATATTGTGCTTTGCTTGCAGGGGGAGAAAAAGAATGCCAAAAGTTATAAATCAATCCACTTACAATATTACATACTCGTAGTTTAGTACAGTATAGTTTAGTAAATTCACATATAATACATGTACATTATTTTACAACTCCTTCCCAGATGACATTAAACGATTAAATGCGATACAAAAGTTTAAGCCCCAAATATATTTTCTGCTGCACAACTGTTTCTATACACTTAGAGACTATACCGATCATCCAAAAGGAAAGTAATATTAATTTTAACGACATTTAATGTATTATATATCATTTGGATTGTATAATTGTAAAGAACCTGTAACACGTATTGTATTTCAGCTTCTTGTCAATGCTCCCATCTCGATCAGGTTTTCGTCCAGTCTCCCTGATCCTCGAGCAAATGCTGAAATGGCCCCTTGTTTTGCTTCTGGACATAAATGTAACTTCAAATTAACTTCTCCCCATTGCACGTCACACGCAGTTTTTAACTATTTTCGACGTAAATAAGTATGTGTATATTATAAGAGATAATTGTCGATAATAATCGCAATTGAAAATGTTACATAAAAATGTTAGGATCAGGGCCTGTGTTGATCGATAATTGTGACGTGTTTGCAGGGCTGCCTGTCGTCATCGTCGTCGTCGCAGCTGGCTGGCGTCTCCTGGTGGACGCTGTCCCTGTCGCTGATGGGGGCTATGCTGATGGGGATCGGAGCGTGGGTGGTCTTCAGGCGAAGGTGGCCCGGCGCTGGCTCCTCGGCACGCGACTCCATCACCGTGCGCCCCCCGAAACTGCCTTGGCCGTGGTACCCATCGGGCCCCGATTGCACCGCTCCCCGCGGGCCCGGCGCCTTTCCGCAGCCGCCGGCCAAAACGACCGGCGGCCCGCTCTCCGCGGTCACAATGTCCGCGGGCCCGCCCCCGTCGTGGCCCGCCCCGCCGGTGCCCGCCCCCGCCAGCAACCGCGCCAACTCGCTCTACCACGCGACGCCCGCGGCCGCGCGTAACGTGTACGCCACGCCCACTCCACACTCCGCGTGGCCGGCCGGCGCCAACGAGCACGTGCACATCTACGAGATCCCGCCGTATTTCCCGAGCTTCGACTTGGCGGATCAGGAAATCGACACTACCGCTCTGAAGAAACCTGCTTTCGACACGAAGCAAGCCAAGTGTTAGGCCGTGACTCTCAAAGGGCGTGTTCAGGTTTTACTGATCGCGATGTTGCAAGAGTTGCATCGATTGATTGAACCTCAGTCATTCTGGTGTTTCTCCTACATAGAGTTTGTAGAGAAGAAAATTGGTATATGCACTTTGACATTTGTTTTTTCAAAATGTCAGTTAGCCTCCAAGTATTAGACCAGAACTGAAATACGACATCTCAGTTTCAGTGTGTACAAGTGTATGTGGGTTTGTGATTGTCCACAAGATCTCGCCATGCTGTGGCTACGCCGATAGAGTTACGACAAACTACTTCTCTGAAGAAAGCTGCGAAAATAGGCAGTTCACGTTACATTAGATGTGAGCTTGAACTCAGTGCAGTCTTCGATGTGATGATGATTGCGATGATAATGCTAATGACGACCATGGTAGTACTTTCAAGTGGGAAAACGAGTACTTACAGAAAACTGAAAATTAATGGGAATTAGTTTAGCAAATTCCAAATAATATCAATCACTTTTGGATTTGATTGATCTGAAATTAATTCGAATCTCAGTTTCAAGGGTGGGAGAATTATCATTATTTCAAACGCTGCGCATTTGTTTTTTCGAAAAGATAAATGAATCTCGAAATATCATTGACAGATCCACCGAAATAGGTCTTCGTGACCAATTTTTCACAAGAATAAATAACAATGAAGGCAAGGATAACAAAAATAAACAAACTTTCAACTGCTAACAGTTAGCTGCCAATCGCTTCCAGATAAGGAACGATGTCTGTACCCGTCAACTACGAGACAATTGTAAACGTTGACACTTGTTGCGTTTCCTGTTAAATATTCAGGTTGTTGTTTTTCCTAAATCATAATAATTAATTATTTGAGGTGGTAATTGGATGTGTCCCTTTCATCACCATTTGGTTATTCAATTAAAACATTGAAGTAACATTGAAAAGACATTGAAGAAAAAATTGAGCATTACGTCAGCGGGTACAGACCAGAGCTCATGCATCATGTATAATATAATATAATTTTTTGCCTGAACATCGAAAAGACAAATGCTCACTTGTTTTTCAGTACCCGGTATGTTAACACATATGGATACACTTTCTTCAGTTAACAGTGTAGTAATCTACAATGAAGTACAATGAAGATGTATTTATAATATGATTGTTACAATAAAAAATATGTAGATGAATATCTATGGTCTGATTTTTCAGGTGTTTTATTGCTCAGTATTGAACCCATCCAATAACACTATGATACATAATTTACTTACTTTTAGTGTAGTGAACAGATTGTTATCCCAAGTTTCAAATCTGTGCGCGATTCCTAGAGATGAAACGGGAAGATCTATCGCGGTGTTTTCCCCAAAATATTCTATATGGTACCTCAAGAACAGCCGGATGAAGGAGGTAGCAGTAACCAGGACCGGCGGAAAATGTGGGTATGGTGGGTAGCTACATCCACACGAAAAATTCCGAGTGGTAAAATACCCACTCGGAATTTGCGGTGAGGGAAATATTCCATACATTTCAAATTCCAGAAATGAGCGAAGTTTCTCGGTATTTAGTTGACTCAAGTACGTGATCAACTATGTTCCAAGATTAGCTCAATAGTTTTGCGATTTTACATGTTTATGGCAGCATAACTGACAAAATTGATTTACAAATGTTGTTTAATGAGTTTATATAAAAAATAGAAAGTGCAGCACTGTTTTTGCATTGCAAAACTGAACTCTGCTGAAGTAAACTCTGCTAAAATAAATTTGATGATAAATCAAAGAGATCACAATTGATGACAATTTAATAATAAGACAATTTGAAAAAGTCTGTTTTGTATCTTTCTCTTCGCGTACAATATTTCGGCGAGAAATGGAGGGGGAGGGGGGACCCCAGCCCGGGTCATTGTCAACCACTCACTCGTATCGCCGGTCCTGGCAGTAATCCGGGAAAGGAAATGCGACCTAAAAAGGAACATTTCTTCGTATTATACGATTTCATCATCAGCATTCTTCGACGTTGTCTCCTCCGATTACTTCGTTTTGTCCGACTTCGAGTAATCCGACTTCATCTCCGATTACTTCGTCTTCATTTTATTCAAACATTTGATTTGAAGGAGCAAGAGTTCATGAATTGGAGGTATTGTATTCCTTTCACTCGTGTGCGACTCGACTGCTTGGGAGATAGCTATCTCGGAACCACTTCCTTTCATCGCTTTCCTCGTCATTTTATTTCCTGTTTGTCAACTTTCAAATGTGCAGTGAAAAGCATCTATAGTTTTATCAACAACAGTATCTATAATTTTGCGATAATGTTTTCTATAAACTTTTCTATTGAACTTCTGATTGAGATCAAGTGAGTGATATTTCCTTTTAAAAATGCCTGAAGTAAAATAATTCGATTTTTCAAACTTTTATTTATGAAAAAAATATAAAAAATAACCACTTTTTTGACTACATATCTGGAAAAATATAAAGATCTCTTTTTTTAATTTCACAACTACACAATCTATAATCTGTTGTTGAAGAACATTTAGTGAATGTTTGAATTTACACAAATAACATTATTATATAGACATAATGTTTACATTTTGAGTGGTTTTATTTAATTAGTGATTAAAGTAGCGGTTTGGCTGTTCTAATATGTATTGACGCTCCAGTCTATATAAGTGCCCACTGTTGTCCTGTAGATTAATTGATAGATGGTTTGTGTGTTCGCTTAGTGTCTTCAAGTATTCCTAGCTTCTCCTTGTAAGGATGTTCACAATAGTTGATGTCCTTATAAAGTGTTTTGATACTAACCATGGTTCAACCATGGTGCTCCGGATAACTTCCTTAATATTTTTGTTTCAAAACTTCTGAGAATCTCAATGCTTGATTCTAGGGAAGGTGGCCTCTGTATTTGATTCACTGGCAGAACCTCATAATTCCATACCGTATATCCATGCAGATTTTATAACAGTTTTGTATAACAGCCCTTTGTTGAACAAAGACAGCAGTGACCTTTTGTTGAGGAGCCATGACAATTTTCGTTCTTTTAGTTAAGCTTCTTTTCATTTTGTAACGATGCGAGTTTTCCATGTCAAAGTGTTGACCAAGAGTAACTGAGAAAGAATTTGGAACCATTTTTGAAAAATAATTGTTTAAAAACTATCCATGTTTCATTCAAAATTTCACAAAAAATTTACATATTTTTGAAAAATTGAACATTCCTCTAATATAAAACTTTTTTTTAAGCAGCTATGTCTCAATCACATTAGTGGCTGTTGATGGGTTTTACTGTTTGAAAGAAGAAGGGCAAAGAAATGAAGAGAACGGTATTGAGATGGACATAATGTATTTCATGTTACAAGTATTAACGGTGATACCATAATTAAATTGTATAAAAAATATAAGCTATTTTGTATCTCTTCTTATTGATATTAAAAAAATATCTAAAGAGAAGCATAAATTTTTCTAAAAAGAAAGTTTGCTGTTATGTGGTGGGTTCAAAAAAGAAAATTGTTTTTTCCATATTCCTTATCATTGCAAGACATTAAAAGTTTCTCAAAGAAACAGTGGCCATTTGTGGAGTTCAGGCAAGGGAAATAGCAGGCGTGGATACAAAGGGGGAAAAAATGGGAGATCTTCACCCTCCAACTTTTCAGTAACCATTCATTTTAACTTGTTATGAAACTTTCAGGCAAAAAGTTTTTGGATAATCATTAAAATGAATAAAATCATATTGTTACATGAGCTGAGTTTACCGTACATCATTCTACACAATTGATAAAATGACACATATGACGAAATTATTTTAAATAAAAACTATCGTAGTTGATCAATCGCGCATGATTCACAGTCGGACATTCATATAGTATCTCTAGAAAAGGCAAGTAATTCTCAAAACTGGCTCCAAATTGTTTCTTTAAATTTCTTTGAAGAATAGAGTAAAATGCACTTATAAAGGTGGTGTATGTCTGATTTTCACTGTTAAGTCTCAATTTTTGATAATTACAAAAGTTTGAATTGTTTGCAACGACTTACAACTACAAAATTGAAGATAGATTTTTCTTGATATAAAATGTATTTTCCATAATTAAGAACGTGTACATTTTTTGAAAATTTTAGTAATTTTCATGCAATATTGCGTGCAATATATGCAATTTTAAAATATAACTTAAACAAGATTTTCTCAAAAATGGCTCCAATTTTTTTCTTAAAACTTTTGGTGGCTTTACTGCTAAATGTATTCTATGAGATAACATATTCAAAATTGCCCTATTCTTTTGTTTTTTCAAAAATCACATGATGGTTTAAACAAACCTGGTTAGGATGAATTGGGAATACAGGACACATTAAGCAACAGAGGACCCTAAGGAAAATAAAAGGCCTCAACAGAAGATCCTTGGGGTTCTTTAGCAGCATGACATAGTTGTACATGGTAACTGTTTTTGAAAGTAATTTTGTTTTGACAAGGTTCTAACTGCAAACTGCCACAAGATTTCAAGTTATTTTAGTGCAAAGTGAGCATGAAATTATATCATTTATATTATTAATAATGTTCTGCTCTATGTTAAAAATGTATTTATTCTGTACCGCTCTTGATCTTGATAATGTAATTTTAGGCTGCCATTTAGCCTGAGGTGATGGCAGGGTGTACTGGAAATAATATAATGAGGAAAGAATACTAAATGTATTCATAGAGGAGAATTATTATAGTGAATTAGTAACTTGGTCATATCCATGCATTCTTCAGAATGAAAATTCCATGTCATATGCTATGTTGGACTTTTAAGAGAAAACCCAAATGTCACATCAGTGACAATAAAATATTGTTTGGCAGGACATTCATGTGTTCAGGAAGTAGATAATGCACATGGCCTAATAGAGAAAGCAGTGGCTAAGGCATATTTTTATTCACCTCTTCGATTAGTACGATTACTGAAACAAGTGAACCGACAAAATGACAGAATCCTTAGAGAGTAATGCAGATGCTAGAGAAAGATTTCAAAGATTTCACAGTAACATTAAAATTGCTCAAATTCAAGACCATACCGTTCATTCAGGTAATGTGTCTTAACCCTTACAGTACAGTACCTGATTCCTACATCGTTGGTACTCTGGGTCTCGCAGAACCAACATTTTTCTAGTTGGGTTTTCTCTGTAGATAGATTTAATTGTGGAATTGAGGCAATATGATTATTTGAACTATTTAGAAACTGGAATCAAATAATTGTTTACGTGTTTTGGTAAATATTATAGCAAATATAACGAAAATGTACTTGATAAAAAATGTTTTGGATATATTCTTGACACAGGAATGTGGCTTCTTTAAACACACAATTTTTTTTTAATTCCACAGGAATATTTACTTTTATTGTCCTTACATAAATAAAAAGAGTCCCTTTTTGATAATCTCTGATCTTTATGCTGTTCTTCTATCTGCCAAAATATACTTACCTAGTTGATACGCAGTGTCTAACATGTGTGTTTTGTGTCCAAAATCACTACAAACGGGTATTTCTATGAAGATATATACAATAATAATCTTCTCAAACAACTTGTTTACCTTGTCTATGAAACCAACAGATGAAGGAAGTGAATTGCCATTTACACTAAAAAAAAAAGAATAATAGTGATGGGTTTCTCAGATCCAGGGTACCAATGAAAGGTTAAATTCGGTTATATCCTGTGTTAGGTGAGTTACATCACTCACAAGGTCCTGAGCATATTACATGCATTAAATACAGTAAGAAAAACTAAGGACTTCTCTCATCCAACCATTCAGTCAACTTCGTGTGTTTGAAGTAAAGCCAAAGACACAAAAGAAGACATCAGAAATATCTGATCTAAAGAAGAAGGATATAAAATCGATGTTTCGTTTAATGCCTCTTCATAGTACTATACAGCAATCCTCCAAATATAACATCTTTTGAGGAGCAACTTTTATAAAGGATAAGAGTTGAGAATATGTTATTAATGTGACATAGATGTCTAATGATTGTTTGTACAGAACATAATTTTATGTCTGTAATTGAAAGGATTAGTGGAAAGAGGGAACTTTCTTTCATTCCAGGAAAAAGTGAGTTCATAGTGTTTTAAGGTAGGCAGAACAGTCTTCTATTACTGTAATCAATTGATGATGTGTGAAATAGGTTCAGTTTTTAATAGAAAATTATTAATACTATGATTGTCACACTGCAAGGCTATAGCAATAAATTTACAAATAATATTAGAAATATGTAAATGAAGGATTGCTCCTTTTTCCTCCAATCTGTTTAATAAATGTTTTAAATATTCATTATTACCCCAAAAGTGTTTAAAAATTTGTTTGTAATTAATAACAGATTAAACTAAAATACAATTATTATGAGAAACATCAATCTGCATTTTCAACCTTATCTCGCTGAAAATAATAAAATAAAATATAAAAAAGTACCGTAGTATGACAAACATACACCTGCACTTCCAACTTAGGCTTGTGCTGAAAATCGATAATGAAATGACAAAGTTCTAACTGCAAAATTTAATATTCAAAATGACATTAATAAAAGGTGCAAGTTAGCGATGAGAATATGCAAATATAAGTTTACTCCTTCAAGGTATTGTACAAAATTAATTGTTCATATAAGTAATAAAATTTTCAAATTATAATAAATTGTAACTTGAAGCTTTGTGTCTCAAAATCATGGTAAAGTCAGTTAAAACTTTTATCAAACCAAGACCACAAAATATTAAAAAAATATTTTCTATTACTAATCACCAGAAACAACAACAACAACAACAACAACAACAACAACAACAAACACAACAAAAAAATTATTTGATAACACTGCAATAAATAAAATAATTTAACACAAACATTTTTCACAAATACTGCAATAACATAGTATAGTATTTACACTGTAAAATAGTTTGTTACATATTAAGAGTATGGTTTGCTGTTGGAGAGAACTTGCTGTTCCATAATGCAGCACATAAATAACAAATAATTAATGGTGGACAACCTCTTCCTTGGGCCTTCCTGTCATGTAACATCAGCTGTGCTGTAAGCAAGAATCCATTGAATATGAGACTTAAGTCAGTATGCAGAATTTAGTCATAAGACTCATAATGCAGTGATGCATTGAGTGTGAGAATTTGGTTGGTATGCAGTTTGAGAATAGGTTGAATAATACTATGAAATATTTGCATTTTTCAATCAAAATTGTAATTAGTTAAGTTTTGTAGTTTTCATGAGTTCTTAGGTGTCTCACCGAATCATAGACATCTCTTGCATGATGGGAGACTGCATAGTTTTCTTTCAATTTTTCTCTGCATTATAATATAGATTCCACCTCGAGGCACTAGACTACTTCAAAGAACTGGTAGATGGTCGCTACTTCTTAGATCGCCAATGTTTCTTGGAGATTTTCTTGAAGTGTTGTGGAATGGGCCACATGAGGACAGAGGATCAGCTCATTATTCACTCTGAAGTTGAGAATGAGGACGAGATGGGAAAGGAAGGATTGTGATTGTTGTTTTCTTGCGTTGGCATTAAGATACTGCTCTGGCATCCATATGAAATTTATTAGAGAAAGCCATGA
Organism: Gryllus bimaculatus; assembly: GCA_017312745.1. Classification (NCBI taxonomy): domain Eukaryota; kingdom Metazoa; phylum Arthropoda; class Insecta; order Orthoptera; family Gryllidae; genus Gryllus; species Gryllus bimaculatus. Next base: position 2,112,180 of record BOPP01000141.1, read on the forward strand.
AAACATTTGATCATAGCAATTGGCCTCTAGAATTGTCAAACAGGCAGTGGGAGTCAAAAATCCTTATATTAATGGGTCTCAAATCTAGGATATCCTGAAATATGGAACTTATGTTGGGGACTTAAAATTACATAATATGTGTAGTTGCATATTATGATATTGCAGGCTATTAAAAAAATAGTTTGTAATTAAAGCTATATTAAAGATAATATATTATTTATATGATTAAAATTTCAGAGAGGTATTAGGAAAACTTAAAACTTCATAATTTTTCATAATTCTGCAAAAATAATCAACATTTATACTTTTAGTTGTTTTTCCCAAATGTGTTGTCTCAAATAATAGACTTCCATAGACAAAATCATATTAGCATTTTCTTTGTCATTAGTGTCCTCTTATCCCTTTAAACAACTACTTCTCAAAATAACTATTTAAAATCCACTGAATGGATGCTATTAAAAATGCCATGAGAAACAAAAAGGGGATGTAGGTCAATGGGGAAGCCTCTTATGAATAAAAAAAAAAATCTCGTTCCTGTATACTCATTTTATTACTACAAAATGTGATTTCCTGATATCAGACCATAATACTCAGATCATAGACCTATTAGATTATCAATAGTCCAAAACCCAAAATCCAAATTCCACTACATGAGGGACTCGTGCAAATGCAAATTAGATCATGTTATAACTCTACTCTTTCAATAACACAGGAATAAAGTACACGCTGGACTAAACTGAAGTGACTAATGGAATCAATTTTTAAATATTCTAAACAATCATCCCAATACTGCATGTCCCTTTTTAAAAATGACCATCAAACCACGCAAAAATCTTTTAAGTTAAATTTCCACCTGATACCATAAAGTTGTGATATTCCATGAAAGTAATGCAAGGGTTCTACAAAGCTACCTTTGAAATAAAATGAAATACACATTATAACACTTGCAAGAAACTATAGAACAAATTTAAAACAAGCAAAATCAAACTCTATACATGCCAAAATTTTAGAGGCTGATAGCAAAACTAAAACTATGAGGAACATGATCAATCAAATTACAAAACAAACCAGTAAACATAGCAATACCCTAAAACAAAACAATCATACAGTAGATAATCTAATCCAAATATGCAACATCTTAAATAATTCCTTTTTAAATACAGACTCTGGTCAAACTGCAACTCCCCATGACGTCAACAAAACCAACTTCAGTATGATTAATTCTCTCTTTCTTGAATAGTCAGTCATTGAAACAGACAAACTACTAATTCATAATTTCAAAAACAGTAAATGAACAGTAGATAATGTCATCAATCATTCTATAACAGTGAAAATCAGCTTTAATAATCATATTATGCTACTTAATAAACTGCTCACTAAAGCCCTGTACCTTTCCAGATGCTTTGAATGTTAGTGTAGTAAGAACAATACACAAAAAAGAAGATGCTACTGATTGAAAAAACTGCTCCCCCTTAACTCTTAGGCCTACCTCAATTTTCAGTAAACTACTAGAAAAAGTCATTCCAACCAGAATAAATAGCTCTCTAGAGGGGAAAAAAATACTTGAGAATACCAATACGGTTTTAGAAATGTATTATCCATCTTAACAACTGTTATTAACTTCTGCTCTACAGTTTGAATAATGTTGAATAAAATAAAAAGACTGCAGATCTCTTTGTAGACTTATCAAAAGCCTTTGCTAGTGTGCCCTGTGAACTACTCCTCAACAAACAAGAAACCATTGGGATAGGAGGTAAAGAAAATGTCCTTATTGAATCCAACTTAACAGGCCATAAGCAATGGATGGAAATTTCATGAGAAAAAGCAAATAGTATTTTAAGTGCAAACTAATTACAACCCAGTGTGTGCAGGTGTTTCTCAAGGATCAGTACTAGGACCATTATTATTCTTATTTCATGTGAATGATCTTCCAAACTTTACAAATAATTCCATAATATGTTTTGTTGATGATACATCTTTAATAAGTAGAGAGCCAAATCTATCTTCATGTGAGGAAAATGTGAAAAGGTTGATAGAGAATATCTCACATTACCGATTGCTGAACAAGCTTAAAATGAATTAAAAAAAAGAAGCTGTCATAAAGAATTTTCTACTAAAAAACAGAAGAAATTAAAACCTTAAAGTGACCACAAATGAAGTAGTCTGTCAAGTTCAGCATCACACATTTTTGGGTATATACTTTGATAAGAACTTGTCATTTAACAGACACGGAAAAGTAATGCAATAAGTTAAACACAAACATTTTTGTACTGAGGTAGCCTATAACTATAGATATTTATTATCAAACATGAATCTCACACTTTACTATGGAACTATTCACACACTGTTTAAGGATTGAGTTATGTGACAATATGTCCCAGATAAATAGTTTATGGATTGCTCAAAAGAGAAGTCTAAGATGCATCTTCAATTTACAGCCTCAGCAGACATGCAGGTACTTCTTCCCAAAACGTAAAATCCTAACAGTCTTTGCCTTGTATTGTCTTACAAAGTACTCATCCTATTTGTTAATATTAACAATATGTATCACACACTAAACAATGAAATACTTCAATATTCTATTCACTGTCAGCGCAATTACCACAGAGTACACACCAGAAAGTTAGTGCGGTAAATAAAACTACTTGAGACAGAACTGTCAGAAAGTTACTTAAATCTTATCTTATCAAAAAATGTCCCCATAACTTTGCTGAGTTATGACAGCCTCACACTACTGAATACAAGTATTGTGTATTGTATAAACTTGCAAACTTATATATATTTATTTGTTTTGTATGTTATATGCAATATTTCTAATCCTGTCATTTCTTTGTTTCAAAAAATTACCAGAAAGAGAAAAATACCAGAGTAATTAACTTTAATACGTTATAGCTAATGTAAATTACCATTATTACCATACACAACAATTGCAAAATACCTTCACGTAATTATAGTATTATACAAAGTAGGTTAAGCCAAGTTTTATCATATGTTGACCTTGTTGAAACTTATAAAGGCCTACCGAATTCTAAGGACAATCGAATATTATAATCATTACTATTTAATATATAATCTCACAAATATTTGAACATTTCTCTTTTGTTTATAACAGAAATATATATTATTATTTATATATTATATAAACAATAATATATATTATTATTGTTTATAACAGAAATATATATAGTTTTATCTGTCCTGGAATGTATATATTTAACCGTGCAATGACTAGCTTGAATATATAAACAGAACATTACCAAATGTGCATTTGAAATATGCACAATGAAATATAAATATAATAATTTAATCATTTAATATATAATCTCTTAAATACTTGTTCTTCTTTGTTTTGTTTGTAATAGAAATATATATTATTTCTGTGTTATCTGTCTTGAATTAAAATATTTTGCTATGCAAAGACTAACATCAACATGCAAACATAAAATCTTGCATATTTGCTTGTCTAAATACTCATTCATAAAATATCTTAATGTAATTAATGTAAGTATTAAATATAATACAAAGAGGCTGGATTTTGAATCTTTTATTTGGGGGGGGGGGCAGTAAGTATTCTTTATAAAATTTAAAGTAAATTATTTCCCAAAAATACTTTGTTCTCTTTGTTTAAATAATATTAATTTTAATAAAAATATATGAAAAGCAGTATGCAGTAAGATTGTATTAAACAACTTACTTTTTTACATAATCTTTGTTGCTCACAATATGTATTCTATTCATAACTTATAAAAAGTATAATATATGAATAAAAATATAATATTATATTGGAACTGCTAGGATTTTATTTTGAATTTGAGTACTGTGTATAATAAAACTGTGTATATTGTGTATAATTAATGGGAAATACACTTTCTTTTTGAGAGTTAATTCGAGTGTTATGGCTAGGAGGAGGATTTTAATAAAATGTCTTTTTTTTTTTTTTTCTTCTTTTTACTTCAGATCCAAGTGTAGAAATTAATTTAATGTTATGACAAAAAGAAATTACCCATTTTTCATTTTTTTCCCCCCATCAATTTTTGTTGATTTCATGAAATAAGTCATTTTTATATTTTCATTAATTTTTATTGCATTTTCTGCTGATTTCATAGATTTTACTATCATTTTAATGATACTTGCTTCAAATAATATTTATGAGTTTCAATAAACAATCTCCACAGAATTCCTGAGTAGCCATTTTAATTTCCTGAGTAGTAATTTCGATCTCATACATTGTAATGACAGCCGTTATATGTAATTTAAGGTCCCTGTGAGCCTATCAGCACTATTGATGGTTCAGCCAGTTTTAGGATAACTAACAATGGAGATTTCCTGGTGGAAGCCTCCAACATATTAGTAACGTATCCTAAAACTTTCAGTTGTTTACCTGAACTGGTTTTAATAACGTTTTTTACTAATTTTTCTCGATTTTAGGGAATGGTAAAAACATATTAAGAGCATTTTATTGATAATTTTTGGTGATGTTTTAGGTCAACATAATCCGCCCCAAGTTAAGACTCATAATGTTAGGCACAAAACTGTTTAATAACTAAGAACCATTTAAAAACAAAAAATAATTGAAAGATGATTTATTGATATGGGTTATTCACAGTAATGCTGAACATTATCCTGCTCATTTTGTAATACTGTACTTATGTTCACCAATTTATTAAAGTATATTATTAACTCAGCTTAATAAATTTATTGTTTGTTAATTAATTTTAAATTTCTTTTCAAAATACAGAAAAAAAATATTTTCTCTCACTCTTCCTCTTCTCCCTCCCCTCTCCATCTTGAACCGTCTCTTCTTCTTTCTCTTTCCCTCTCCTCTTACTCTCTCCCTCTCCTCTCCTGTATCTCTATCTCTTTCCCTCCTCCTCCCTCTGGCCTCCCCTCACTCCCTTTCTCGCTGTCTCTCTTCCTCTCTTATTCTCTCTCTCTCTCTCTCTCTCTCTCTCTCTCTCTCTCTCTCTCTCTCTCTCTCATTCTCCCTCGCTCTCCTCTCTCCTTCTCTCTCTCCTCTCCTCTTTCCTTCTCTCCTCTCTCCTTCTCTCTCCTCTCTCTCTCCTCTCTCTCCTTCTCTCTCCTCTCTCTCCTCTCTCTCCTCTCTCTCCTCTCTCTCCTTTTCTCTCCTCTCTCTCTCCTCTCTCTCCTTCTTTCTCTCCTTCTCTCTCTCCTCTCTCTCTCCTTCTCTCCTCTCTCTCTCCTCTCCTCTCTCTCCTTGTTTCTCTCCTCTCTCCCTCTCTCTCTCAATAGTACTAAATCTATTTTTAATTTTCTTTTCTAAAAAAATACTGTCCCCATACTGTGTCCATTGTATGTCAAATTCAGGAACTTAAGCGGCTGGCTGCTCAGGTCGATAAATTGTCCAATTCCGTTTTCTTTTCCCTCTTTCTTTATTTTCTTTTTTTCCCCCTTAAGTATTAGATAGTATGTAGTAGTGATCCGTCATGTTTGTTAGATGTGTTTAAAAGTGCATAAATGTCTTATTTTCAAAACATTTAAACCTCATTTTTAGTGCAACAATAATTTTCCCTGGCACAAAGTATTACAAAAGACCTGGTCCCTTGAAAATCATATTTCCACACGCTCTTGAAATTTTTCTCCCCGACAATGGTATTATTTTATGAATGAAAGCCTAAATAATTGCATTTTTTACGAATTATATGATGCAGAAATTTCATTTTACCAGAAGCAGTAATTATTTCTGCAGTCCACACAAACATTATTCAAAAAGGTATGAGTGTCACACAGTAATACCAATTTCACGGACATTACGGTGTTGCGCAATTTACCACCGCGTTTTCACATTACTCAGACAAAGAAGTTTTGGAAGACGTTCCTATTGTTTGAAGTTAGTCTTGGAAGACAAGGAATATTTGTTTTCAAGATTCGAATGACAGTCTCCAAGCTCTTTTCATCTTTTCTTATATTAACACCAGAAATACAAAATTTAAATCCACTATGTCCTGGTTGTTTATACCATTTTCTTGCAGAAGAAACACCCTTTTACTTGTACAAACAGCGCCTCACTATGAAAGATTATTCACGCGGTATCGCGGCGTTCCTATTGTTAGATTGCAACAAATTAAAGGAAAAAATCTCTATCCCTATACAGTATTCGAATAAAATGATCGAGTTAGCGTATGTGCAGTGTGCGTGTGTGTGTGAGCGATTCTGTCACTCGCGGCTAGACCACTTCCCGTGCACCAATCGAGACGTATGATGTGTCATTCGACGTGTCTCGGTCTTCTGATAGGGAACTGATAATTTGTTTTCGGATCTGGCTGAAACAATCAAAGAAATTTCCAAAAACGTTTCGGCGCTACAATCTTGCTGAAAATGCCGGAAATTACGCCATAATTTTCTTTCACGGCGTTGGCAACACTAAGGTACGTCAATTACGGTTTATTACTCTGGTAAGCGTAGTGCTTTTTTTTCTCGGGAGGCGGTGGTGATCTTTTCCTCGCTGTATGGCAAGATTTGGAGCCGAACTACTGTCGGCTAGAGGAGTTTTCCACAACCAGGTATCTCCCACCAGTAGAGCACCGCCCCAGCCGGGACAAGCTCTAAGCTCCCGACCGGTCTCCCGGTATGCGTGGAAGTGTAGTGCATGTTAGTGTAAGGGTGTGTGTGTAATGGGTGAGGATAGGTCAAGGAAGAGGAAAGTGAGATCGTGCGCTGTCCGTGGCCCGTTTGTTAGGGTACTGCTCCGGCATTCGCCTGGTGTTGATCGGAGAAACCACGGAAAACTACTGATCCGAGCAGCCGGCTGCTAGAAGTCTCCTCCAGGCACCGACTGAGCTAGCTAAGAAGCCAGTGTCGAAAATCCTGCCACCGTCGGTACTAGAACCTAGGACCTGCCGGTTTGGACTGCAGTGACATCAGTTGATGCTCCTAGCCATCTCTTACTGTTTCTCAAGTTCGAAGTTTCGAGAATTATGTAGCTCGTAGTTTTAACTGCGAACACTATGGAATGTGCGAAGTCTTGAAAACGCTATTTTAAAACAATATTTTATTATTAAATTCTAGTATTGTGTAACACTGCTGTACATTCCAGAGATCATGACTGATATTGTGTCTGCGAGTTCTGTATGCGTAGGTGTTGTGACGACGAAACGGAAGAGAATAATCAGGTTTTGTTAAAATTAAGACAAAGAATGGGTGTACAATGAATGAGAGTGGGTGAAAGTGGCATACAGGGTGTTCTAGCAGTACAATGCAGTGACGTGTACTTTTGGCCAGTTGCAATAGTGATTCATGAAATTGTACTAGATTGTGACGAAACTCCAAGAAATTAGCCCAAAATGAGATAATGGCGCCTGAGCGCCAGGTTGCACGAAGTAGTGAAGGCAACCAGGGTCTTACTGTTTGCTACTTCCTATCGCAACATCGGCCTGATCTAGGAGACGCCACTGTTCTTCAATATCATGTGCCCCCAACTTCGTTTCCGTCACCATCCTTTGTTTTTATTCCCCCCCCCCCCCCACCTTCTCCATTTCCTACTAGTACTCGTTCTACATGTAGTTCTTGGCGTGACATTCTCTTTCAACGTGTTTTCCTTCTTTTTCTCGCCCCCTCTTTGTCCCTTTTCTCCTTCTTTTTCTGCTTTCATTCTCTTTAATGCTCTTAATTCTCTTTGTTCTTCTCGTTCTGAATCCCACTTTCCGTCTTGTCATTATTCTTTTCGTTTTTTTCTCGTTTGCTTTTCATCCTTGATTCCTTATCAACTTTCCCTCCTTCCTTCTCTTTCTTCTTCTTCTTCTCTCTTTTCGCCACACCAATCTGTCCAAGTCACAGCAAGAGTTGATTCACGTACAACGTAAGATTGATGCTCTAGCGTTCTGTCCATTCAGTCTGACCGTCAGTCTGTCCGTCAGTCTGTTCGTCAGTCTGGTCCGTCAGTCTGCGTCGTCTGTGCGTCAGTCTGTCCGCAGTCTGTCCGTCCAGTCTGTTCGTTCAGTCTTCCGTCAGTCTGTTCGTCAGTTTTGTTCCGTCAGTTGTCCGTCAGTCTGTCGCGTCAGTCTGTCCGTCAGCTCTGTCCGTCAGTCTGTCGTCAGTCTGGTCCGTCAGTCTGGTCCGGTTTCAGTCTGTCCGTCAGTGCTGTTCGTCAGTCTAGTCCTCCAGTCTTGCTGTCGTCAGTCTGTCCGTCAGTTCCTGTTCCGTCCCAGTCCTGGTCCGCAGTCTGTCCGCAAGTCCTGTCCGTCAGTTCTGTCCGTCAGTCTGTCCGTCAGTCTGTCCGTCAGTTCTGTCCGTCAGTCGTCCGGTCAGTCGGCTCCGAGCTGTCCGCCAGGCTGTCCGCCAGGCTGTCCGCCAGCTGTCCGCCAGGCTGTCCGCCAGGCTGTCCGCCAGGTCCTTTTTTCTCTGTCCGCACATGTCTGTCCCGTCGGTCGGTCTGTTCCGCGCCCGCTCAGTCGCACTGTCCGCCCAGTCCGCCAATTCCGCCAGTCCGCTGTTGTCGCACTGTCCGCGCATGGGTGCTGTCCAGCCACTTTCTGTCCGTGTCACGTAGCACTGTTCCGGGCGCCCTGGACCTGTTCCGCCATGTCCGCGCGCTGTCGCGCCATGTGGCTTCCGCGCTGGTTCTGTCCGTTCGGATCCAGCCCTGTTCCTGGGCATAAATCTTTTCTCTCCATTCATCACATGTCTTACGGAAACGATCGGTCTTTATCGAACGATGCCAGCAAAAGAGGACAATATACACCATACAAAATGATACTTCCTCAATATTTTCTTTCCTTTTTTTTTTTTTTTTTGTGCGGTTTCTTACTGCTTTAAATGCCAAAGCACCTACTACACAAAATTTTGTCCTTTCTTAAATTTCTCATCTCTGCTGTTGCCTATAAATCCATACAATTAGTGTAATTTAATCCAACAAAAGGGTTAAATTTGTTCGAGTTTTCAGCTCTTTATACCATTTTAAAGGAAGATATTTCATTATCTGACCAAAAGTTATTTTTTCCTCATTCCGCTTTTTTTTCCTGGCAGTTCTTTCCTTCCGGAAACGCTCTCGAGCCAACATATTGGCGGCAAGAATATCAAACCCCATTCCACTTTTAGGTTTCACCTGCATATTATTTTATTAAAAATAATTTGTGGAACATTATTTTGAAAGTAAATTTGTGTTCTATTGAGACCATAATTATTAAATCATTTCCGTCGCACTCATTTCTTTATAATTGCTTTGATTAAACATAATTCGCGAAATGTGCGCCAAATTCTGGAAATAAGTGCCAACATCAGACCCGATTTCGCCAAATGGTTGCAATTATCGCGTTCAATCGGCAACAGTCAATTAGTGCAGAATTAACTAATGGAAAGAACAGGGGCGTGGTGAGCGCCTATGCTAATTTTACGGTTTCGGGGTATATTTCTCCGACATCTTCAGGCCAAACTGATAAATAATATGGTAACAATTGATTGAAAAATACAAGAAAAAGCAATTTACTATATTTTTTGACAATTCTGATCAGTGAACTTAACATAATTTGATCGTTGGTAAGTTTCTTTATACGTATTGACCCGAAATGAAGTAAATGTGAATGTGAAATTTTCATTGATCAGTATTTTAGGTTTTTTCTTTCGTAACAAGTCGCATTGTTACGATATTGTGATGTTTTTATGGTTACTTGATATTGTTTAATCTGAATTTATATAAAAACTTTTGTGCGTATGCATAATTCTTTTGATAATTGTACTTCTAATTGAAATATTTTCTGTGCTTACGTATTTTTCCTTGTGGGATATAAATATAATTGTACTAATTATGATAGTATGCCTTGGGCACTTGTTATCCTTTTATCCAAACTCATATTTTGATGCAAACATCATTGTTTTACATCATATACTTTGAAATACTGAACGCGTATAGCAGCGCAGCAATTACATATTTAAGTTGTGCCTATTTCAATTTTTCAGCCTTCTCCTAGCACAACGCGCGAAGTATACAATTTTCCAGAGGTATTGTAATTGGAACAAAACATTAGCGAAACGAAACGTGCGGCACTCCAACTGTCAGTCCGTCCGTCCGTCAGTCTGCCCTTCAGCCAGTCCTTCATATAAAAATATGCGTAGCTCAACGATCATAGCATATGCTGGGTGTTGCCCGTCATTTGTTTCCCAGTGATGTGGTCTACCACCATAAATGCAATTTTTATCAGGGGGCCCTGATTCGGCTTTGTGCGGGACTTCCCTAGCGCACGTTGTTATAACACTACATAAAACTAAAAAAATCTGTGGAAAAATCGTCTTTTTAATCGGAGCGTTACAATACTTTCTCTGTACTACGTAAGCACGTAGTTAGGCGAGAGAGTGAAATGTTTCGGCCCGAGCCGAGCTCCCAGTCTGCGCCGCCGTTTCCTTTTCGGTCGCCAGGAGGCCGTCGCTGCGTGCCCCCTCCTTCCGCCCGTCCGGCGGCGCCGACAAGAAAAAAAGCGACAAGCGCCGCTTGGCGTGTGGCGCGATAGGCGCGCAGTGCCCAACGCTCTCTGGCGATGGCCGCGTCGGGGCGCTCGCTGCTCGCGCTGCTCCTGATGGGCGTGGCGCTGGGCGCGGGGGCGGGCGAGGGCGCCTGGCTCGACCCTGACCACGACCCCGCCGACTTCGACTACGAGGATGACGACAGGGGCGTCTGCACTACGATGAAGTAAGTACGCTCCGCGCGCCTTCTTCTTTCAAATCATGTTACTTTCTCGCTACGGAGTAGAAAGTTATGGAAAGCTGCGAGGAAAAACATCAAATTTTTGGCAGAAAAACGCTTATTACACGGTTCTGGAGTCGGAAAAATGGATAAAACCAGTTCCTAAATTTAGAAAAAAAATCCTTTATCACGTGGTGTAGCCAGAATCCGTATTTTGTGGCTACTTGATACCGAAAAATCGAAGGACGACGAAACGTATGTGTCAATCAGTCTGTATGTCTGTCTGCCTGCCCGCCCGTTTGCCCGCCCGTTTGCCCGCCCGTTTGCCCGCCTGTCCGCCCGCCTGTCCGCCCGCCTTTGAACAACGCTAGCGGTTAAATCGTTCAGCCGATCTAGAATTATTATTCCTTAATCTATCTGGCTGATGTGGCAACTTGAATTTCAAACCGATACTTTAATTTTGGGGGTACTTTACATGAAGCCCCTGGGACATTTTCAAATTTTCAAAAAAATGGCTCAATCATTTTTGATTGTTGGATAGTGTGAAGGACATTTAAGTGAATGGTGCAGGCCTCATGTTCGTTAAAAATCCTAATTTTTTGAAAATTAGAAAAGAAGAATTGGAAATTTTTTTCGTTGTCTTCCTATAACAAAAATATTACAAATAAAGATTTCTCCCTTAATGAAATCTGTTCCTTAAATATTGATTTTAAAATTTTAATGTACAATTTTTCGAAATTTTCAGTTTTCGCGTAATTTTGCGTGAAAATACGGACAAGAAAGTTTTAGGACACTAATGTTTTTAAATTTCAGGGGATCGAACATTCGAATGATTCAAGTATGAGAATTACCAATGTGGAGTTAACGCGAACACGTTATTGGATAATTTTGATACTGAAGACATTCGAGTTGTTATTTAATTCGAATTCTTGCTTAATTCATATTCTTGGATATCATGAATTCGTTCAACTACTTTTGTGTGATTAGTTTTTGGTGAATCGAATTGTCGGATAAATTGGATTTCGGAATAACGAAATATTGGATAATTCGAATACTGGCTCCTACTACAATTTCGTATTGCTCTTGCTTCAGATTTCTGATTAAACCAATATAAAATATTATTAATTTTTAACTCACCAATTTAGCAGAATTTAAAAAATAGTCATCTCGAAATTTTAGATTTCTTCATCTAAAAAACATTTTTTCAGGCTCTACAAGGTCTCTTCCGCGGAGGATTTCTAAAATATTTGAAAATATATACTGAATACAAAATGTATAAATTTTAATATTGTTTGCTGAACGTCGTAAGATTTGCAACTTAAGCTCGATGTTCGGAGATCAGATCAATGATATCGCATTTGTGTTTTTCGTCTAGTTATCTTTATTTCACGGAACAAATGACCTTGTTTTCCTCTCAGATAATTCTATTTCCTACTTAACCCTCCCACTATCAAGTAGGTGCAGATAAGTGAAAATATAAAACAAAATATTTGTTTCGTGACATCAAGAAAATATGTCTTTTGTGAGTAATACAAAGAAAACAAACCATAGAAAAATAATCCTAAATGATTCAAAGAGAATATGAGTATCTTTGTGATTGAGTTTGTGTTAAGTTTGTGGTCTTTTGACGTTTTAAGCAAAATTAAATTATCGTGGATTTATGTTGTTTTTTATGAAGCCACGCATAGGTTTATATTTTAAACGAAGATGCCAAACTAAGAATATTGCCAATGCATTTTCTGTCTGCACGAGTTGTGGCTTTCTACAATGAAGTTCTTTTTTTTCTGTCTAAGTTCTTTCAGATGTTTGCTGACCTTCAGTAATTCTAGGTTTTTGGAACTAATCCAGTAGCGAAGTTAAATATAGCATTATTTACGTTTGCTCCACGTGTCACTGACATTTAACTGACTCAAACAGCTTGGTACATTTACTCAGTTTTTAACACTAAAGGATCCAATAAATGATTCGTATCAGAAAAACTGAACACGGACACAAACCGTCATAATAACCACACAATATCATGTTATCGCATCAAAGAATGTTAGACACCCACCCATTATTGATGAACAGGGCAGGAAATACATTACTTTCTAATTAAATCTTCAAAACTGCGGAGTTTGGTATGCTGTAAAATCCCAATGCCAACCAACACTTGTTTGCAATTTAGGCAACATCATCAACATGAGTATTCTTTCAAGGAGATTAGAAGATACGAGAGATCCTTACCTCTCTTATTTAAGTTAAAACCAATAATCGATAACAATTTAGTATAAAGGTTGTATTGAAACCGATTAGTGGTAACTGATAACTTCATTATTCTCGGTCTGTTTACATTTGGATATAACGATCCCAAATTTTCATGATTAAATTGTAACTCTTTATCAGAATAACAGTAACGAATAATCGCAATTTTATTTCTACTATTATTTAGAATAAGAAAATAATACATAGGTCATTAAGTAGCTGATAAATTCAATAAGGATTATGAGAAAATGAAGATATCTTTCTGTAGTAATTTCAACTACAGGTGTTGCGCAAAAAGCCTCAGCCCACATGATAAGGAAGTAAGATTTCCTTTCTAGAATTTCAGGGAAAAAAAGAAAAAAGAAACTGTTGAGTATTGTCTGATAGTGCAAGAGTTTCTAACCTTATGTAATTAATTCCATGTTATGTATTAAGAGTTTTTGCTTGCGCATTGGAGCCTCAGAAATGAATTATTCATTTAAATACATCGTAAAAGAAGGTCCCCATTCATAAGAGAAGTGAAAGTCAGTATAATATATGACATCTATCTAGTGTCAGCTTAGGAACTGAATTGGGAAAACTGATGATATGTGGACTAGAAGCTTAGATGAAGTGAAATTACCCGTATCATGTATTTTGTTGACAATTGTTATCTATTCTTTCATCTCAGTTAAGTTCTGATGATACTTGCAACAATACTGAAAAACTATCGTATTCAATTAGTGTTATAATATCTCATATCTAATTCATATATTGATGTGCAATTCACTAAATTCATTCAAAACATTACATTTCTTACCAACTAATTATGACAAATGAAAAAAAGCACGTTCAAATATAAAGTAGAAGAATTAATTCTGAAGCGGGAAAACCGGACATTGTATTTCTTTAGAACAAACACTCACATGACATTAATGAACTTTTGGAAGCCTCTGAAAAATATTTCTCTTCGAAAGCATAATCAGTCTAAATGAAATATTCACGATGTGGGGAGTTAAAACTAACGAATTGCCTTCTTAATAAAAATAAATAACTTACAACCCTCATGTTGATACATAGATAATTAAATTTTGTAATGATTGTTTCAAAACGGTATTCAAAAGCTATAAACGATTTTGTTGATCTCGAGATAAATCATTTTGTCACAGAGTTCTATTCGAACTGTGAGCACGCATGCAAGAACTCTTGGCGTGGTTTGTTTCTGGCTGTGCCTCCATGCGTGCGCTCACTTGCGTTGACATTGAACAGACGGTGCGCAATGTTTTCATGATGCGATGCGTCAGAATCCGAAGGTCAACTTACGAAGATCTTCAATACAATGGTCGGGTGGCCAACGGAGAAGACTTCAATTCGAGAGTAGTAGTCATTTTTACTTTCTTGCTACCGCCCAAGCAGGAGAGAGGAAGTTGTGTAAAGTTGCGCGAAAAACGTTGAATTGCGCCAGAAAAACTCTAATCAAGTTACTATTTAGAAAAAAATCTCTAACACGTAGTGTAGACAGAATCTATATTTTGCGGGTCGTTGATACCGAAAAATCTGGCAAAACTGTCCCTCTGTCCGCCCCTCTTTCTGCCTCTCTGTCCGCCTCTCTGTCCGCCTCTCTGTCCGTCCCTCTGTCCGTCCCTCTGTCCGTTCCTCTGTCCGCCCCTCTGTCCGCCCCTCTGTCCGTCCCTCTATCCGTCCCTCTATCCGTTCCTTTATCCGTACGTCTGTCTGTCTATCTGTCCGTGCATTATGCTTACGGGACGGATGACCCTTGCAGTTGCCACGCTCGAATAACCATTCAAACAATAAATGTTTTGATAACCTTAGAGTAAGGCATTTAATTAACACTTAAAATTGATTGATTGGTTATTAGTGATTTCGGGCGCGTCATCAGCAAAGGTCACTATTCCCGTAAGTGTGGTGTGTGTCCTATGCAAATGTCATTATTCCCGTAAGTGTTGTGTACGCTTGTCCTATGGCGGTGGCGTTGATTTTCCTTCACTTGAGGGCGAGATTCGGCGTCGACCTGCCGTCGGCTACCGGGGTTTTCCCCAACCAGGTATCACCCACCAACGGAGCACCTTCCCCAATCGGAACAAGCTCTAACCGACCGGCCACCCGGCAAGTAGGATAGTAAGTATACATAGGAAAGGAGTCTCATAGTTTTGGGTTATTGTTTGGGATCTTCTAATTTTCAACCCAGTTTGCGGAACTCAACCGTAGGCAAAGAAGGCGCAGACTTATCGGCTGGCGCGGGAGTCACAGTGGGCGACTTCGCAACGAATGCTGCTCCCGGAGGTGCGTGAGGGAAGACCTACAAAGACGGAACTGTTGACTCCGCTTGCTCGTTTCCGCCGCGCCCACGTGCGTCATCGTGACGTGGAAATTGCACGACCAAGTAAATTCTCCTGGGAAGTCCTTGAACTCGCTGAGGATATGAAAGAAACGCGAAGAACTGAGTCGTAAGTGTACAACTTGAAGTAAGGTCGCCCGAAATTTCGTAAGAAATGGACTGTAATCCAAAGATACGAATATTATTAATTCTCATCCAAAATGTATTATTTTTTTAGTTCTGTCCTGTGAAAGTCCAAAATGTCATCATTATTTATATGACATAAAATTGCTACATCCCCTTCCTCCCAATTCGTTCGGTCGCAAGATCAAAAAATATTTTAAATTCAAAAAATTGAATAAATATTAAAGTTCGCTCTGCACTTCGGTTGACGGAATTTAGATATTTTAATGTACTTAAACATTTGGTGATTTCCTTCAAAACAAACAAAAAATTGTAATTGAAATGTTTTTTTAAAAGCTATGACATTTTTAAAGGTTCATTTTTATCTTTTATTTTCTCGTCCTTCGTAAGAAGAGAAAGTATTGTAATCGTGCGCCGGAAAACTAAGTTTGGACAACAACAAAAATATTTACAACAACGCCAAAATTTAACCCGGTCGTGGCGACCGTGTGCCTACAGCACGCGAGATCGTCTGGCCCTTACTCTCCGGACATCTCGCCCACAGTCCTACACCCCTTGTACACACACGTACAAGCTTCCCGATGCAAACTGAATGAGAGCGCGGGCGCAGATGGCGCCGCGTTAAATAGTTGAGGCGGACACCCCCACCACTGTTCCATAGATAGGCTCGCCGGCTGGCGCGAGGCTCGCAGGCCAGCCTTGGTTTACGCCCCCACACAGGATTCTTAGGGTTGGCTGCCTGCTTCCGTAAACGAGGCTCGCAGGCTAGCATCCTCGGAGTTTACAGCCTACGGTATTTTTGGCTCTGCGGTTCTACCTGAGTCACCCGCCAGAGCGCAAACTCCCGGAAGTTCAGGCTCAACCCCTTCCTCCCCCGCAGCGTACTTTCAACGACCTAACGGTTCTGGCCCTCGGGTTAACGACGCCACACAATGATGACGCCTTTTATTTCAGTATTTGGACTATAAATACGTCGTCACCAATAAACCAATATTTACATTAATAATAACTGTTTATTCTCAAAATAAAGTAGAAGCAGTATACATAAATTTATTATACATGTATTTACGCAACTTTAAATAAATGAAAAAATACACTTGTAATCTTTCGTGAACAGTCGATTTCTTTTGACAAATTTTATGTTCACAATTTCTTTCAATGTTTGCAATTAAGTTCTCAGCGTACATCACTTTCATAAGTTTTTGAAACTAGGTCGAATTAAACAGTTATCTGGAGGAGAACACTAGAAGTGTCAGCCGGGTGCTTTGATTGGTAGTTTTCCCTGGTTTCTAGGGACACCAGACGAATGTCGGAGTAGTACCTTGACAAATGGCCATCGCGCGATATTTCCTTCCTCTTCCTTGTCTTGTCTTTACCCCGTACCAACGCACATTTACACTTACACGCACTACACTACCACACATGGCGGAAGAACAGTTTGAGTTTGCCCCGGCTGGGGCGAGGCCTCGCTGATGGGAAATACCTGGTTGGGAATACCCCCCCCCACAAGCCAATGAGTAGGTCGGCGCCGGATCTCACCATACAGTGAACCTCACCGCCACCTTCCGTGAAAAAATGCACAACATTTACGGGAACTGTATCCCCTGCCCGCTCTTGGCTGTTAAGCCATTCAGCGTCGGACCTTCCGGTAACGCGCGGATCTGGACAGCTGGTCGTCCAGCTCGGGGCAGCCTGGCCCTTGCTTGGGCTACTACTCCACACTAATTCTTGTTCTACAAGTTCCCGGGGTTGGTCTCTCAGCTTTCCGCTTTTACCTTAACTCACCGACGATGCACAAGTACGCCACCAGCCACATATTCGGATCCCGGCGGAACGCAGTTTGCCCTCACGGCAACTTCCCTATTCAATGCCTGGGTTGGGGCGATCCTGTCAGCCCAGAGCTACAACCCATCTAGGCTAGTACCCGAGTCGAATATAAGCGCCACTCATATGTGCTGGGACCAAGTCCCTCCTCTTTACCCAGTGTCGGGCCACTGCCACGACGAAGCCGAGAGCCCAACACGGAGCCCCCCCCCCCCAACTAAAGTTCGGGCGTCTCGGAGAACCCATCCCGTATCCTTACTGCCTACGCCTTTAGGCTAACGACGTGAGTATCGCCAGTGAACCCAGACAACCTGACGAGTGGTATCAGTTTCCAACCGGACTTCTATATGTGGATTCTAGAAAATTCCGAAGAATCTCCTTCACCCGATCCTGCCCAAAAGTCATGACATAGGCCCGACTGGTGGGTTACCGGGCAAGCCCAGCAACCAGGAACTTAGCATCTCCTATTCACTGCCTCCACTTTAAAGCTATCGATGTGAGTGTCGCGTTGAAAATCATGGTGAGGGTGATCGTCTACAACTCTTTACCAGAGATGGTGCCCACCTACGCTGTCACGCCGACCAGCTCGGGGCAGAAAGAGATGAGATTTCCGTCCACAGGACCATCGCAGCAGAGTGGGCACGTGTCATCATCTGCGAGGCCGAAGCGATGCAGGTGCGCCTGAACGTAGCCATGTTCAGTCACCATAATTTACGGGACAATGAGCATTGCAGTTGACGTGCCGAATTAATACGAATTATCAATCGAACCGTAGGACCTCCCGTTCAGCAATTCTGCAGATACAACAGCAATCCATTCCATCCGACCTACTCACAATAATACTAAAATACATTTTTGCAATCTCATTCTTTGTTATGATACTTTTTAATAATGCAGTTTCATCTTTACAGGCAGCCTTGAGCTAGCTTGTCAATATATAGCTGGATCAATTAGTGTGTGTTTTTAAGTTTTTAAAGTAACTTGCTTTGAAACAACTGTATTTTTGAAATGAAAGAAATAATTACACACGAATTGAGTAATAATAGTAAAATAATATTATTTTCTGTAATTTCTGGGTGATTCAAACTCTTCGCTTCTGTGGTCTTTCGTATTTATTATTTCGTATTTATTTCGTATTTAATATTTCGTGCCACTGAAATGTTTCAATTTCTAAACTTCACAATGTTTAAGTCTTTTTCAATACAATATAATATGGTATTCATTTCATTATTACTGACTGTGTTCCATTCTACTTGTAAACATTTTGTTATTCGTTGTTCACTTTTTTGTGCAGGTCACCAGAGGAGGTGAGTTAGCAGATGAAGTTCTTCAGATTCCTGAAGGGGTGGTTAACCCTGACCAACCTTGGGCAACTAAAACAATGAAATTGTAATATAAAATTGTAGTCGAGATATCTCTTCCAATTTCTAGAATTTATTTTAATAATTTTGCAATACTGTATGAAATAACCTAACATAATAGTTTATTTGATTTTGGATCTATGAAAAGTTCTTAAAAATTATATAACCGTAAGTATTTAAGTCAACGACAAAGTAATATGACCTGGGTTCCATCCAACTCGAAATGTAGAGTGAATTAAATTATAGAAAACATAATTATCTGGCAGAGATTAAGGTAATTAATTTTTACCTGTACCTAGATAAAGAGTTGTAATGCTCAAACCATCGATGTTGAGATTTTGACGGTAATACACATTTTTGAGTTCTTTGAAATGGAAAAAGTTATTTTTGCTACAAAAACTATTCATCTCTGTCCGCCCATCTTTGAACAAAACTGGAGCGGAAACCTTTCACAGGTTTTCCTCCAAATTGGATATTCCTCGATGGGTCTGCCCATTCTCAAGGCTCAGCGAATTTTCTGTTCTGAATGAAATTGTGTTCTATCTCTCTCTCTCTCTCTCTCTCTCTCTCTATATATATATATATATATATATATATATATATATATATATATATATATATATATATATAATACAATGGAAGCAAGTATTTGAAATGGGGCAGCTCTGAGAGAGTAGAATGTATAAATAAACTGTTCTGAGATAGGCGTTAATATTTTTTATTTATATTTATTTGTTTATTGGTTTAAGGCAAAGTAGATAGGGATGTCCACCTTGTGTGTGATGGTTGTGATCTTGTGAGCCAGAAGCCCGTGCTGACCTGCTGCGAGGGCTGGGAGCAAGTGAAGGGGGCGGGGGCGGCCGCAGACACAGACAGCGCAGTGCCGCGGTGTCGCCCCGTGTGCAAGCCGGCGTGCATCAACGCCACGTGCACGTTCCCCAACGAGTGCACGTGTCTACCCGATTACTCGCGCAAGCAAGGCTCGCCGAAACACGAGTGCTCGCCGCGTTGCCAACCGCTCTGCGTCAACGCGGATTGCGTGGGGCCAAACACGTGCCGCTGCAAGGCGGGCTTCGAACCCACCTCGAGGTACGTGGTCGCAATGTGCGACTTTTCTTTCTTTTCTCTTTCTTTTCCTTTCCTTTCTTCTTCTTCTTCTTCTTCTTCTTCTTTTCTTGTAGTGTCCTAACACGTGCTCCTGCAAGGAAGGCTTGGAACCTACGATCTCGAGTTACGTGGCCGCAATTTGTGACTTTTCTTTCTATTTTCCTTTCTTTTCTTCATCTTTTCTTGCAGCAGTGGAACGCAAGTTGCTGCAAGGAAGGCTTCGAACCCACTTACTCTAAGTATGTGATCGCAACTTGCGCCTTTTCCTTCTTTACTCTTTCTTTTTATTTTCCTTTTCCTTTTTTTCTTCTTTTCTTGTTGTTACCGGCTGTCTTAGCGCAGAGCTGAATTGCCTCTGACCGGGATGTCCTAGGGTTCGAGTGCTGATGGTGTTGGATTTTCCGCACTAGCTTCTCTGCTAGGTCGAGTTGCGTCGCAGTCCGGAGGAGACTTCCAGCGGACGGCTACTGTGATCTGTAGTATTTCGCTGGATTCTCCGATCAACACTAGGCGAATGCCGGAGCAGTACTCTAACAAACGGATCACATCCCACGCGCGATCTTTTTTTTTTCCTTTCCCTTGTTCTATCATCTCTCCTCATTCCCTCACTTACATTTGCATGCACTTTTCTGCCATACATGTCGGGAGACCATTCGATATCTTGGAGCTTCTCCCGGGAGGGGCGGTGCCCCGCTGGGGGAGGAACGTGGAGGGGAATTCGTCCACAAGCTGATGACGGTCGGCACCGGATCTCACGTCCAGCGAGGAGAAAAATCGCGTCAACCAGGCATAACAGAATTCACTAAACTAACGGGACTAATATCCGTAGGAGTAGACGTGCTGGAAACATCATTTTCTTTTTTCGTTTTCTTTCTATCCCCTTTCCTTGTTTCCTTTTTGGCTTTTTATTTCTTTTATTTATATTTCTTTCATTTTCCTTCAAATTTATAAATAAATAGTATCCAATGGACTTAATAATTTTAACTACTTTATCTTAATAATTCAATAATTTTAAATGGACATATTTTAAACAGAATCCATCTCGTTTGAAAACGGCACAGTATGCGTCCTGTAGTGTAATTTTCTCCTCAAATGATGCATTTCGCCTTATCTGTTTCTTGAGGACTGCTTTTGTTCTTGATAAGAGCTTCCTCTGATTTCCTTGTGGTTTTTAAGGATACTTACTAATCTTTCATATAATTTCCTCTCGAACATCCTTTATCTGACCATACTGTCCATTTTTCTCGTCCTCCGACATTACAGGCTCATTGGTTTAACACGTAATGTACTTTTGGGAACAAAAAAATTAGTTTTCTTCTCCGTACACGATCTCTGAGGTTTGATATTGATGTTCCTGTACATTCTCATTGCAATCGTCTCTTTCTCGTACATATAAACTAGATACATAAGAAAGTAAATAGAGTTAGTATGACTCATTGAGTGCAATTCCATCGTAACTTAAAAACCAATTTTATTTTGTATCATTCAGTGAAACGATTTCTATTTTCAACTGTCATATGATTGTCAAATCTGATTGTGAGGTTAAAGAATCAAAATGAGCTAATAATATTAATTTCAAAACATTTTATTCGAGTTTTGAAATGAAGGCATCTATACACGTTTTCTTTTTCATGAATTTTTTTTCAATTTTGATATAGTGCGTTTAATGACATATGAGTAAACCGGGTTTAGGAACTAAAAATAATTGGATTCGAGTTTTAAAATTTATTTCGATTAAGTACGTCAAAATATGTTTGATCCGCCACTGCAAATACTGTTGCAAATGCTATTAACATTTTTAAGTGTCAGTTGTAGAAACACGAAATAAACTCTGTATACATTTTATTGCGCTTTTAGCTCTTGTTATTTTCTTTTTTATTCTTTGTTCCGAGAAGTTCAGTGAATTGTGTATAAGTAAATGGGGAATGAACAATTATTTTTATGTATATGATATCCATAATTCTCTCCGAATTATCGGAATATTTCCAGAGCATGCAACCAATGGTGTCAAATGTCGAATATATATGTACATGTAAAGATGCAATGAAATAAAAATATATGTTTACGCAACATCAAATTTGATATTTAGGATTCGCCGATATATTTTGAAATGTAGTATTCGCTGCTTCCAGCCTTCAAAATTCTCTTAGGTTACGAGCTAAATATTTCAATCGAATTCTACCTGTTTCACCTTCATTTGACGAAGCACTCGACTGAAGTACGTCAGGATCCGCATCACCTGAAGCACGAGCACTGGTTTAGGTGGCTCAGGGCATTAGTGGCTCTGGACCGTGAGGGTTCAACTCCGACTGTGGCAGGATTTTCGACACTAGCCTATTTGGACGGTCGAATGCAGCCGCTGTCTGGAGGTCAATTCTAGCGGCCGGCTGCTCTGATCGTTAATTTTACGTGGTCCCTCCGATCAACACCAGGTGAATGCCGGAGTAGTACCCTAACAAACGGGGCTTGGACCGCGCGCTATCTTTCCTTTCTCATTCTTGTCCTATCCCTACCCCTTACTTACACTTACACTCGCATGTTCTACTCTACCACACTTGTCGAGAGACTATTGAGAGCTCAAAGCTTGCCCGGGCTGTGGCGGTGCCCCGCTGGGAGATACCTGGAAGTTAACTAGCGCAGACCTACCCACAAGCCGGCGGGGAGGTCGACGTCATCCACTGGGGGATCACTACACTTACGCGACCAATAACCTTAGCAGTTGACGCAACCGGTAACACCAATCAATGGACCAATCTGGAGCACGTGCACGTGGTAAAGCAGCGCCCGCCGACCTTTGCAGGCACGCGTGCCGGAAGGCCGGGAGCGGCAGGAACGGCACCTGGAGCGACAAGTTCGGGCCTGGCCCGCCGAGCGGGTGGAACCTGTGCCGCCCCCCGTGCAGGGACTTCCAGAAGTGCGTGGGCTCCAGCTGCACCTGCAAAGAGGGCTTCGTGCCAGACCCGCGCGACCCCGCCAGCTGCCTGCTCGAGTGCTCGCCGCCCTGCGGCCCGCACGCCTTCTGCCTGGCCAACAAAGTCTGCCGATGCATCTCCGGGTAGGTGGCACGCGTGCTGCTGGAAATCGCAGAGCAGAAATGCGCAAATGAATTTCTTGATGAAAGCATGGGGAATGAATGGCCGGAGGTAGTTAATGAATGAGTGAGAGAGAGAAATAATGAAGTAATGATTGAATTAATTAAACGTTTAATTAATGAGACAACAATTAACCCGTTAGTGCCTAAATTAATTTTGTTTTTATAGCGCTCGACCAGTGTCGACGTGATGTGCGCACAGTCATTGTTGGAGCTTTCTACCAGCATGATTTTCAAACGTTTGGCGCTAACCAATTGTTTTCTTGCTAAATAATTGCTACTAGAGCGCTCCAAAGCAGCAAACGGCTGTTATATGAGATGGTTTTGTATAAGAAGAAGCAAAACCGTTATAGAACGTAGCTGCATATGCCCCGTCAACTTCGGTGCGAACAAACTACTGTCCTCTCCCTCCAACTTAAGCACAGGCATATAGCTGCTAAGCACGGTGAATGACCGAAGCAAGATGTTGAATAAGTGAATGGAATAGTGATGTAGAGAATTAATAAGGTAATGACGTAATGACTGAATTAATTAATGGTTTAATTAATTAGACACCAATTAATTAAGAAGTAAATTTAGGAATGCATTAGTAAATAACAAATGCATGCTCGAAAAAATGAATATTCTAAGAAATGAACAATGGTTTCAATGAGTGAAAAATAAATAAATAAAAAATTAAGGTTGCAATGTGTGAATACTCAAATGATAGAATAAATATTACATGAGGAATGATCAGATGAATGAATGTCAGAATTAATGTTCGAATGCATGAATGTTCAAATGCATGAATTTCGTAATGAATTACTATGAATTAATGTTTCGATGATTGAATACTCAAGCTCAGCCGAAGAATTTTCAAATAACTGAATGCCCACGTGTATTAGTTTAAGCCCGGATGATATTTGACTGAATGAATGCGCGAATAAAAGTAAAGCGCACAGCGCTATTTGTTGTCTTTTACGCATTTTCTTTCATTAATTTGTTTTTTCTGTCTTCTCCATTTTCGTGTGTGCTGTTGTTTCTTTTCCTTTCGTTTTAATCATTCTTCACCAAACCTTAGTGGCTCAGGGCACCAGTTAATGTTGCTGAAATGCCTCTGACCGGGAGGGCCTACGGTTCGATTCTGGACGGTGGCGGTATTTTCGACACTAGCTAGGCAGCTAGGTCGACTTCAGCCGAGGTCTGGAGGAGAATTCCAGAAGCCGGCTGCTTGATCTAGTAGTTTTACGCGGTTTCTCCGATCAACACCGGGCGAATTCCTGAGTAGTACACCAACAAACGGGCCACAGATCTTACGTTCCTCTTTCTGGTATTTTCCTCGCCCCTTAATTAAATCACACATTTACATGCACCACACTACCGCATGTGCCAGGAGAGTAGTCGGAAGTTGAGAGCTTGTCCCTGCTGGGGCGGTGCCTCGCTGGGGGGAGATTCTTGGTTGGGGAAAACCCCACAAGCTGACATATAGGTCGGTGCCGGATGTCATCATCCAACGGGAGATCGCCGCCATCTCGCGCCATACAATCATGCACTACACTTACGGGACCGATGTCGTTAGCCATTGGCGCGCTCTCAAACATCAATCAATCGAATCTTTTTTTTCTTCGTTTCTTCCAATCTTCCCTTAGCCACTCGTAACGCCCGCCCTCAGGTACGTGGACGACGGCAAGGGCGGGTGCGTGCCGGAGTGCGAGGACGGGTGCGTGAACGGGCGGTGCGTGGCGCCGGGCGAGTGCGTGTGCAACGCGGGCTTCGAGCAGTTCCGCGACGACGACATCGTGTTGTGCGTGCCGCAGTGCAGGCCGCCGTGCGGCTTCGGCGGCGAATGCGTCGCCACCAACGTCTGCAACTGCGAATCGGGCCATCAGGTGAGGAGGGGGGACATTCCAATAGCGGCTTGCGAAAAGAGGAGGAGCGGTTTTTTTTAAAAAAAAATGAGAACACGTTTTGTGGGAACAATTAGTATTTAATTCGTGCATTACGTTCTATTAGTAGCTTATAATTTATAAACTGACTTAAAATAAAATAATTAAATATGGTTGTTCACCTTTAATTTTTACTATTTTTCTAAAAGATATAGTTCGAATTTCTATTAATTTTTTTTTTTTTAATATTTGAATTGAATAGTATTGAATTGTTTTGAATAATATTACAATTACCCGAGGAATAATACGTTTTTGACGTATATTTATCTTTTTAGAAACATAGTTTAATTCTGTACAACTTCAAGTACATCTTCAAATTGATACCACTTGTCAGTGGAGCCGCATCGTAGCAGGCAAAGAATCAGTTCATTCCAGAGGATCTCAACCATTTGAATAATGGGACCCACTAGTCATGACAAACTTTTAAGTATCTCGACGGTGAAGTTTTTCATAATAAGTTAAATATTTTGGGACTAAAGCATTAAGACGTATTTTTAACTTATTGGAAGCACTTTTAAGTAATTACAAGAACGTGCAACATATTTATTTTATAATATGATTGTTGGTTCTTATTATGTCTTTCTCTGATCTGAAACAGAAATCTTTTTTAAATTCATACATCAAACTTTGTCTTCCAATTGCATACATAAAAATTCTCACCGTTATGAAGAGAAAAATGGTTGAAATTATTTTAGCGGTAATTTTTGTTATATCGTGGAAAACATAAATGAAGTAAATGAAAATATTGTGAAACTTCTCAAACTATTTTTCTACAGCAGTAATTTCCTATTCTTTACTGGACACTCCTTGGCATACTTGTAGAATATTAATTTTTATTCAAACTAACTATCGAAAATCCAAAATAACATAATAGTTCTTTATTTTTTTGCACTTTTAAACCGAGAAACGCAGAGATGTTGGCTAAGTAGAGAAATGAATTAGGTTAAAGTTAATGTCGAAAATATGTTCCGATTCTTAGGAGAGCTGCCATTAATTTCCTTTCATTTATTTCTTAGTGACAGATCATGAGCGTCAGAGAGGTGGTGTATTTTTCCTCAAAAGTTCAAAGAGGGAAAAGACTTTGCTATGAAGAAAATTTCTGTACATGTGACGAACTTTTTGTCTACAGCTAAGCGAAGAAGGTGACTGCGTGGGCATCTGTCCCAACGGAACCTCTTGGAGTCGGACTTTGCAATTTTGCAAAACACTGAGCACAACTGTTTCGCCCGTTGCCACTACTGCACTCCCGGAACCTCCGACGGCCCCGCCCACGCCGCCGCCGCCTCCGCCTCCGCCGCCGCCACCCTCGCAGAGCCCGCCCACTGAGGTCTCTCCGACGCCCTCGCAGCCGTGCACGCCGCCGTGCGTGCACGGGCAATGCGCGCGTGCGGGCGCGTGCGAGTGCGTGCGCGGGTGGACGGGCGCGGACTGCGCGCGGCCGTGCGAGCTGCGCGACGCCGGTCTGCAGTTCGACGCCCGCGACTGCCCCGAGCTGGCCAACTGCACGTGCACGCTGCCGGCGCCTGACGGGAGGAGCTGCCTGCCAGGTGAGGGCGAGAGTGCGAGGAGCGAGGGCGAGGGCCAGGGCGAGGGCCAGGGCGAGGGCCAGGGCGAGGGCCAGGGCGAGGGCGAGGGCCAGGGCCAGGGCGAGGGCCAGGGCCAGGGCGAGGGCCAGGGCGAGGGCCAGAGCCAGGGCGAGGGCCAGGGTGAGGGCCAGGGCGAGGGCGAGGGCCAGGGCGAGGGCGAGGGCGAGGGCCAGGGCGAGGGCCAGGGCGAGGGCCAGGGTGAGGGCCAGGGCCCCACTTCAAGGGATCTACTAAATTACTGAGAGAACATAGAGAACGATTAATTTATTGTACCTCAGAGGAAAATCATTTTTTAAACTCTGACAACTTAAGAGCTATATTAAGGATTGTTTATTTCTTTCTGTAATATTTGACAACGCTGTCCATATTTTTACTGTGTTATAATCATAATAAAATAATATATTATTTATGGGATCTGATGAACATTTAACCGAAATTCAGGAAAGAACAAGCATGTGCAATAATTGAAGTCTAAAAATGTTTGGATTAAGCGATTGTTCTTAAATATGGCAACAGCCTATTATTGGATCAGCATTATTTTTTTTTAAACTATAATTATTACACCATGACCAACTTGGAATTCATCTATAAATGTACGGATTTACAACAATTTTGAAACATATGAAACTTTTTTCCTTCAAGGAATATTAACTTTAAAATAAATGTAAATATATATAATTGTATTTGAAATATTGGTAAGTGTTTAGCGACATATACTTGTAACTCTATTTCACATTGTCTGCTGGATCGCAATCTACGGAGCGGAAGTTACGAAGATAACTGTGGCCAACCGCCTCCAGGAAACGCCACTGAGGAATGTGAGCTAGCAGGAGTATATATACTCGTATAGTGATTTCCCAATGTTTGTTCAAAATGTCAGAGAATTCCTAAAAGATCAATACTACAAGACGAGACTCTTCGAAGGAAGGAAATGTATAATTTTATCACCAAAACATATTTTGCATAGCAAGGACTGAACATTTATATTAAAATCGATAATAGTGTGTTCAAAAATGCATAATTTACTTAAAATGCTGTAGTATTTATGAATTTCTATTGTTAGATGGCCTATTGTTCGGTGAAAATAAGTTTACGAATCAATGATTTAAGTGAAATACTAATCGCTTTCTGAGGTTAAAGAAACCCTACAATGAAAATATACACTATATAATAATGCTATAATAATAATAATAATAATAATAATAATAATAATAATAATAATAATAATAATTAATAATAATAATTCCGTTAATATGATTTTTTTGAATACTATGTTTCAATTGCTAATTGATTTTTATACTTTCTCAATTATTTATTGGTAATCATTATGAATGTAAATATATTATATGCATACCAATATTTGTTGTTACCTAAAGGGTCTCTACATTTTCTCAACCCAGCCCCCCCCCCCTATTATTAATGCAACCCTTTCATACACACTGCATTCATGGATAAAATCGTAGAGCTTAAAATATTTTATACAATATATTATATGCATACTAATATTGTTTGTTACCTAAAGGGTCCCTACATGTCAGCCCAGCCCCCTATTATTGACACAACCCTTTCATACACACTGCATTCGTGGATAAAATCGTAAAGCTGAAAATGTTTTATACAATATATTATATGCGTACCAGTATACAATTATACAAGATATTATATGCATACCAATATTGTTTGTTACCTAAAGGGTCCCTACATTTTCTCAACCCAGCCCCCTCCCCCCTATTATTAACACAACCCGTTCATACACACTGCCTTCCTGGATAAAAGCTTAAAGAACTGCAATGGTCGTTTTTGTTCCAGGCGCGCGAGTGGAGTGCGAGCAGTCGGCGGTCAGCTCGCCGGGCGATGGGTCGTCGGGTGATCGAGAGTGGCCCAAGTGGTTGTGGTGGGCGGTGGGCGGCGGGGCGGTCGTTGCCTTGCTTCTCTTCGTGGTCGTTCCTTCCGCAGTGGCTCTGCAGCGGCGCCACAAGCGACAACGCGAGAACAACCACGAAAGAGAGACGTTACAAGGCAAGGAACCGAGAAGTGGGTGTCACGGCTTGAGCTTGTATTATTATACCATATTATCCATATATATTTATATTATCCGTTCATATAAATATTATCAGCAGGGAGCGGATTTTAATGAAATGTCTTTTTTTTTCTTTTCACTTTAGGATAATGGCGTTTAGTACAGAAATTCATTTTATATTAAGACAGAAGAAAATGAACTACTTTTATGCGTTATTTTTTTGTGTATTTTTTTGCAGATTTCGATTAATAAGTCACTTTTTATATTTTTACATAATTTTTAATGCATTTTTCAGTGATTTCATTGACTTTAATATCATGATAATTGTAATTGCTTCAAACAATATTTACAAGGTGCAACAAATGCTTACCACGGAGTTCCTGAATAGCTTATTTTATTTCTTCTTTTATTGTAATGTCAGCGTTGTAAGCACTATGTAATGTAAGGTTCCTGTGACGCCTATCGGCGCCATTGTCAGTTCGGCCGATTTCACGATAAATAAAGGCAAATGTTTCTTTTAAAGAACAGTCCAAACCAAAAGTTTGCGGGCTGAGTTCACTTGAATAAAAGGAAGTAGATTCGATAACATCAGTAACATATCCAACAGATTGAGTTGTTCATCTAAAGTGGATTTGATCAAAATGTTTTACGTCATTCTTGTTTATTTTTAGGTAATTTTTTAAGTATTTTAAGCGCATTTGATTGGTCATTTTTGGCAACGTTTTAGATCATTTAAATCTGCCCCCCCTAATTATCAGTATATATTAATATTATCCGTATAAATATTACGAATTGTTTACGGTTGAGACTTTCTCACTTCTCAGCTTCCAATATTTTCAGTCTAACCAGTTTACTTCTCGTAGATCTTGCATCCATTCAATTCTACATCTTTTGTCCAGCTTCTGGATGAATTCCTTCTTGATGTATGTGTTCACAATCACCCTTTCTTAGGCCACCTTGTGTCATCTATCGGTTGGATACGCCCATTCTAGCTCAATTACTTGGCTTCTCAACCGTGACTAAGATGGATCCTTCCTTATACATCCTTTGTTGGATGGTTTCATTTCGCATTTGAACTAAACGGCAACTCCACCAAAAGTCCTTTTCAAGGGACATAAGTCGGGCTCTATATATTCTGCTTCTTAAGTCCGTTATACTGTTCCCTACTATTATTCTATAAATGATTCATTTTGTTGTTTGTGTGATTTTTGTACTAAAATTAGACAGTTGAATTGACCTCTCTTTTTTCTTGCCCTATCCTTAGTTCTTCTACTATTTCAGAAGAATTACTTCAAGATATCTGACCGTCTTCCGTTGTTTGATCTTTGTGACTATGTCGTTCCATTCTTTGCCATCTTCAACTATATATTCCGTCTTTTGGATTTTTATAGTAAAATCTCAGTTTTCATATTCTTCCTGAAGCTTGTGATAATAGTAATACTGATTTAGACCGAAATGTAGCTTCCTCCATTGCCGAAGAGAAGTAGAAATATCGGTCCTTCGCTATTGAACTGAGTGACATGTGGCGGTTAGTATCTGTTGATGTAGTTCTTGTGGTCATCTTTGCAAATGGACTGATCTCTGAAGGACTAACTTCATCTGCCAGTCTTGACCTTAAAAATTGGCGCATTGCAGACAATGCAAAAGGCTGTTCTCCTGAACATTA
The DNA here is from genome assembly GCA_017312745.1 of Gryllus bimaculatus. Classification (NCBI taxonomy): domain Eukaryota; kingdom Metazoa; phylum Arthropoda; class Insecta; order Orthoptera; family Gryllidae; genus Gryllus; species Gryllus bimaculatus. The sequence continues at coordinate 2,142,098 of BOPP01000141.1, forward strand.
CATGCATCGCGGGAAAGGTTTTAATGATTCACGCCGAGTCCTGACCGCCCGGGTTTGCAAGGCAGCTTGGTTCTCCAAAAGACCCAGACGCTGCTGTAGAGACTGCTGGTTGAGGTAGCAAAATGAGATGGTGCAGACCTCAGGTAGAGATACAGAGTAGATATTACTGAAATCGATCACATCATGTATGCAAGTGGGTGATCTTAAAATGTTTCCCAAAAATGGAGCTATTCTCTTGCAAAACCTGTCAGTCTGCCTGACATTTTGCCTTGACTAAAGCATAAAAGTCAATTAAAGGAGAGACAAAGTGACACAGGGAGCAAAGACAAAGAGAGCAATGAATTTGATATGCACACTGTGATTCAAGATCTTGGGAATTGAAGAATTCAAGAAAATCTCTAACGACACAATAAAAAAGAGTATTTGCAGGGAATATAGCAGAATAGTAAAACTTGTCCTGCAGTCCGCTTAACTAAAAGAATAAAATTTCTGCAATAAGTTCTTTGGCGATGCTTGTAGCCAAGTACAGTTTCGGACTAGTGAATTGGATTGGGCAAGAAATTCGAAACATGGTTCGAACCACTTTCGAACAACCAGAAAACTGATTTCAACGAATCATGTCTCCCACCCTCGAGATGTTGTACACAGACTATATGTCATGGAGGAAGAGGTCTTAGACAAAGGTAATCCTCCTGGCACAATATAAAAGTCGGGATTGGAAAGTATGTAATCAGTCATTAAGATGACCCACTAATGAGGCAGGTCATTAAATTCGATTGAAGAATGAGGAACAGAGGCATTGTAACCGTATCAGGAAGCATTGCCAAGAAAACTATGCAAGACACGCAGAATAACACAGACACTGAACTTTTGATACTACTAAACATGAAATGTGACACAAAATGTTAAAGAAATTTTTGAGAGACAAACCACTCAATGGAAAATATCTTAAAAGAATGGAAAAGGTAAAGATAAATAAATATGAATGATTTATGTGGCTTAAAAATGGAATAATGAAGCAAGAATCTTAAGCAGTTCTAACAGCTGCTCAGAATCAAGTGTTGAGAACACGACGTTATGATAAAGCAGTCCTCAAAATTCCCGAAGGTGATAAATGGCACATATGCCAGGAACAAGTAGAAACCATTGATCGTATCGTCTCAGCTTGTTCAATTCTAGCAAAAACCAAATACTTGAAAAGACGCGACAGATACCTTCACTAGCAGATCTGTACCGCCCTCGAACTTCCAATCACATGCCCCAAGTGGTACGAACACACCAAAACCGGTGACATCTGTTGGATTCTACACAATATTGTACGACCAAAAAAATCACACTGATCCCACGATAACGGCATACACACCAGATATTGTTATCCCGGATTTGGAGAAAAACGCGTCCAGATTAAGAAGCTGATGTGCCGTGCGATAAAAACCGAGTAACCAAGGAGACAGAGAAACGACTTAAATATACAAGTTTGGAAATCGAGATCAGCCGAATGTTGGTCGTAAAAGCATAGGTCGGCCCGAAAAGTATCGGAACTCTGGGATTTATTCCGCAAAATTTGGGTAAGAACTTGGCTAAACTCTTAGATCATTCACAAGACTGGGAATATTGCTTCCCAAATTGCTTTATTGAGAAGAAACAACATTTTATGCAAAGTATCGTGGGGGCATCGATAGCCATTAGATCTTCTCATTAGGAAGCTCGTTGCAACCCGGAGTAGATTTTATATTCAACTGACTCATAGCATCTTCACTCGTGAATTAGAGGAATAATACTAATAGAACATAATGTAATGTAATATAATAATAATAATAATAATAATAATAATAATAATAATAATAATATAGTTATCAGGGGCGTCCAGAGAAAATACCATTCATGGGACACACACACACAAACGCGCGCGCGCGCACACACACACAAATACACACATATGCACACACATATGTATAACTATACAACTACAGTTAAATAAATATTCTTATTCTTAAAAAAAAAATATTGAAGAAGATAAGCTTTGTGTAAATTTTTATAATTATATTTTAAACTGCCTATTTATAACAATTTATTACACATTATGATAAAATACACCCACACACACACATATATACATATGTGCATGTGTGCATACATGCATATATACATATGTGTGTGTATGTATATAATATAATTTCGATTTTTTTTTTCAATTCAGGTCCCCAATTAATTTGGGGCCAATAGCTTACTGCCCCAGTCGCTTCCTTAATGTCTCCAAGGAGACACTGGTAACATTTTAAATTCGAATTAAAAAAACTGAAGTGATCTGTGATTTCAAATCAACTATCAGGTTCTATGGTTTTAGCATGATGTAATTTGTTTCTACAATTTTTGTCTCTTTATTCCGGTTATTCTTGGGAACGGGTAAAATATTTTAATAGGATTTCCACTGAAGTGTTTTGCCAGGAATAATTTAGGATACTTTTTACTTTCTTTCCTAGCAACGTACTTACGTAGTAAAGAAAAAGTATTGGAAGACTGCGCGAGAAATCGGCGACTTGTGGGACCCTTGTAACGAAAAAGAGAATAAATCTTGTTCCTACTCTTAGAAAATTATTTCCTCGATCACTTTGTGTAGTCAGAATCCACGTTTTGTTGGCCCACTGAATAATTGATCAGTGGTCAACACTGGCGCCTAAACCATTCAGGTGATTTTCTCCTGAATTGGTATTCATGTAAAGTATCTCAAAAAAATCTAAATTCAACGATTTTCAACGAAACAGAGGCTGTACCTTCTTTTAAGCGTCCTGTACGGTATCCGAGGATAAAATTTCATTAAAAAAATTGAAGCTATTTTTGAGAAAATTTTGAAAAGGTAATCGAGGCTTTATGTAAAGTATCCCCCAGTATCAAAATAGCCGTTTCAGAGAGGCTCGAATTCCGTTGGATCGAATTAAGAATATAAATTTTGCAGAAAATCGACAGAACCGGCGCTTTTGGTGCTAACGTTGGCCATAGACAAACTGATTGACTGACGTTTTTCCGTCAGTCGATTTTTCGGTGTCAAGGACCAAGAAAACATGGATTCTGACTACACAACGTATTAGAAGACGTGTATATATATATATATAT
>BOPP01000141.1:2145238-2156751 GCA_017312745.1 Gryllus bimaculatus
TATATATATATGTCCCCTTTATCGTTATCAAGGTCCTGCTTCGGTTTTTCTGTTTACATTTCGCATTTTTCCAGCTCACGATTACAATACTTTCAATTCTTACGAAGTAAGGGTAACTGAACGTAAAATTATCATTTTCACAGAGGAAGGAAAAGCATAACTTGTCCCGAAACAAACTAAATTATTTTTTCATTATAATGTATTTTAATGCTGTTTTTAACAATTCGCTCATTTAATCTCCTTACCTAGAACTACATTTCACAAAATAAAATCAAACTTACAAAGTTGGCATGCTTTTCCACAGGATATTCACCAGGTGGTGGTCGAGCCCATGACCATGATGATCAGTGGCAATTTATGCCCAGCTAAATATTTATACCCAGAAGAAACTATGTTGAAACATCCATAATGTGTGCCAAGTCACCTGCCTTTGTGGATGAGTATGTGGCTTCATGATGTTCAATGCCAATGCCTATAGAGAAACTTAAAAGCCATGAAGAAAGAAATGGACAGTTTCTGTTTATTGCAGAAATCAGGAATTGAAATTACTGCAAATAAGTAATGTAATATTATATATGTAATTTTTGTGCCAATAGTTGTACATAGTATATGGTAGGTTTACATTGTAAGCCCTGTATTGTACAGCACGTAGTACAGTAATAAAAAAAATAATAAGGTAATGGAGAAAACAATTTACTGTCTGATATAGTAGTAACTTGCTGTTTGAGCATGTGCTTAGTTTGCATGTGGGTATTTTTGTATTTTATGGTACTTTCATCAATATGTTTTATGTGAAAGTAAATTAGGACTGCTTGCATCTCAATATGATGTGGTGTTTATAAAATATATGTCTTTCAAAAGATGTACATTTATATATAATATATGTACATTTAATAAAAATTTTGTTAAGTATTAAATTTAATTAAAATGTGCAGAAATGTGTTTCAAAATAACTCATGTTTATTTTTGTTCAGAGAAGTTGGGAAATAGGAAAATGTATGTTGCATAATAACTAAAGTAATACCTATTAAAAACATTTGAATTAAATTCATTAAATTGAGGAAAATGTGATAGTCAATGGAAATGTATTATGTACTTTTAAATTACACAGAAGTAGTTACAAAATTGATTAACTTGCACATGTGAAAATAAAATTTGGGTTAAAATAATTTATTATTAATAATAAATTGTGATAAGTGATATTTAATTTAATAAGTGATATTTTATTCAATTGTGATAAGAGTATTGCATGTAGAATGCTGCTGTAAAACACTTAATACAAAATAATAAACAATTATCAACATTCGTTCAGTGTATCTCCAGGTTACTAACATAATTCTCTGGGCTTATTAGCAAAAACATCAATTTCATTTTTGATTTTGAAATTGTTCAGTACTCAAAATTGAATGGTACTCTAAAGATCTGGGCTAGATTAATAATCACATGTGATATTGTCAGCTTTACTATTACTGTGATATGAAATCATTAGAATTAATTTCTCTGGTAAACGTAATTTTTATTACTAACTTTTTGCAACAATCCTTTCCAAACTATGTAATATTGTATTGTTTTCTTCAAAAATTTTCTTAGCTTGTAAAATGAAATTTATTAAATGATGGTATATTTTATTCTTATACACTTGCATAATATTAAGGGTCCAAAAATTAAATAACACTAAAGACAGCGGAGACAGAGTTTGATGCAGTGTTTTGCTGCCTTACATAGTGATGAGGATGTCATTGTTTAGTGTTACATAACACTGATGTATATTTTAAAAATTTGTTAATATTTGCTTAATAGTTCCTTTTATTCAGTTCTACAATAATACATAAAATTTAAAAAAATTAAATTAAAAATAAAAATATATAGAAAAGTGATATACAAATTGTTACAATAAATGGAAATATTTTTCCATCACTGGAATTCTTTGATTAAATCTGTTACGTTACATGAAAAATATTCTAAACTGATGTATAGTATATTCTAGAATCCACATAAATTGCTACTTTAGACTTGGGCTCAACATCACTCAAGTCGGAATGTTCATGGCTTCTTAACAGAAATTTTCTTGTGACCTTTCTTCATTCAAAAAAAGTTACCAATATTACTGCTAGGTACAATCAGCATTGCCAACTGATTCTTTTTGTAATTATCATAAATTTTAACAAATAACACAAATAAAATTGATATATATTAGTTTACAGTTATATAATTTATTTTTACTTATTTAAAATGCAGGGGTGTCTGTTTGCAAGCATTATGTAATTATTTCAGGGGGGAGGAGCATGTTCATGTCACAGGAGGAGAGGGGTTGTTCAAAATTCTCCAGATTTACTTATATAATTTGTGGATATGTATAAACTTATATGTATAAACCAAGAACAATAATCATTATTGTTTTGATTTTTACTTGTTTATTTTCTGTGGATTTATATATATTGCAAACTCACAGTGCTGCATTAGTTTTGACTATGGAGTAGATGGATATAGGAATGGAATAATTTACATAAGGGAAATCCAATATTAAAATGTGATATAAATTGTTAAAATATTATTCACTGACCATGTCAAGTACTTAAAAATGTTTCTTTGATTTTTGTTTTCAAGTGATAAATAAATGATGGATAAATAATAGATGGAGACAATTTAATGGAAAGTTGATTTGATGAAAAGTGGAAATATTTTTTAAAATGTATTTATTATTTAATTGTTTGCAGGGGTGCTTAGAGGAAACCAGGACCCTGGTGCAATTGTTCCATGGGGCCCCCTCATATCAAACAAAAGAATTCCCTCCTCCCCCAATTCATAAGCAGTAATCATTTCTTCATGCATCAGAAATAACTTGCAGTGTTACTTTTGGATTAGAGAGAAAAACATTTATTTATTTTGAATGAAAAAAAATTGGGCCCCAATTAAGTCAGGACCTAGGGCTAGTTCCCCTAGCAGCCCCCCAACCTTCTTGTCAGCCCGGATTGTTTGTCATATTACTAAATATAATTACAAATCTAATAATGTTATTTAGGATCACATTTTTAATACAAATAATTTAATTGGGTTTTCATAGCCCCAACTATCTATTCATTTCAAAATAAGCTATTTCATGTTTCAAAATAAGCTATTTTCTTTTAGTAGGGTCTCTGGGCTATGATTATTGAATTATAAATAAGCATTATATTAATATTAAATAGTTTTAAATCTCATTTGTACTGCTTAAATATATTCAAATTACTCAATCTTACAGAATTACTATTAGTTATACTGGATCAAATATAATTAATGAAGATCTTTGAATGATTTGCAACATTTTATAGAATAAGTCTTAATCTCAGAATTGTGACTGCTCTTTTTTCGTTATCCAGCGTCTTCTCAAGCTATCAATTTTTCTCACTTGTTGGACATTTGCCTTACTTACAAAGTCATTTATTTCTAAGACAATAAATTTCTTTCAATTTCTTTTCTTAAACAAATTTTTCCCTTCAATTACAATCGTCATATACGAACATACATTTTCTATTTTATGGATTGATGATGTAAAGGAGAAATAATTATATTCCTGTTTTTTTTTAGCAATCACCAAAACTGTTTCTAGCATTTTTTATTCCTTTTTTCTTTATAAGTTCTTTGTAAGAAGAAAATGTTATGTAATCATGCATCGGAAAACTGTGAATTTCCAGCATAAAAACACTAATTACTTATGTAATTGCAAGACCTTATACAAACATTTCTTTTAAAATAACATTCTAGAAATATTCTTGTGTTTAATATAATAACTCTTAAGATTCAGTAGCGAGATGGGAGAAAAAGTAGACACTGTCTCCTCTTTAAAGAAAAGTACTAGGCAAAATTTATAGAATCTGATGTAGGAATACATGTTCTACAGTGTATTAAATCTTCAAATCCTGAATCTGTTTTCAAAGTGGAAGACAGTTATCATCATACGGACTTGGTGCAAGGACACAAGAAACCCAAGAGAAGGGTCTTACATGACACAACCTGATCTGTCTTTTCAGGCTTAATTTCCAAACTGATATTCTCCACACACGTGGCAGAAGAAATCTAATTGAGAGGTCTCTTTATGGGCAAAAGGCTCCAATTAAAACTGTTGAGGTAGACACATCTTTCTCCCCAGGAAGCATTTCAGAAACACTATAATTCATCACTGAGATTCATTGTTTTAAGCTATTGTATTACTCCACAATATTTTAATTATTGTTGTTTATTAAATGATTTCAGAGCATTGAAGTTCTTTTGTATGTAGTTTACAACATAGGTCAAAAAGTAAGATAATAAATACACCATACTCTCAGTCTATTTAAATTTTCATATACTTCAAATCAATTGAATTATAAATTTTTTTTTTTTTTATTTACTTTGTGTATTCACCTTTTGTTGTAGAACATTTTGTAAGATACAAATAGTAATATGGAGTGAGGTTGTTGTTGAATTGTTGAATTATAATAACTATGCATTGAATATCATAATATTCAAAATTGAAATATTATATAAGGTTATTCTTGTGAGCATCTCTCTGAATATAATGGGATATTTTTATTATAGACAATCAAAAACATATATTTATAGGACAATATTGTTCAACATTTCACAGGACATCTGCTTTGTTTGGTACATTACCTAAAATAGTAACAAAAAAAATAATAAAAACAATAAAATTATGGAGGTCAATTTTGTATAAGTTAGGTAGATCTTTAAATTCAATTGTACAAGACACATGAATGAACAGACTCACATTATCTTAATTTGTGTTGAACCTATTTCAGGTTAAAATCAACTTTGAGATGTCTTTTTTTTTTTTTTTTCCATTAATATTAATGCAGATTCATTAGTATGTGAAATTTTGTACCATGTAATGTAATGAACATATTACATATTTGACTGTCTATAATTAAAAGATACTATTACTCATAAAATTGAACTATTATATAATACACTGGAATAATTTAATAAAAAGTTGCTTTTAATATTTTAATTTGCATTGTGTACATAGAGTAAATCATTCTACATAGTTTAATTTCTTATTTAACATACAGCTGTAGTTGCAGTATATACTTTGATTTATTAATGCTTTATGGTTCATGAACAAATTTTGGATATGAAATAGAAAACATTGTAACAACACTGGGAAGATCATATTCTGAATTTGTAATTCTTCCTAGTCTTCTTCATTATCACCCAAAGAAGAAAATAAGCCTTTCAGAAAATATTGAATTACATTAATCTGCTGAACATCCATAATTTTGAAAGCACGCCAGTAAGTGTATCATATTTACGAGCTTTATCAAGTTTATTACCCTTCAGATAAAACTGACTTCTTGCCCTGAATATTTTTTTGTGAATGTTAATATTTGATTTACATTCTTTTCATTTAAGAAAATTTTTCCTTAATCTAATCATTAAATTAAGCATGCGAGATCATATCCTGTACCTGTCAATCAGAAATATTTGGAGTTATTCTTTTCTTTAAAGCAGAGGAGGTACTCGGACATCATCCATGCTTGTAAGTTGTTACACTACTCTCTGTATCAGTAATGTGTAAAGCAATATTGTAAAGTGTTTTCTTTTTTTTTGTTTAAATTTCAATTCCATTGTTAAATTAATATACTTTTTGTTTACTTAGCTTCAACTGAGAAGGTAAACTTTTCTAGAATATTAAATTTTAAGAGAGCAAAGATGAAAATGGATGTAGTTTATATTAAACTACACTCATTATCACTATAATGTCCAGTTTATCTCAAATGTTTGAAACATTTCTAATTTAAAACATCATAACACTCTTCATACAATTATATTTTACATTACAAAAAGCTGCAAGATTTCAAATGATTCTTGTCTTTGAGGCTCAATTGTTGGGCATTTAATTACATTTCACTAATTTGTTGTCAATGTTACAGCTTCATTTGCCGCTCTGAAATGCTTTGCTAATGCACAATGCATTCTTGAAGGAATACCACTCCTGAAAATCCACACAACCCTACAATATTTATTATTAAGTTGGTCGAAAATTTCAAAGAGTGACGTTAAGTTACAATTTGTGTGGAATGTTAGAATATCATTAATTTTGTTCCTTCTTTTGTTGCCACATGTTCTATTCCTGTTTCATTATATAAGAAAATGTTCTGTAAATATCTGCCAGAGTATATCTTTGATTCTGAAATATTCCTTTGATGTGTTTGGATAAAAATGTTTGCAAACTTTTGAACAATTTAAAATCTGTTTTTTTCCTGAAAAATTAATGTTTAATTCTGAAGAGTTTTTTCATGAATTATTGAAAGAAGTAAATTTTTTTATTCAAAATTCCATCAGAAGTTTTTAGGACTCACTCCTCAACAACTCAATTACATCATGTGTCCTCCTGACTACAAAACTGATATCAACAAAAAGAATAAGAAACAATGAATAAGAAACCAATGCCTCAAACATTCAATTGTATAAAACACTTTTTGTAAATTTTTCACAAATTTGATAAATGGTAACATTCATTTAATGATGGAAGCAATCAGAAGTTTAAATGATAAAATGCAACAATATACAATAACAGCATTCAGTATTAATTACAGAACTAATATTTTGAAATTCTTCAAACGTAACTCCATTTCACATTACACATGCTCCGTAGCACATTACACAGCTCCATAGATATAATTTCTATTTTAGTTGAGTAAATTCTGCTGTCAGAACATCCTTTTTGGACGGAAAGTATGTATGTTGTGTTCCAATCAATTAAAATTTACTGAATATAAGTTTTGGTGGCAAAAGTTTGTAATTATAAAATTTAAGTTGGAATTTAAAGAAATCAACAAAACAAGCACGATTAACTTGCTTTAAAAAATAATCTGTGGGCTCTGGGATAATTATCAAAGGGAATGTGATATCACAGTTTTACTCTTAATCAAAGTGCAAAGCTATAAAGTTTGAGCTAATTGTCACTGCTGTTTGTTGCCTCTTCTTGAAATCAGTTGGTATATAGACAGAGCTACTGCTTCTTCACAAAGGACAATAATCTAAATTTTGTCCAAAATATTAGTTATAGTTATTTTCCACCAGAAATAACTATGTCATTGAGTCAATTACATTTGTATAAATGTTACATACAAAATATGTTGTTACAGCTTCAAAATTAGTCCAGTTAACTTATATTGAATCTGTTGTTATAAATGATGTCTAATTTATGTATAAGCAATATTCTGATATCTGTTACACTTAAATAAGGATATGGTTATTAAATTTGTACATGATTATTATAAAACTACTCAAAAATTTATAATTTTATTTGGTTTTGTATTTATGGATAACATATAGTCACTGCAGTGTACACATTTCTAGACTGAAGGTCATGCAGTCAGACTATGCATTAGACATTGCATTTTCATTTCATTTGCAATAGACTCTTCTTATTCTTGTTATTAGTATTCTTATTCTTATTGATCATCTTGGTAAACACTCTTTAACATTATTTTTCAGATCTTCTCAGAGAGTATGGCTCGTCATGTGATGGGAAATTGAGTTTGGATTCATCAATGTCATTCTTCTTCATTATGTTCTTCTTTTCTTATCAGGTACTAGTACAAGGTCATTACTATTAGTTTAATATTATTACTTACAGTTTCAATTTTAAAAATTGGATTTATCTCAAATTCTTTATGTTTTTTCAAATTACTTTTTCCTTTTTGTTTAATGAGCTTTTCTAATACTCTTCTGTTAGTGAATATTAGCCTACTCAAACATATTTTAAGGAAACACTGGTTTAATCTTTTCAGATTACCTTTTACTTTCTCTCATGCTACTTACGTAGTTTAAAGAAAGTATTGTAATGCTGTGGAAAAAAACGGCGATTTTGCGATAGAAAATATCGTAAGCTATCGAAAATCTTGTGAAGCTCTGATATTGAAAAAGTAGATAAATATTGTTCCTATTTGTGGTAAATGACTTCGTCTTAATACGTTGTGCAATCAAAATCCATGTTATTTTGGTCCTTGATACCGAAAAATTGATTCACAGCAAACGTCAGTCAGTCTGTCCATGATAGTGTCTTAACCATTCTGACGATTTTCTCCAAATTAATATTCCCCCATCGATATGGCCGAACTCGAAGCCCTGCCAATATGAAACGTCTATTTTCGTTTTCGGGAGTACTTTACCTGAAGCCTGGACAACCTTTTCAAAATTGTCTCAAAAATGGTTTCAAATCTTTTGATTAAATATTTTCCTCGGATAGAGCAAAGAACGCTTAAAAAGCAGCACAGGTTTCATTTTCGTTGAACTTCCGAATTTTCAAAAAATTCCAAAGTTAATTATTTCGGTGTTTTCTTTTAATTACAATATTAAAGATAAACATTTTTGCCTTAATAAAATCAGTTCTTGAAAGATAAGTTCTTGAAGTAATATCATGTATATTACAAATTTTCGAGAATATGAATAGTTTTCAAATAATTTTGAGCTTAATGATGAAAAAGTGTAATGTTTTTGAAGCGTTTTTAATATTGCAGCTAGAGATTTATTTCTCAGTGTGAACTAACACTTGCTAATCAACTTAATACTTGCGAAGTATCAACTTATCAATATTATATTTTAAATCGTTTCATGTCCAAAAGCTTTATCGGCTTATGAATAATACTCGTATTATCACGATATCTAAGTGAATTTTCTTAAGTGAGGAAACGAACAGAGCATTTAGCATTATATACTTACACAATGAGAATGTGTAATTCGTGTTAAAACGAGCAGGTTTGAAGAATATTACCATATTATATTTAAAAAAAAAATAATAATAATAATAATAATAATAATTATTATTATTATTATTATTATTATTATTATTATTATTATTATTATTATTATTATTATTATTATTATTATTTATTGAGTCACATATACAATTACAATCGTGTATGACGAGTCAATATGATGTCTTGGGTGGAGAGAGCGAAGTTACATTACTATTCAGGAGCAAAAAAGGGGCCATGTCAGCATTTGCTCAAGGGACTAGGGAAACTGAACAAAACCTGATCGAGATATTATTATTATTATTATTATTATTATTATTATTATTATTATTATTATTATTATTATTATAATTGGTGTTGTATTATTCGATCCATTTATATTTGCCAGCGTTATCAGGATTGCTTTGTTGAGAAATGAATATGCTAAACTAATCCAGCGTCCAATGTTACTTTGACAATGTTGCACTGGCAATATTAGGCAGTAGCCATCGCCATCGGCCGCCGCCACTGATTCGTGTAATTTTTACTCTCCTGTATACGTATATACGGAATAATATACGTAATATGAGAAAAGTTATGTAATGCTGCAGAAAACCGATTTCGAGATTTCAATGGAAATACACGTTTTGGGGTCCTCAGATACTGAAAAAGTGTTGTTTTTTCCCCAACACGTCCGTCTGTCCGTTTGTCCGCCTAGTGTCTGTGAACACTACTAGAGCCTAAACCATGCGTAGGATTTTTCCCAAATTGAATGAACCCCTGTCCATTTGGCTTGAGTCGAAACTTTGAGATTTTGAAAAACATTCTTTTAAGTTTGGGGGTGCTTCAAATGAAGCCCTCCGGACATTTTCAAAATTTTCTCAAAAACGTCTCAATTTTTTTTTCTTTAAATTTCTTCATTCAAATGAATTCACTCTCTCCAAAACATGAAAATTGCCAGCCATGTGGTCGGCTGGGCATCTATCATCCCTCTGTGTCTTCTCCAGTCAGTCTAGTCTTCCGATTGTTTTTCAACAGTTATTTACGTCAGTTTTTTTTAGTTACCTTATTGTACCTTTTTATTAATCATTGTGACTCGTCAGAATGGACTGTCACATCCCGTTCTATACTAATTATTAGGACGCGGATTTTAATGAAATGTCATTTTTTTTCTTTTCACTTTAGAACAATGCCGTTAAGTATAGATATTCATTTTATGTTAAGACAAAACGAAATAACCCATTATAAAACGTCAATTTTTTGTCGACTAATAAGTAATTTTTTTACTTTCTTATGTCATTTTTAATGCATTTTTTTTGCTGATTTCATCAATATTTATATCATTTTAATGGTACTTGCTTCAAACAACATTGACGATGTGAACTAATGTTCACCTCAGAATTCGTGAGTAGCCTATTCGATGTCTTCGCTCATATATTGTAACGCCAGCCGTTGGGAGTACCATGTAATCTAAGGTTCCTGTGACGCCTATCGGCGCCAATGTCAGTTCGGCCGATTTCGCGGTAAAGGCAGACATTTTCTTTTAAAGAACAGTCCAAACGAAAAGTTTGCAAGCTGAGTTCTCTTGAACAATAGCAAGAAGTCTCGATTACACCAGTAACATCCCCAACAGCTAGAATTGTTCATCTGAAGTGGTTTTGATAAATTTTTTTACGTCATTTTTCTTTGGTTTTAGGTCATTTTTAAAGCATTTGAAGTGCATTTTATTGATCATTTTTGGCAATGTTTTAGGTCATCAAAATCAGCCCCCTACTAATTATAAAGTAATGTAATAGTTATGTATCCCCTTTTTGACTACAGAATGCTAGTAGAATTCTTGGAAATTGGCATCAGCGTTCCCTGAGGATGATATGTCTCGCTGAATTGGAAAAACGCAGACTGGAATTCCCAAGGCTGATAACGGGGGAAGAACGGTCGTGTTTTACATTCTTCTGCATCTGGTGAGTCTCGGAAATTTTATTTGGGTGAAGAGAACTTTCTCGTGTTTAACTGTACAAGTAGTGATAAGTATACTGTATGTTGATTGTAATGTTTCAGTCTTATTCTAATAGATTGACTCACAGCACCCAAGCTTTCCGTTTATTGAATTCATACTCATTAAAGAAGTATATCGTTCACTTATTTTGTATAAGGATCCGTTTACGAGTTTACTATTCGGGTATGTTAACGCAGTGATCGAGAAGACAGAAAAAGTCGTACTTTTCACACACGTGCTTGAACCATTTATTGTGAGGTTTGAAAAACAAAATTTTGTTTGTATTTTTGCGTCATTCAAACCCCTGTGAACAGGGGGAGGGCAGCAGGGGCAATTTGTCTTTGGCTCCGACATAGTGGGGCCCCGAGTTTTTTTCAATCAAGTGCACAAAAATGTATTTACTTCTAATTGAAATTTACCACTGAACTTTATTTCAGTTGTATGGAGAGATTAATCCGGGGGTTTCGGTGGTGTAACGGTTAGCGCATCAGACTATTATACTCATGTTCGCGGGTTCTCTATCGAATTCGTGGGTTTTTGAGGACGAAAAAATCGGAGGGGAAGTAAATCTGACTGTCCCATGTTGTAGATTTACTGCATCCTGTAAAAGATCCTCCAGCCTAAATCCAGAATAAAGCATCTGAGCAAAATTCAAAACGTCTGATTCATCGCCCTAGTCGTACCTCCTTTCTCTGCCAGACGGTGAAAGAAGCATAGCGGAATTTGCGTGGTCAGGCGGAAGAGCAGACCTCATGAAAATAAGGCATCATTCAATTCAATTCATATATATATATATA
>BOPP01000141.1:2156782-2164282 GCA_017312745.1 Gryllus bimaculatus
TATATATATATATATATATATAGAAGGGGGCGGAGAAAATTTTGTTTGAAAAAACGGGCCCCCGTGGAAGAACTGGCCCAGGCGCCCCTGGCTGGCAGCCGCGGCAGTGTCAGCGGCCAGCCAGATAAGGCGGAAGTTGTGGGGCTGCGATGCGGTCTTCCGACGCGTTTCCTCCCTCTTCCCCCCTCCCCCCTCATTCACCCGCCTCCCACACGTCGCCTGTGGAAGCGCGTGCGCGACCTTCGCAGTGAAATGCCCTCGATGCGCTTGGGGGCACATACGGAGGAGTGTGTCGGCGATGGGTAAACTTTGAAGAAAAAATAATTTCCTCGATTGTTTGGATTTAAAAAATTTAAAAGTATTTTTACTTTCTCGCTGCTTCCTACGTAGTATAGAGAAAATATTGTAATGCTGGGGGGAAAACGAATTATCGACAGAAAAACTCTTATTGTTTGGCCCTGATTACGAAAAAAGTGAATAAATTATGTTTCTAGTATAGTAAATTATTTTCTCCAACAGATTTTTTCTCCTATTGTATAATATTAGATTACTTTCTCGTATAATATAGTAAATTACTTTCTCCAACAGATTGTGTGAACCCATGTTTTGTTAGTCCTTGATACATAAAAATCGACTGACGGCAAAACGTCTGTCTGTTTGTCTGTGAACATCGTTAGCGGCTGAAACATAAGCAGGATTTTTACCAAACTTCATATTCCCCAAACTATCTGGCTTATGTCGCGGTTTATTGAATTTGAAACCGATGTTTTAATTTTTGGAAGTTACATGCCCTTCACATGCCCTCACATAAAACCCCTGAAACATGCTCAAAATTTTTAAAAAATGGGCCCAAATTTTTTATTAATTTTTTTTGTTGGATAGTGTTTTTAGAAGGACGTTTAAGAGGTTTCATTTTCGTTAAAGTCCTGATTTTTTGAAAATTGCAAAAGTTATTTTTTTCGGCGTCTTCCTACATCTAAAATATTGAATATAGACTCATTTTCTAAATGAAATCTTTTCTTCAAAGAGAGATTTTAAAATAAGGTCATGTACAATTTTCGCAATTGAGTACTTTTTGTTTAACACGTGTTCTTCTCACCCTTACTTACACATACTTCACTTTCGTTAAATGCTCTTCACTACCACACACGTCAGGACATGTGGGGAACTTCGAGCTTACCCCGACTCAAACGGTGCCTCTGCGGCGGCAGATACCTGGATGCGGGAAACCCGCAAGCGGGCGTGTGGGTCGGTGCCGGATTTTCTTATCAGCGCGAGAAAAACAGCGGCACCTCCTATGATAAAACATTGACTACACTTACGGGTCTAATGACCGGAGCATTTGACACGCGGGAAACAAAATGATGGATCAATCAAACGTTTTCTCGGGATGATCCTAAAAGTTTCCAGAATCTCCCCACTACTGTCCTTGGGTATGCGGTCAGCCATGTCGCTGATCTCAACACTTCCCAAGCTGATGAGACGAATTGAAGTCGAAACAGTATCAAACGTTGTACTCCAGGAAGCACACACCTTTTGCCTTTTGGCTCACGCCTTTTGGCTTTTGGCTGCAACAGTTTTCTCGGGATGTTTAACATTGAAATATTTGGTTTTTTGAGGAGTAACTCTCTCTTGTGCTTTTAAAACAAGCCTAACTAATCTCTAAATAAATAAGAGAGCCCTAAATTTTGAACACCCTTAAGGCCTCCTAAGAAATGTACACCTGTAAACGTTCCGATTCTCTTACTGATGTGGCAGCCCTTGAGATTTGCAAATTGGAAAAAAATGGTTTTGATTTACACTAAATTTATCCTAAAATGTCATGTGAAATTTGTTCACTTTAAAATACAGTTCCATATTTTAAATGTTTCGTGTTATATCACAATACATTCTCTTCCACGATATGCCGAGTATACCCTTGATGTATTAAGGGGTGGGAAACGAGAAAACGTGAAATTATATAGGTATTTTTTGATCATCCAATTTTAATATTCCAGTAAAGAAAACTAATATAGTTTGTTCATTGAAATAATTTCGAAACGTTGCGACTAAGTTTTTTTGTAAAAATGATTCACTCCCTGTGAGAGGTATTATGAATTTGAAATTAGATAAGCTTTGGGGCATGCATTATTGGTGACGTAAATGTTCAGCATTAAGCAAAATGTTCCTTTAATGTGGTTGTGGGGACGTAATAGAAATTAATCAATGTTTCCTTGTTCTTTAACTACTTAAATCAAGAGATATTTAGAAATGACGTTCTACATGATTAGAAGTTCATGATGTTTAATACACAAATTGTTATAATTTTACAAGATAATTAGAAGTGCAAACCAGTGCGTGTCATGTAGCGCTACCTGGTTACGGTTGTTTTCGTTTTGACAAACTTACGGAGAATGTTCTAGAATAATGATAAGTCATAACTCTGTGATAGCAATTCCAAGAAGACTGAAGAACCTTGACATACCATACATTTTAAGAGTTACGAGCTCTAAAACGTGACTAGAATTGTTGTAGCATTTTAGTTTTAGTGCAAGATACATTATGCGTCTTTGAGGCGTCAGAAATTATTATTATTATTATTATTATTATTATTATTATTATTATTTTGTTTTGGGAATCGGCAATAATGGGGCCACGCGATACGTGTATCCCACCAGGGCCTTGACTTGATTATCGGGGTAGGTGCGCGTTATTATTTTTTTGAGGAATCAGCAGTTTAATGATGATACCATTTTTATATCCCAGGGATGTTAGCTCTGGGGGATGGGATGAAATTATGATGATGGATGATGAAATAGAGACACACACACAACATTACCATCCCCGAGGCGGGACTCAACCCCGCCATCTTCTGACCCAAGACCGCTACGGCACTGCTGTCTTAGCGATCTTGGCCATCGGATCGGCATTATTATTATTATTATTATTATTATTATTATTATTATTATTATTATTATTATTGTTGTTGTTGTTGATTTGTTTTGTTTTGTAATTTCACTGTTTTTCTTTAACAATCGACACGTATAGATCGCGTCTGATCTGGAAGAGAATTAGAGCTGCCGAGGGCTCTGTTCGATAGTTTTCTGTTCAACACCAGTGTTTCTCCGATCAACACCTGGTAAATACCGGAGCAGTATCCTAAAAACGGACCAAGGACAGCGCGCGATCTTTCCTTACTCCTCCTTGACCTATCCTCACCCCCTACATCTACACACACACACACACACACTCACTCACTCACTCACTCACTCACACACACACACACACACACACACACACACACACACTAACATGCACTTCACTCTGGTTTCGCTGATCACCCAAATGCTAGGTTAAGTTATAAAAACTTTTTCGTAAGTGGACCCATTAAAAAGTTTAATGAAGACAAATTAATGTTATAAAAGTATATTTTATGCAATAAAACTATGAATTTCGCAAATTCGGCCAGTAAAATCTAAAAATGTGCAATTTTCAGGCAGCATTGCCTGAAACGCGCAATATCGTACAGTAACGTCCGAAACGTGATATTTCGTGCAAAATAAAACTAAAATAACGTTCGATTCATTATTCAAATTTCTGTCAAGATTTCATCCAATTTCAAGTTACCAAAGATAAGATGCAGTAACACGAGAATCCGGTCTTTAATCATTATTACTCAACGATGTACTCGCCCCGGATCACTATTTTTTAAAAACATTTCTGGCAACCCTAATTATAGGAATTATTTATTCACAAACAAAACTTCAAAAAAGTGAAAACATCAATTACGAAACCTAGATCCCCGGAAAGGTCGCGTTTAAAATTTCGACATTTAAAACATCCAAGTTTCTACAAAAGAATAGATGATTTGAAAACGTTGACATCGATGTCGCGTCCATAAGATGAAGGCGCAGGATGCAGCTGGTGACTGAGGCGGAGGAGAGGACGGGAGGAGAGGACGGGAGGAGAGGACGGGAGGAGAGGACGGGAGGAGAGGACGGGAGGCGAGGACGGGAGGCGAGGACGGGAGGAGAGGACGGGAGGAGGGGACGGGACGTGAGGATGGGAGGCGAGGACGGGTTGGGAAGGAGCGGAGGCCGAGGCGAGGAGACAAAGAGAAGCGGAAGCGACGGCGCAGGCGGCACCGGAGGCGGGAAGTCAGTCGCAGCAGCGGTGGGTTCAGTGTGTGCGTGAACGGCGTGGTGGGAGGAACTGTGAGTCGGTGACGCATGCTCGGGCAGTGGCGATGGGGAACAGACGGAAGGGGAAACCCGGACGAAGAAGCAAGGGGCAGAGTCTACTCCGAAGGCGGAGGTGATGGCGGAAGAGGAAACAGTAGCGGAGGCGGAGGCGGTGACGAAGACAGCTACAAGTGTTATACGCGCACATGTTCTTGAGCCACGGAATACCTACCCCCACTCCTTTGCCAACATTAGTTGAATTAAGAAAAATGATAGCAACCAACGTTTTAGGCCAAATCTGATAACCAGAATGTTCACTCCCGTGTAATAGAAACTATTTTGCATCGAAAAAGAAACAACAAATTTGATGCAAAATTCCTTTCGTCCAAATAATCCAACTCCCCACTCCTCTCGCAACTAGTGAAGCGAGGGCTCAAGAAAACTTGCGCGGATAATACTGTACACAATAGAGACAGGAATGATCATCTAGCCCAGGGGTTTTCAATTTTTTTTTGTTTATGGCTCCCTTGACCTAAACAAAACTTCCCGCGATTCCCCTGGAACAATATTCGTAAGTTGCAAGTATAAGCTTGCTAAAGATTCAACACAAATGAGTAAGTGAATATTATTCCTCCATTTCAGGTATTAAAATAACACGTCACAAATTTTATTTAACATTTAAATTTTGTCAAAATTCTTTCAAAATTAATGAGAAAATTGAGCTAGCATCTTCATCAACAATTGCTCAAATCTGGGTTCAATATTTGAAACTGCGACTCGCAATCTTTTTCGATGTGAATCAAACACAGTTTGGACACAGCTCGCGTGGGCACGGGAACTGTTGATCTGTGTGACTAGAAACATTAAATATCCCCGACACGCGCAAATGATGTACATCGGTGCTCAAGGAGCCACAGAAGCTTATTAGTAAATGACTTTTTCAGGTGCAATTAATATTAATTAATTAATAAAATAAATCACGTATAATACAAGCACTATGATAGTACAAACTTATTTTGTGAACGTAACTGACACTAGGAATAAAGTAAATTAAATATAAAGATCATTTTTAATAAATCACTGCGACGCTCCTGTCTTATGGCGACGCCCGTGGGAGCAGTGACATACAGTTTGAGAACTCTTGATTTAGGACACTCATTAGAGCTGTGTTTTGACACTCAGTGATCGAAATCGGAGGAGAGCGTTGTGTGTGATTAACAGGTAGAAATGTTACGCAGTCATTTTACAGTGTATTTCTCACGGTATTCGCAGGTATTTTCTCATGATATCAATGTATTTATGAAGCTAGAATCCGAGAAAAATACACTTCAAAACTTCCAACCGTAATTACCTGATTAAAATTGAGTGTATTGTGAGTTTAATTAAAAAGGTGATGACAGTAAACAAGGCGAGTTATTTCAAATTTGGCGTCGATGGCGTGATCGTTTACATCCGTGTGATGACGTAATTCACAGGCATAAGTATTCTTATCTCCGTTTCGACGATGACTCCTTGATTTGTTTAAATTCTTACAATATTATTGTTAGTTGCGATCTTAGGTCAATGTACGTCAATCACGCGTGGCAATTATCGCTAAGTACTAACTACGTGCACTGAACTGACCTTATCAGACATTAAACGCTTGCCCTTCAGGCTAAATCGGAAGAAATCACTTCGCAGAGCGATGCAGTGATGCTTAACTGTTTTAGAAACTGATGAAAATGTACCTAGTGACTGGTACAGATGTATGGCATGTGAGGCCTGTACGGCCACATACATAGCGTATATATAACTGTGGAAGCAAGAGCGAAGGCGATGGAGAGATGGGAGCAGCAGTGGAGGCACTGACGAAAAATGGAACGGCAGCTGATAACAAATCGACGAAGGAAAAGGTTAGGCGGTAGGCATGCAAAGTCGATTTCGATGTTTTGAAAACCGATGTTCTTATCGAAACACCCATGTTTTATATATCGATTTATTAGAGTCGATTATTTTTATCTTCTATGATTTGTGCTCGATGTTTTAACGTTTTGTGCTCTAGATTTTGTGAATGAAAAATTACCAACGTAAAATTTTGTAAAAGTTAAAAAATGAAAATATGACTTATGGTACCACGTCATTTTATTCATCCACCAGGATGTATAAACCTACGTGAAGAAATATTATGTGGGCGGAGGTGGAGGGTGTGACGGTGGCGCGAGTGGCGGCGGCGATGGCAACTGGCGTGGCAGGAGCCGAAGGGCGGCGGCAATGTCCGAGGCGGTGACGAAGAATGGGACGGAGGCTGATGCGAATAGACGAAGCTAGAGGTTAGGCGGAGGTGGAGATAGATGATGTAGCGGTGGCGGCGACGATGGCAGCTGACGCGTTAGCAGCAGCGGGACGGTGGTAGAAGTAACGGTAGCGATGGGAGTGGCAGACGCGGAAGCAAAGATTGGAACAGATACGTACGGGCAAAGGAAGAGGCTATGACGGTGGTGGTGTCGGCGGCGGCGATGGAAGCTGACGTGGGAGCAGCGGCGGGACGGTGGTAGAAGCATTGGTAGCGACGGCAGTGGCAGTGGTAGAAGCATTGGTAGAGACGGAGGCAAAGAATGGAACAGATACGAATGGACGAAGGAAGAGGCTGTGGCGGCGGCGGCGGGAGCGGCAGTGGGGCGGCGGCGGCGGCGGCGGCGGCGGCCGCGCAAGCAGCGGCGCGAGCGCCAGTAGCGGGCGTCAGTCGCGCGATGGCCGAGCGGCGGTGGGGTCTGCTGCGTGTGCTGGTAGTTGTCCTGCTGGCTGCGCTGTCGCAGCAGCGGGGCGCGGAAGCCGCCCCCGACGGCGCCACCACCATCACCACCACCACCACGCCCGCGCCTGACGCCGGCTTCTGCAACAGCACCAGGCAGTGAGTCCCATTCATTGATTTTCGATAGATTCCGAGCACGTCACCTGCTAAGGTCATTGGTTACGTAAGTGTAGTGCATGTCTTTATCGCGGGAGGTGGCGATGATCTTCCCTCGCTGGATGGCAAGATATCCGGGTCTCCCCAACCAGGTATCTCCCGCCAGCGGGGCACCGCCCCAGCCGAAACAAGCTCTAAGCTCCCGACTGGTCTCAGAGCATGTGTGATAGTGTAGTTGTTGTAAATATGTGTAAGAAAGGGGTGAGAGTGTGACAAGGGATAAGCATATAAGATCACACACAATCCGTGGCCCGTTTGTTAGGGCACTACTCCGGCATCCGCCTGGTGTTGATCGGAGAAACACCCGAAAACTACCCATCAGAACAGCCGGCCACCGAATTCTCCTCCAGACAGACACTGTAGCGGCTGAACTCTGACTACTGAACTGAAGTG
>BOPP01000141.1:2166782-2176916 GCA_017312745.1 Gryllus bimaculatus
TTTTAAAATTTCAATGTGGTACTCCATTTCTTAATCAAAGAAAAAACGAAAGAGGGGAGCATTTTCACTATATTATTATTATTATTATTATTATTATTATTATTATTGTTGTTGTTGTTGTTGTTATTAAATTTGTTTTCCTTGGCGATGCATTTTACCACCGTTGACACCATTTTATCTCCACAAAAACAATAGAAGTTTCGTGAACGTTGATCTTTTGGAGAGGGAGGCCAAACAACAGAGGTTGTTGATATAAGAGGACTCTTCGACCACAGAGACACATGCATTGAATATCGTGTTTTCCCGATATTCTGTAACATTGTAGTAACTGTACATTCCCAAGAACATAGATCAGTATTCATTTTGTGGTAGTACTATCAATCTCACTATTGGTGACAACGACTTCACTGTTTTTCTTTATACTAATTTATTACGTACTACGTGAGTCAAATATATATTGGTAACGGACGCGTCAACTACTTAGGTCATTAAATGACATAAGGATGCATTTTGTCCTGTATGTGTAGTTCATGTAATGTGAGGTGGGTTATTCCTCCCCCGCTCAAACGTGAGATCCGTCTCCGAACTGTACATCGACTGGCAGACTTTCCCCCGTCTAGGTGTCTCCCAAAGCGGTGCAGTGCCCCTCCGCGACAACCTCTATGCTCGCGACAGGTCTCCCGCCGTGTGTAGCAGTGTCGTGCGCGGAAGAGCGTGATAGGGGAGAGAAGTGGTCGAGAATGGAGAAAAAACGCACGCGAGGCGTAGCCCGTTTGTTAGAGTACTTCTCCGGCTTTCGTTTGGTGCTGACCGGAGAAACCACGTATATCTGCTGCTCAGAAGAACCAGCCATTATAATTCATCTCAGTGTTTGAATTCGTTCCATCTATTTAGAGAATGTCGAAAGTCCTTCATCATCTAGTTTCGAACCCTAGAACTTCTTAGTCAACGATGTTGTAAAGGCAACGATGTTGCTGATGAGCTATCGCAGCCAAATGAATGCTCAAATGAATGCCGTATTTATTTTCAAAAGAAGTTGAATGTATAAGAAATATGAATGTCTCCTTTTTCCCTTGATGTGCAATTCAAGTATTCTGTCACTTCGGAAGTGGGCGAATATCTCTTACTACGATTTCTTTTTACTTCCACTGTACATACTGGGGCACTGCGTTATTTATTTTTTACTTGGCGTAATATTTACCATACATCGACTCTGATTGGTTCAAAGTCGTGAAAATCAAAATATCCAGGTCGGACAAATGAGTTAAATATGTTCGACATTCAAATTTTATGACTTAGCCACTTTATGTTAACATTGTCTCACAGTGAGACCTACGTACGTGCTTTTACCAAGGTAAGGTGGCTAGGGTAGGTAAAGAACGTTATTGTGATGAAGTATATTAAATACTATGTGATGATCAGGAATGAAACTGCTGGTGGCAAGTTTGTAAGGCGAGTGAGACACAAAGTGTGTGATTTTGCATTCCCCTAGTAGAGTCGTAACTTTTTGATCACACGATGTAACCCCATTAAATTCCTCTGTTGACACCTTGCGCATGAATGTCCGTGTTGAGGCCACATGTGCACGCCTTAGGCCTTCGTGTTTTACGTAAAAAATCTTTTGCCTGGGCAACGCATGATTTCTAATGCACTTTTATGCCAAAATATATCTCGCAAACACAATGTCGTCGGACAATAACCTTACTTTAACTAGAACCCTTTTGACCAATACCGTCATTAGAGAAATGATGTACGAAATGATCCGTTCATCGTCATTCATAAAGCTTAATTCAATCGCCTGGATAATATGCGAATTAAGCTGCTCATTTTCAAATTATCCATAGTACATTGATATCTGCGAGCAATCATCAACGGGCTTCAAAACACGTGTGATTTAAAGAGCAGTGGTTTTTTTACAACTACGGGGAATACGAACATGACAAGAAAGGGTTGATAAAAAACACAGTGTGCTTTCAAAATGGTTTTATAATATTTATGATTATTATATTCCTCAAACTATAACTGAATGTTTAACTTGAACAAAACGATTGATAATTAATTTGAAAAATGACTGTGATTAATTAAATTGAAAATTCATGTACTTTAAATAATATGTAACATTTATCATAAAATTACTCTTATCTAAGGAGGGTGGGGTGTCGAAACATAAAGTTCTTTTGAGAGAGGATGTTATTGGTGTAACGAGTTTTTAGAAGGAGATGGGATAAAAAAAAGCAAGCATATTATCCAGGGCGCAGAAAGGAATTCTGGAAGGAGTTTACTATGTTTTGTGGCGTGGGAGTACAAATGATGAGGAGCAGTGAAAAATAGGAAGAGGAGCTAAATATGACTAAGAGTAGCCGTACAAGTTTTTGAAGAGGATGCATCAAAAGGGGGAACCTCAAAGTCATATTTTAATCTGTGTATTTTATTTTACTGTACTAAATTTGCCTGTATAAGCTAACTCGATAAATGGCTTTATAAATGTGATTGTAGAGGGCACAATGTCGTGAGATCAAGGATCACGACTGTACGGTTGCGTACATTAGATTAGCAATGTAAGACGCCTTCGTTTTTTCCTAGGTTTTCTACAATATTTTCCTCTGTGATTCCTTTAATAGAATGTATTGGTTTAAATTCCTTTGTGTGAATAAACGTACTCTCGATAATTTAAGAACTTGGAAGTTGGATACGAGAATTTTATTTGTGAACTATTCGTAGAAAAAAGTTTTTAATTCATCGCGGTAGTATGTTTTAAACATATTTAGATTTTTTCGAAATATGACATTTCTTTTTTAAATATGACTACTTGTCTACTGAGGCAAAGACGAAGATCACAATATAATTACGAGTAATACAATCAGCATACCTCGGAGGTTATTAAGAATCTTTGTTGCTGTAAATAATACAGGAATCTCAAATTAAAAATTGAATGAGATTTATCGGTCACCTGAATGAGTTCGGGAGGTTAATAAATATCCTAGGTGAACTATTAATCATATATTTGTATAGTTATGGGTACTCTGTCTGGATGTAATGGTTTCGGGAAAGAAAATCAAATGTGTCGAAGCTGATAACCCCCCTCGCAGACGCTTCGTCAGGAATTCGAAGTTTGAAATCGCAAGTTATCGGAAAATGATAGGGAATTCCCGAATAGAGACTACCACTTCAAACCAACGTTAGTTCTAGGCAAGACCCGATAGAACAACAGCTCAGGGTTGTCCAAAAGAAAATCTGATCTCTTATAGACAGGACACGGTAGGAAAATCCCATTGCTAGCGACATATATTTTGATGGAAGATATAGTGTTGTGAAAAACACCCGTGTTAATACACAACTCTAAGAGAACTATTATGCCAAGTGATTTTATTTCATCTCTATTCTCAAATTAAAATTCAATGAGATTGTCACTTATTAAAACACATCTCAATGCTCGAGTGATAATTTCTCTACGTACTTCAGCACTATTACGGATTCTTCAATATTAGTTATAGGTTTTCAATCCCTTATTTAGTTGATTCATATTATGCCCATGAGTGCCTCTGGAAGTTGAAGAGAGAGATGGATCAGTTATTTCAAAGGCACTTAAAGGAGAGAGGAACTAAAAGTATTAGCTCTTGGATATAGAGAAATCCATCGTAAACGTCAAATAGTTTGACAGTAAATTACAGGTTATCGTCAGAAAGGCTACGTCTTTACTACGGCCAACGGGGCTAAACTCATACGAAGCCTTCTAAGAGATGTGCGCCTGTTATCCGTAAAGATTAAAGAACATCTCACGTTTAACTATGGGTACAATATAGGGCATCGTATTCTGTCATGGTTAATTATACGAGTGAAAATTTTTACTGATTTCGAATATGACCTAATTACTCTCATTTTATACGCTTTGCGAAAAATATAAGTGAATCAGTGTATTTTTGGAAAGTCATGTGCAAATGTTTAGGGACTTCGTGAAGATAAAATATATTTCTTAGCTAAAGTGTTCATAAAAATTGAGATAAATGATTAATATTTGCTAATCATTTTTCTTCTTTTTCGTGTGCATAACATTGCAAAAGTCTCAAATTTCTGCAAAAGTCAAAAATCGATGTCGATATTTTGATAAAAATATTCGTTTCGAGAGTCACCGATATCTAAAAATTGTTGTTTTTTTCTAAAATCTGTTTGCCCGTTCATCTGTTAGTCTGTGAACAACACTAGCAGCGAAACTAAACATAGGATATTTCCCAAAATGGTTATTCTCCGGTCGAATTATTGCATTATCGCATTATTAAAGTTGGATATTTTCGTAATAAAATCAATTTCTCACCATTAAATCTTTAAATAATGTACTTTTTTAAATTGTGGGTAGTTTTAGTGTAATCGTGAGTGAAATCGTGTTAATATTCAGAAATGAATGTTGTATTAATTGAATATCATGGAGATGAATGCATTCAGTGTTTATAAGCACAATTTTGACCGTGCGTGCCACAAAAAAGTCTTTTTTGCTACGCAATTGCGTTTTACCTGATAACAGCTAATACACATGACATGTTGTTTCAGGCAGTTTCATGAGATATGCAAGCGGTTTCATGAGGTCAGCCTGCCAGGTGGCATAGGGTCTTGGGACAGGTGCGCCCAAAAACGGGAACACTAAAGTCTGTGTCGTATCTCGGGAAGGCAAAGATACTATTAACTCAACCTCTAAAAAACTTGTTTTCAGGCCAGAAACAAAACAATATTCAGATAATTTGTTTCATACTTTAAAACTGAAATATATCAAATAATTATTATCCACATTACAAATTTCCAATGCGAACAGAAATTGAAAGAAAACCAAACAGCCTTCGGCAATGTTAGGGGCTCTGTTGTTTCATTACACTCCTAGGAAATCGCAGAAAATCCAAAAACAATGAAACAGTTTGTTTTTTTACGAAAATGCAAATATATGATTATTTTATTCCGTCTGTTCTCATACTGCGAGTTCCGATTAAATTATCTCACTCGGTGCGTCTCTACTTAAATTTCATCTGACGTTTTGTATCAGCCAGGTTCCAAGGAAGATTCTACATTCTGTTAAATACAACATGAAATAGTACAGCATGTACAGCACATAATTGGCTCAATGTGAAATATCAAGGGACTAGTGTTAGACAAGATTCCGAATTATACATGTTATATTGTTGATTATACATTTGCTGCGACTGCAGTTTATATTCACAATAGCCAGATTTATATCATCTCCAATTAGCAAATTTTACTGTTTTTTTTTACTTTCTCGCTACGAAGTAGAGAGAAATTTATGTAAAGCTGCGCGAATAACTGGCGAATTTTCGGCAGAAAAACTCTTATAACAGGGCACTGTTAAAGAAAAAAAATTATAAATCCATTGGCTAAATTTAGAAAAAAAAATCCTCTAACAAGTAGTGTCATCCATGTTTTTGTAGGTCCCTGATACTGAAAAATCGAATGATGTCAAAACTGTCCGTCTGTCCGTCCGCCCGTCCCTCCGTCTGTCCATCCATCTGTTCAACCGTCTCTCCATCTGTCTGTCCATCCGTCTGTCCATCCCTCTGTCCATCCGTCTGTCCATCCGTTTGTCCATCCGTCCGTGAACAACGCTGGCGTCTAAACCGTACAGACGATTTTCTTTAAAATTGATATTCCCCAATCGATATGGCTTTTGTTACGGCCCCTTGAATTTAAAACCAATATTTTAATTTTGGAGTGTATTTTACATGAAGCCCGTGGGACATTTTCCAAATTTTCAAAAAAGTAACTTCGTCACTTTTTATTACCCCAGCAGGATTAAGAGAATGGTCAAGATCTCGTATTCGTTTAAACTCTGTTTTTTTTTTTAATTCCAAAAGTTCAACATTTTTTCGGCGTCATCCTAAAACTAAAATATTAAAAATATATATTTTTCCTTAATTAATATGTTCTTTAAATATAGATTTTGAAATAAGGTCAGGTACAAATTTTCGGAAATTCAAGTACTTTTCACGTAATTTGCGTGAAAATGCGGGCGAGAAAGAACATGCTGTTTTAGCTCCACTAGTTTTTTGTCGTGATGCGTTATGAAACATACCCTTTTTAGATATTCTTAGTGTGTAAAGGACTCTTGTACTGTATAAACATTATATTTTATTTTGTAGAAGTTTTGAATTCGCTTTTTGTTAAAATATTTAATTTATTGTAGTGTTATATGAGAATATTTTGTTTTTTGTTCCTCTGCTGTCTACATGCTTCTTTTCGGAAAATCATTTTGTGCGATTTTGCTTAGCATTTTTGCTGCCGCAAATCACTAACTATTATTATTATTATTATTGTTTTTTGTTATTATAAATTCAATCGTAAAAAAATTCGAATTGTATAATTATTTTTACTTGTAATATTTATTTGCAGTTACTGGATTACTTACAAGGAACAAGACGCTAGTGGTAATTGGATTCAGCAGGTAAGCTTATTTTGTCTTAGATTTTGCCATCTAGGGATATGTTTCCTAACGGTTCCTTAGCAATTACTATAGACTAAAAATAATGCAAGAATTTGTATATAAGTATTTTTTTAACAATTCATTGTCTAAATAAAAAATTCTTTATAAGCCT
Source organism: Gryllus bimaculatus (assembly GCA_017312745.1). Classification (NCBI taxonomy): domain Eukaryota; kingdom Metazoa; phylum Arthropoda; class Insecta; order Orthoptera; family Gryllidae; genus Gryllus; species Gryllus bimaculatus. Next base: position 2,173,373 of record BOPP01000141.1, read on the forward strand.
CTAAAACAATATTAAACTACTGTGCTTTCAGATTTATTTATTTTGTGATGAATTGCATAACGCATTTGTATCATGAAATACACGTAGATTAGGAGTTTTGAGAACCAAGAAATGTTTACCTATGTTTTTGATGCAGTACATTGGATTACTGTGACAAACATCCATTTCATTCAAAATTTCTACGATTGACTGAAAATCTGAAAAGAAAAACGTATTGTTTGTAATTTTCTTGATATGGCCACCTTGTTGGTGTAATCACATTTCGCTTAACTGGATTTGAACAAAGAAAGCTACTAGAAAAAGACGCCACCGTTTTTATCTTCATTTTTTGCGCCGGATTCTTTGGTGGGCGGAAGCTTACAATATGAGTAATCCCATTTGTTTCGCTGAAAACCTCGTGATATCGAGCTGCGGTCAAGCACAATCATAAAGAATCAAGCGGTTTTTTTCAATGACGTTACTTGCCGCATTTCTTCTTTCCATTGAACGTCGTAAAGCCTTGAACACAAAGTTTGCAAATTAAATTAGTTTATATAGCTTTAAAATTTTTTCTAACTGTTCTAACAGTTCATCTGCAAAAATATTCTACTCGTTCATCTATAAATGATAATATTATTCAGTTTTATTTTTATCGAATTCGTTTATTCTCTGAGGTATAGAATCACTTCTCACTCAAGTTGAGTCGTTGATATTGAAGAATTTTTCTGTAAGTTGTTGTCAAAATATTTTTAAAAGTGGATTTAATATTCTATTTGAAATACATATTTTTTTTGGCGGAGTTAAAACTTTGAAAGCTCAGGAAAATGAAGTATCCAAGACGTATATTTCCGTTGTCGAAATCAATCGAATTTCGGATGTTTGGAAAACTCCTTGTTCTAGGCAGGGTTGCTAACGTTTCGGCGAAATATTAGCCCTGAAAAAGCATTATTGCCCGTTCTTAATTTGCACTAAAGAAAGTCGCCAAAACGTTGGCAGCCATGCTTAGGATGCGGCGTATCTCGGGAAGACAACGTTTCAAAATGTGGTCTTACGTACTGAAGACTCTTTTGAACGAACTACTTTTCTAAAGGCAATATTTTCTCCAACTGACAGTCCTGAGGAATATAGGTACTCCAACAGGGTGTCAAACTAAAACGCCGTTTATAACTATTACATATGAATAAGATTCGAAAATATTGAGGAAACACTTGTTTATACTTTGTTAAGGGTAGAGTGGATACGTGTTCGGCCAAAGAAAAGTTCTGACGCAAACGGCCGACTGATTCTTTAAAACGGTTGCAGTCACACTGCATTTGACTGCACTAAAATTTGTCTTCTAATGGTAACGTACAGGCTACATAACGAAATAGTAAAGATTAAAACTGCTCGACAAGAGCTGTATAATATGAGAAATGTTTGAATTGACACAAGAAATATGTTGGTAAAAGAAATCTCACTTACCTATTGGATTAGTGAGGTTACGTTTACGTTTAGGAGGAACTATTAGCACAACATTTTATACACTTTATCTGAAATTCTTGTCATACATTCGGAAAATTGTATCTGAGGTTTTCCATAGAGCATTATTCATAAACTAAGTAAAGAAGTTTATGTACATGTTGAATGTTTCAGTGCGGCAGGATAATTCACGTACATTTGATAGGCACTTTTCTGCCGACTTGCTCAGAAGTTCGGCCGCTTTTGTCAGAAGGCGTCACTTGTAGAGCTCCCGGGCCCGAGCTCTAGAGGGAGTTTCAATGTTCGTAAACAGAAATGTTCTCCTGAACGCGAGTTCGGCCATCGCCTCTGACCGCACCCTTACTCGCAAAATGCAATAGTGCGGGTCTGGCTGCCCTGCAAATAACGCTATACTTTATTAGTACTCATGCGGAAATGGAGAGAGACAGAGAGTGGGAGAAGGAGGGAAAGAGAAAGGAAGGGACGAGATAGAGAAGAATTGATTGATAAATTGAAAATTTTGTTTTCGGGTGCTTCAACTACACCCATTAGTCCCGAAAGGTCAGTTCGTTTTATATCTTGGAAGGTAGTAAGGTTTCCCTCTCCAGGTTTCTCCACTGCCCCAGGCCACGACAAACTGCTAAGTTCACGACTGTAAGAGTGCGTGTGTAAGGAGTATGAGGGGAGAGGAGAGGACAAGACTGAGGAAGGAAAGTTCGTGAGCGGTTGGAGGACCGTTGCTGCATTCGCCTACTATTGATCGTAAAAACCAAGGAAAACTATCGAAGTAAGCAGCTAGCCTCTACAATTCTTTTCCAGAGAGTGAGTCGAATTCGACCAACCTACCAAGTGCAGTAGTGTTGTATGTCACTAGGATCTTTAAATGAGTATTTTTTGTCAGGGCTAATACTAGGATAAATGGAGTTTCTTACAGAGAATTGAGAGAACACATATTCCTTTCCAAATGGCTAAATGTTCTCTCTAAAACAATGTTGTTTCCAAACGGCTAAATAATGAGTAAACGGTTAATAGAACGGGTTCAGGTTCCGAAGGTCACGGAATTCCGATGGAGGAAGGTGACGAATTGAACCACTGACTAGATAGAGGAGAATTATAGTCTGCAGAATTGTAATTGGTAGAAGCTCTAATCAGTAGTGTTCCATGATTTTTACTATCAATACCAGTCGAATGACAGGGAAATACCTTAACAAACTGACCGCACGTGATCTTTTCCTCCTCATCCTTCCCCATCTTCTCTCTTTTCACACACACACACACACGCACAAACAACTTTACATTTACACTTTCATGCACTACACTACGTCACAAATGGAGAGACCCGTTGGGAATTTAGAGGTTGCTCGGCTGGAGCGTTACCTCATTTACGGAAATTAGTGGAGGGAACATAGAGCAATTGATTCGTTCATTTAAAATTGATGTTAACATTTATTCAATATTAGTTTATTCATTCATTCATTGCTAGACAAATTTATTGTTCAATAATTCTTATAAAATTTACGTTTACATTTATTCTTTCATTTATCTATTCATTCAGCCAACCACTCATTCATTCAGCCATTCATTACCTATCCATTTATCCATCACTCATTCATTCATTCATCCATTCATCCATCCATTCATTTATTCATTGTTCATTCGTCCACTCATTCATTCATTCATCCATTCACTCATTCATTCGTCGTTTCACACATTCATCATTCCTCATTTATCCATCCATTCATCATCCATTCACTCATTCACTCATTCATTCGTCCATTCATCCATTCATTTATGCGCTCATTCTTTCATCCAGTCATTCATTTATCCACTCATCATTCATCCACTCATTCGATCATTCAATTCACTTGTTTATTCATCTCTCCATTCATTCATTCATCCACTCATCCATCCATCCATCCGCCCTCTGAGTGCCATTGTGCGCGTGCGTGTGTGTGCAGCGCAAGCGCATGTCGCGCGTGGTGAGCAAGTGCTGCGCGGGCTACAAGCGCGACCGCAAGCGCGGCTGCGCGCCCGACTGCCCGGGCGGCTGCGCGGGCGGCGAGTGCGTGGCGCCGGGGCGCTGCGTGTGCCCCACGGGCTTCGCGCC
>BOPP01000141.1:2176954-2219679 GCA_017312745.1 Gryllus bimaculatus
TATATATATATATATATATATATATATACATACAGGTACGTGGGTGAATGACGAGAAAACATACTCCCAAAAGAGCAGCATTTAAAACTAGAAATGTTCGTTGAGCCAAGCATTTCCTTCCCTTTCAAGTGTTTTCGTCAAAGCGCAGTAGAAACTGGAAATGGCGTATGGGGAGACGTATAATCCGCACACGTTTTCTTGGGCTTTGAATCTCTTTCTCACACTGTTACTATACATAGTTGAATGATGAGTAACTAAAAGTTCCGATAAAGCATGGTTAGCAACATTTAAAACGTAGATATTTTCTTTCGTACGACGTAAGCCACGCATTTCCCTTTCATTGATTTTCGTGAACATAATTTCAGGGGAAGGGGAAACCTTTTCTTAGGCCCCAGAATCTCATCCCCAGTCTGTTACTGTATAAAGTTGAATGATGAGTAAATAAAAGTGCCAACAAAGTAAGGTTAGCAACATTTAAAAACTATATATTTTTGTTCGTACGAGGTAAGCCACGCATTTCTTACCCTTTCGTTGGTTTTCGTCAAAAATAGTAGAAGATGTTACGTATGAGGGAGATGTATAATCTGCGCATGTTTTCATGGGCCCTACTATCTTTTCCACAGCCTGTTACTGCACATAGTTAAATTATGAATAAATAAAAGCGCCAACAAAGAAAGGTTAGCAAGAACTAGAACTTTTCCTTCGTATGAGGTGAGCCAGGCATATCCTTCCCTTTTATTGGTATAAGGGAGACAAATAAACTGCTGACGTATCCTTGAGCCCCCGAATCTCACGTTGGGCGAAAGCAGTCAAGGGGATTCCTCAGCATCTCCCGAGGCAAGCGTACCCCTCGAAGGTTTTACTACTCCGCAAGCTATGGTAGGAAATATCGGCGAGGTCATGTGCGAGGAGCCCTCCTCCACCGTGATCACATTGCCCGCGCCTTCCTCTTTCAAAATGCGGTGGTGGCGGCGTAGAAGGCGGTGGATCAGTCGGATTTGGGAGGTGGGGTGTTCTGCGCGATAACTTTGAGCCACCCAATTTGTTGGGAACACTGTAAGCCATGGGTTCACAGTATTTGCATAGAGTGTACCATGTAACATTCACGGGGGTTTTGTCGTACCATTTTGAAATACCTGTAACTCGAGGATATTTTGTCCAAAAAACTCAAACGGACAAAAATTGGGACCTCAGTTCTCTAAACGTCTACAATGGGCGAAAGGAGGGCTATACAAAGAATTTTGTATGGCCCTCCTACATTGTATTTCAACCGAAATTGTTGAACAACAATGCGAATAGTATTTGAATGTACGCAGCTGGAAACAGTAGACTTTTAAATGCACGCATCAATGTAAGTTTAAACATGCAGAGTTGCATTCACTAATTGCCACTAACATTCAAATTCAATTAACTATAGGTTATCTATTTTAATGCATATCCCCCGTACCAGGTTACGTCCCATCTGAATTACCTTTTGCGTACCACTAGCGGTAAGCCGCCTGGTAAACCCCTGCTTGCTGCTTAACTCGGCGTGTCTGATTCGAGTTGGAATCGGCTAGTAAAATCACCCTAACGAACCCAGGGAGCGCCTCGTGAAAGCATGCTCGTCTCGTTACCCGCGCGTGCCTCAGATGTCCGGCGGCGTGTGCGTGTTCCGGTGCGCGCGTGGCTGCCGCAACGGGCGCTGCGTGGGGCCCGACACGTGCGCGTGCTTCGCGGGCTACGAGCCGGCGGCGGGGGACACGTCCGACTGCCGGCCGCGCTGCGACCCGCCCTGCCCCGCGCGCGCGCGCTGCACCGCGCCCGACGTGTGCGCCTGCGCCGAGGGCTACCGCGAGGCCGAGGACGCGCGCGCAGGCTGCCAGCCGCTCTGCAGCGGCGGCTGCCTCAACGGCGAGTGCGTCGCGCCAGAGACGTGCAGGTGAGTCCCGCGCGATGGCGACGGACGTCAGCGAAACTTCTCTGGGGGCGGTGGAAATGTGAAGGGGAATGAGTGTCTTCCACGTAAGGGGTTGTGTGAATGCGTGTTTGTTGCTCAGGTTCGTTGTTCGTATTCGTTGTTCTTGGACGTTGTTTGTGTTTGAGTTCATTGATGGGATTGGTGTTCGTATTACTTGTTCGTTGTTGTAGCTCGTATTCGGTGTTCGTGGTTGTCGTTCGTGTTCGTTGTTCGTGTTCGTAATTCGTATTCGTTCATGGTTGTTCAGCAATCTGTTTCCTCTGTTTGCTCCCATTTCTCTCCAGAAAGTATTAGTCCAGTCGGTAGGTACTGAAAAAGGAGGGTACCTAGAGAACAGTCATAAAACATTTTTTTTAAATGTTATATGTACCCACGTACTAGGTAAAACTGCGAGTTTTCAATCACCTCGGCCCTGTGTTAACTCCGGAAGGATCGAAAAATATATGTTTTTTTATTTTTTTAAATTTTACTTCTGTCTGTTTTTTCTCTCTAACTCTTTAACTTCAAGTCCTGTACAAAAACGATTCTATTCAATTTTAAAAAGGATAAAAGCTTTTAAAAAATCCGGTATTTCTCCTAAATTTGTACCAAAATGTCTCCGCGATGTGTGATATTATAATCAATCTATAATAAATATAATCATTATTAAATGTGATACTATTACTTATCACACCGTCGGTGTAAATATTGGCTCACAAAGGTACGTATTGAATATTATACATTATTATTGGGGAACTTTGAAAAGGCGAATAAATATAAATAAAGGCGTTCAAGTAAGCTTGATGTCAAATGTTTTGTTCTTAATATTCGTTCCCGATTAATATTCCAGTATTTCTCATCAGCTTTACGTTGAAAAAGTAGATTTTCTGAGGAATCATTGACATTTAGCATAATATGCCTTTGAGCAAATCTGTAGTGACACAATACGGCGACGGGGTCAATATTCAGTCTCGCATTACATATCTGAGTGGAGACACGAACCGGAGCTTTGCTTTGCCTCGGATTCTGTGTAACGTTCTGCCTCAATGGGCCATCGTGTTCCATCAGAGACATATTGGAATGTCGCTTGTACGACTGATTGTAATATCTCTAAATTAATCACATTGGAAATAAGCTTAGTACGCAATAAAATTTTTATTACAGAAAAGTGATCCATGTTGAGAGCCATACGTTTATGACTGCTGTCATTTACGGGTGCAGGAGTGACGTGTATTTTATGCGGGTTCATTGTTTGAGTCAGTCGTTGGCATTTGTTGTGCATTTTTAGGATTCGTTTTGGTCGTTCATGGCCAGGTTGAAGGGTATACGTACATCAGAGAGAGTACGCCTACGAGAGGAATGATTATCAGAGCTTGTGAACTCTCCCCGTGTGTCTGTAGGAGTGTGAACAATTCTTGGAGGATCACATCGGCGATGGAGACTGCTGGCCGCTCAGAACTCAAGGTTCCTTCATCGTAGAGTGCGTCAAACTGGATGTGTGCAGGCGACTCATTTAAGTTAATTATTGTATACTGATAGTGGAAATGTGAACAATAGTATTAACTAAGAATCCTTGAGATTCAGATCTTAGCCAAAAGATCTTTGATTTCGTGACCATCCTCGTTGTTCTCATGCGTGTTGTTTGTTCGTGTTCGTCTGTTGGTTGTACGCGTCTTTCTCTTTGGATTAGTGTTTTTGCGACGGAGAAACTGTGCGTAAAATATATCGTGTTCATTTGATCAGGTAAAAACGTCCAGTGTGGCAATGAGTGTGTTTATATGCGAGCGCGTATATGTGTCTATGTGAATGGTTGGAGGGTGATTTAAGTCCATAAGCAAGTCCAAACGGGTCGAGAACATATTCGTAATTCTGCGCACGCTTGCTTGCACATGTGTGTGTTTACTGTGTGTTGCGTGTTTTCTATTTATAGAGTTTGTGGAAAACGTCCTTTTCCATATGAAGTATGGAGAATGAATCAGACAGAGACCACAAGACGACCTCAATAGTTTTGAGGAACCCAGAAATGTTTTGTAATCGAAATGGTATACTCGTAGAAGGTTTTTTCTTACGATATGTTGATCTGCGTCTTAGCAGTCATCTGATATCGGGGCTCTTCAATGTATACTACAAAACGAGAGATATTCTGAATGTATGTATTTCATACTATATGTTTTCACTGAATTGGCTGACAAGTAGTTTGGGAGCGAGTAGTTAGCAGCCTCTTCCTCATTCCTTTATAAGAAGAGGGTCGGCCGACTTCTACTCTATCCATTTCAGTGCATCTTTTTGAACAAAATCTTCGAAACTATGTTTAACTAGCGCAAAGGGTGAAGGGGTTTAATAGATAAGATGAAGGAAACACTTCCCACAAAACAATGAAATTGTAAATGATCGTGAATAATTCGACGTTAAATTGTTTATATAATTAATTTAGTACAAGGAGAGAGAGAGAGAATTTGCAATTTTTGTTTCTCTAAATACTTAAACATTTATTTAGTACATACGTTTTTATTTCTTTTCAAACTCGTATTATCGCATTTACACTGTAAGTTTCGATGAAGCAAGTGTCGGTCCACGTATCTCATATCCCCAAGAAGTACAATTTCTCCAAAAATCGGACTCAGGGGTTGATCATGACATACTCTAATAAAAAATTGATACCTAAATAATTCACATTAGCTTTTAAAATTAAAAACAGTCTGTATTTCATCAAAATGTTTCAAAATAGAAATGAGAACGTTCTTTGAAATAACTTGTTGCCTCGTCTAATCAAAATCCATTCAAAGACAAGACACTGCAATTAGGCTTCGCAGCAACTTCAAATTGTAAAGATTGTAATGCCACTTTACAATTCACGGTATTCACAATACACAATGTACCTCAAGAATCGGACTATTACCCAAATTTTAAAAAAAAATATATTGTGTTTTAGGTACAGTTACTTTAAATCATTTTACCATTTCCAAACACACGTGTTCCTCATACGCTAATGTGACGTTAGCAGAAGATAGTTTTGACGGTTCTCATGAGTTCTCGCCTGTATTAATTGATTGATTGTGACAATAATCCCGTTCAAATGTCGCGTTAGTGTAGGGATGTTTTCATCGCGAGAGATGATCTTCCCCCGCAGGATGCCAAGATCCGCCGACGACCTACACCTCTGCTGACTGCTTTTGCCCTGCGTAGGCATCTCCCACCAGCGGGGCACCGCCCCAGCCGGGACACGCTCTACGTCCCCAACTGGTCTCACAGCATGTGCGGAAGTGAAGTGTATGTAAGTGTGTGTAAGTGAGAGATAGAAATAGGACGGCCTGTGGCCCGTTTTTTGGGTACTGCTTTGGCATTTGCCTGGCGTTGATTGGAGAAACCACGGGAAACTACCGATCACAGCAGCCAGCCGCCAGAATTCCCCTCCAGACAGCGGCTGAATTTGACGTTGCTGTGTGGGTGGTGTCGTTCGGCGCAGATGTGAGCGCGCGTGCGGTGTGCGCAGGTGCCTGGAGGGCTACGCGGCGGCGGGGCGCGGCGGGAAGGACTGCGCCGCCGTCTGCCCCGGAGGCTGCACGCGCGGCATCTGCGTGCGACCCGGCGAGTGCGGCTGCCTCGACGGCTGGGAGGTGAGCGCTCCACACTCCACTCCCCACGCTCCACTCAGCACTCTTCACTCCACTGCACTCTCCACTTCACTCTCCACTCCACTCTCCACTCCACTCTCCACTCCACTCTCCACTCCACTCTCCACTCCACTCTCCACTCTACACTCCACTCTACACTCCACTCAACTCAACTCTCCACTCCACTCCCCTGCTCTCCTCTCTCCGCTCTCCTTCATCCGCTCACGACTCCCGACTTTCCACTCGACTCTTCACTCGACTCTCCACTCGGCTCTCCACTCGACTCTCCACTCGATACTCCACTCGACACTTCATTCCATTCTCCACTCTACTCCACTTAATTTATAAATTACGTATTTATGTTTTGTGTATTTATTTACATCTGAAGTTTCCAGTGTTTTCAGTTTTCTTTTAATATTCCATGTTATTTATTTTATTAAACAGAAAAGGGAATCAATTCTATCTGTAGTGTGAAAATGTCTTGTGTGCAAAGTGAGTCAGTTATTTACACCCCCGCCACGCGACACATTGCTGTGACTCGTACCAATCGCATATTCTTCTCTATACTTCTTCTTCTTGTCCGTCCTCCCTTTTTCGACTTCTCTTTGTTGTTGTTGTTCTTCTTCTTCATATCTTTATTCGCATGTCATCCTCTGATTTTTCTCTTTCTCTTCTTTCTTCTTCTTCGACTTTTTTTCTCCTCCATGCATTCGTTCCTTCTCCTTTTTCATTTTTTCCTTCCCATATTCTTCCTCTTTACCTTCTTCTTTTCCCTCTGCGTCTTTTCCTTCTTCTTCTGTTTAATCTCGTCTCTTCCATCAACTTATTTTATTGAGCAGCCTTCGTCGGTTTGCCATAATCTCCAGTTCTGCCGTCCGCTAGCCAGCATTCGACGACTGATTACATTTGTAGAAGATGAATACTCATTAAAACTGTCTCATCTTGTCAATAAAAATGTTATTAAAGTCAACACCATACAAAATGTCACAATCAAGTCTGAAATAGAGATCTGTCTCCAGCGATGTACCGCTTAGTTTGTAGAAACAACAGCACTAATTACTTTCTCGACACCGTTTACGCAATTGAAAGAGAGTTATGTACTTCTACGCGAACAAACAGCAAATTTTCGGCTGAAAAACTCGTATTACATGGCATCGCAAAAGTGGATAAATCCAGTTGTTAAATTTATAAGAAAAAAGGAAACAAAACAAAAATCCCTAACACATGGTTTAGTCAGAATCCATGTGTGGTGGGTCTCCGATACCGAAAAATAGAATGTCGGCGAAACGTCGGTCCGTCTGTGAACAACGTTAGCGGCTAAACAATTTAACCTATTTTGCCGAAACGGATATTGCCCTATCGATCTGGCTGATTTCGCAGTCCCTTGAATTTTAAATTGATATTTTGATAAACTGATATATTAATTTGGGGGGAGGGTATTTTACATGAATCCCTTGGGATACCTTTCCCTAAATTTAAAAAAATTGCTTCAACGTTTTGATTAAACTTTATTATTGAGTAGTACGAAGGGTGTTTAAGAGAATGGTGCAGGTCTCATGTTCGATAAAGACCTTGATTTTTCAAAAATTGCGAAAGTTCAATTTTTGTCGGCGTCTTTCTACAACAACTGTTATGAAGATAGAGATTTTTTCCCCTTAATGAAATCTGTTCCTTAAAGAGATTTTCAAATAGGATTATGTAAATTTTTTAGAAAAAATTGAGTACTTACTAATTACTCAAATACTTACGTAATTGAGTACGTAATTTTGGTTGAAAATAAGAGCTGGAAAGTACGTGCAGTTTTAGCACCTCTAGTTTTGCTGAATTCGAAGCGTTTTAAGGAATGGCGCCGTTGCCTCTTGCAGGTGGACCACTCGCGCGTGGGCGCGTGCCGCCCCGTGTGCCCGCGGCCGTGCCGCAACGCCACGTGCGTGGCGCCCAACCTGTGCGCGTGCATCGCGGGCCACGCGCTCGACCCCGCCGACGCCTCCACGTGCCGCCCCTTCTGCGCCAGTGGCTGCCGCCACGGCGACTGCACCGCCCCCGACACGTGCACGTGCCGCCGGGGCTACGACCCGCACCCGGAGGAACGCGGCACGTGCGCCCCGCGGTGCACCGCCGGCTGTCGGAACGCCACGTGCTCCGCGCCCGACACGTGCACGTGCCTCCCCGGCTACCGACCCGACCCCAAGGACCCGACGGCGTGTTTGCCGTTCTGTGCGACCCGGTGCAGGAATGCTACCTGCACTGCACCGGACACGTGTAGCTGTATTCCGGGGTACACGAAAGATGCCAGGGATACCAATACATGTGTGCCTCACTGTCCGAGGGGGTGTCGCAACTCTTTATGTACGTCGCCGAATACGTGCACGTGCTTACCGGGCTATGTAATGAAAGCGGATGATAACAGCACGTGTGTACCACATTGTTCAACTCCATGCAAAAATGCTTTGTGTACTTCTCCTGGAACATGCACTTGTCTTCCTGGATATATCAAGAATCGCAGTAATCCTTCAATATGTAACCCTAACTGCCCGACTGGCTGCAAAAATGCAACTTGTACATCGCCAGGCGTATGCTCTTGTTTATCTGGTTATATAAAAGACGAGAGCGACAAATCAGCATGTAAACCGCATTGTCCAAAGGGATGCAGTAATGCCATGTGTACGTCGCCGAATATTTGTACTTGTAAACCTGGCTATGTGAAGGATGCCACTAATGACTCTATATGTTTACCCCACTGCCCTCGAGAGTGCAAAAATGCTCTTTGTACTTCTCCAAATATGTGCACTTGTAAACCTGGCTATGAGAAACATCGGACAGACGAATCCACGTGCTTGCCCGTTTGCCCAAGCAGATGCCAAAATGCCACTTGTACTGCACCTAGTACATGCACGTGTTTACCTGGCTACTTTAAAAGTGCCGCAGACAATACTACCTGTATTCCGCATTGTCCTCAAGGATGTAAAAATGCCTTGTGCGCCGCGCCAGGTATTTGTTCGTGTCTCATTGGTTATATAAAGAAACCCAACTCATCTTCTGCATGTGAACCACATTGCGCTGTGCCATGCGTGAACTCGAAATGCACAGCTCCCGGAGAGTGTTCTTGCTTGCCTGGATACATTCCAGATGACTCGTTGAGCACTAAATGCAATCCATTTTGCCCTCGTGCATGCAAGAACGCAAAATGTACGGCTCCATCCACGTGCACGTGCCTGTCTGGCTTTAAGAAAGATCCACGGGACAAGTCTGCTTGCATTCCGCATTGCGATGGCGGATGTAGGAACGCCGCCTGTACTGCGCCTGGAACGTGCACTTGTCTGCCTGGTTACGTGAAGGCCCCCGGTGATCCCAATGGGTGTGAACCGCATTGCCCAGATGGGTGCGCAAACGGGACTTGCACGGCACCGGGAAAATGTGTGTGTTTACCGGGTTATGTAAAAGATTCAAGAAATGCATCGGTCTGCGTACCCCAGTGCCAGCCGAGGTGCATTAATAGTACGTGCACATCTCCAAACAAATGCACGTGTTTCTCCGGATTTGTAAAGAACGCTGAAGACCAAAACGTGTGCGTTCCACATTGCCCCTCCGGCTGCAAAAACTCCACTTGTACGTCTCCAGGGGTTTGCACCTGCATCAGTGGATTCGAGAAAAACCCGAAAGACAAATCTTCGTGTATTCCTAGCTGCCCAGGTGGATGTCAAAACAGTGCATGCACCTCTCCGGGAACGTGCACGTGTTTGTCTGGATATGTTAAGAACAAAACGGATGACAACTTCTGCGTACCTCATTGCGAGAATGAGTGTGTGAACGCTCTGTGCACAGCTCCTAATACCTGCACTTGTCTAGAAGGCTATTTACCAGATGGATTAGAGAATGTATTTTGCCGCCCACACTGTCAGAAGCCTTGTGAGAATGCGTTCTGTTCAGCGCCCAATACATGCACCTGCTTACCCGGATTTTCAAAGGACCCAGATAACGACAACATATGTAAACCACATTGTCCAATTAGTTGCAAGAACTCTACGTGCACCTCCCCAGGCCACTGTACCTGTTTTCCCGGCTTCATCAAGGACCGCAGGGACAGCAGCACGTGCTACCCCAACTGCCCGGGAGGATGTCGGAACGCTGAATGCTCAGCGCCGAACACGTGCACGTGCTTCAAAGGGTACGTAAAAGACCCAAAGGACGCAGGAACATGTGTGCCACGCTGCGATCGGGAGTGCATCAACAGCACGTGTACTGCCCCGAACGAGTGCACGTGCTTCTCCGGGCACGTGAAGGACTCGATCGACAAAGCCATGTGCATCCCCGACTGCGACGATCTGTGCGTGAACGCGGAGTGCACTGCACCGTCCGAGTGCACGTGCCATGCGGGCTTCGAGAGAAGGGTGCGGGATCCGTATTTCTGCGAGCCGCATTGCCCTGGGGGGTGCAAACACGCCACGTGCACTGCTCCTAACACATGCACGTGTCTGCACGGTTATGTTCCGCATTCAACGGATCCGTCAAGCTGTGTTCCGGAATGTCCCCGTGGTTGCACGAACGGTGAATGTGTCGATCCTGATGTGTGTTCTTGTTGGAAGGGCTACGTAATGGACCTCAGAGACAATGCTTCGTGCGTGCCGGTGTGCAGAACTGATTGCGTCAATGGGACGTGCACAGCGCCTGACACGTGCACGTGTTTGGAGGGTTTCCGAGTGTCTTCTGCGACAGCCTGCGAGCCACATTGTCCCAAAGGGTAAGTGTCTATATTTGCATGCGTACTGCCTACATTGAGTGTAGTTCTGATAAAAAGAATATAAAGGAAAGTGCATTATTTCCTTCAGTTCATTCAATATTTCGTTATTTCTTCTTTCAACATTTCTTCTTTCAACATTTCTTCTTTCATCATTTCTTCTTTCATTCAATATATCTTCATTAGAGATTTACGAAATAATCTTTTAAATATAAGTTGCAATTTTGAGGTACAAATGTCGAACATTAATAAGTGTTAATATTCCATACATTAAGAATATTATATTGTTTACTCTGTTTTCATTACGGTAGTTTGATAATTAATTACATTTCAAAATTAATTTTAATAGCAAAGTATTTAAAAAATCATGATTCATAAGATTTGGTTAATTGAAACATTGAGGTATTTACTGTATATTGACTTAATTCGTTGTTTGTGATAACTACCCATTGTTTTGTTTAACGCAGAGTAATAATTCAGAATTGATCATTATAATTGTTTTCGAATGAGGAATGTTATCTTGAGGGGTAATACAGACCTTTCCTTTTCAATTCCTTACGTATCTGATTCGTAAAATATCTTATTTCTATTGTAAAATGTTTAAATGTCTAAAGTATTGATAAACATGTGTGATATAGGCTTTAATACACATCCTTTTTTCACAAAAGCTTTTACGGAAGTCATACGGATGGAGTTGTAGGAAAAATTTGCAAGGGAAATGATGGGTAATTTGTCGGGGAAACATTTTTCATTCGAGCTACATAGTATGAAAAATTCGGAAATTCTATAAAAATGCGTTATATACTTTAAATTATGAAAAGATCAATAACTGTAATAATAAATGCATTTATTATTATTTTAATTTGTTTTATGTATCTAATAACATGTTTATTATTATTATTATTATTATTATTATTATTATTATTATTATTATTATTATTATTATTATCATTATCATTATCATTATTCTGGTTGTTTCTCCAGTTGTTGTTGTAAACATTACATATCTGCAGAACATTCATGTCAAATTATTTTTAGTTTAAGAATAACGAAATGTTTAGAAATCGTCGTATTCGATATATATTATATTATCCTAATAGAACTGAAAAGGTTCTTAATACTTGATTTATTACAGAAATAACTAAAAATATATCTTATTTCCCCCCTTCGCTGAAAATACCAAATAAAACGTTTCTTAATATTTTTACCTTTCTCTAACCTCCCGTTGTTTCGTCTTCTGCTTGAAGCAGCCGCTCTGCGATTTGTTTTATTTATTTGCCTTCTCCCCTGACTGTACTCCTAATGCATACATATTTCCCGCTTTGGAATTGGTTCGACACATCTGATACATCTTGATTCTATATGCTTCCTCAGGGTTGTCCAACCGCATGCAGCCTGTTGTGCCATTTATTGTGCCCGTTGTGTATCCTTGTCGGGCTCGAAAGTTTCGCGCCGAGCGCTTGAGCCCTGTTCTTTTAATGTAAACATAGGATATGTTTAAATTTAAGGATTTTTCCTGTGAATTCAGAAATTCAACATCATTCCAATGTGCTTCACTGTGTAATGCACTGTAGTTCCTGACATCACGCATGCTGCCATCCTCCCGAACCCCTCACCGTTTCAGAGCAGCAGGGCAAACTGCCGAGATTAACATTACGAGGTCGTCAGGTGTGGATCGTCCAAATATGTAAATATGACCCGCAACATATGAAATATTTTAGTTGTGGCCCTCGAGGTCTTCCAAGTTGGACACCCCTATTACATCATGGCGGCGTCTCCATTGTTATAGTAGGATTTCTTGAACCGTGCACTTGACGTAAATCAGCTGTTGACGGTTCCATCCAATCGGGAGCTTGAACGCCCATAGTGACGTCACTGTAGCGTCATAAGCTCCCGATTGGATCAAGCCGCAACAGCTGATTTACGTCAAGAGGACGGTCCAAGGAATCGTCCTCCAACCGCGCTGTGGTTTGGCTGTGCGGCAGGTGCGGGCTGGGCGCGTGCGTGGCGCCGGGGGAGTGCCGCTGCTCGCAGGGGGCGGCGCGCGGGCCGGGCGGCGGCGCGTGCGAGGCGGTGGCGAAGGCGGGGGCGGAGGCGGGGCCGTGGTGGGCCGACACGCACCACCTGCCGCTGTGGGGGTCGCTGGCCGCGCTGGTGCTGGTGCTGCTGCTGGCGCCCGCCGCCGGCGCCGTCGTGTGCTGGTGCCGGCGCCGCCGCCAGATGCCGCTGCGCGCCAGGCGCAGGCCCAGCCGCTACGGCCGCCCCGTGGGTAAGCGCTAGTCCTTTATAAATTTACTACTTGAGTGAAACGGGTTTCGGCGGGCGTTTTAGTTAGTGCAGACCCAGCTGCTACGGCAGGACGCAGATTACACTGAAAGCTCGTACAGTAGGCTGTCCACAAACTATGTCACGCTTCTTCGAGGTCTTTTTTGACTTCCCCCCCCCTTTGCCACAATTGTTACAGATAACTTCAACTCCCTTAATATGACGAACTCAATTTATTTCAACCCTGCCTCCACAAAAAAAGTTTAACTCTCTCTCTCTCTCTCTCTCTCTCTCTCTCTCTCTCTCTCTCTCTCTCTCTCTCTCACACACACACACACACACACATACACACACACAACACAGTTTACCTTTGGAACTTTACTTACGTAAAGTATACATTAAACTAATATTCGAAATTATAATAATGTAATACAATTTACTTTCTAGAGATGGGTTTTATAGAAGCGTGTATTAAGTGATTACTTATCCAGTTTTACTTATTATTAATAATTAACAGCCTCTTTGAAAACATAGATATTTATTAACATTGATGGTTTTGGGTCGATGTTTTTAGTAAAATTGATGTTTTAATTTTGAGCATCTATGTTTAGAAACATCGATGTTTTGTTTCGATATCGCATCTGTAGCTCATCAAACGTTAAACTTGCTTCATAAACTTCCTATTGGAATAGTTCAACAAGCACATATTCAGATGTGAAATTTTCTATCTTTGTCTATTTTCAAATTATTTCAACTTATGGAGATTCATTCATAAGATGTAACATAAGGTCCTTTAAAATGCCAATTTTACACAGTAACGATCTTCAGTAATTCGCTTTCCGCATCAGCTGCAGCGCTTTGGAATGTGGTCACACCACAGACAGCATAGAGGGCAGGAAATGCTTCTTTGTCAAACGCGCATCTGTCACTTTACTCATTTGAGATGATGTGGCAATGACTATTACAAGCAACAGAACGTTATGAAAAAAATTATCAAACCAGGATACATCATTCCTAAAATTACATATTTTTAATGTTTTTGTTGAGAGTTTTTATTTATTCTTTATTTACACAAAACAGAAAATAATCTAAATTATGAATCTTCATTTTTTAATAAAGTTTCGAATGTGTGCATCCTTCTTATTTGTCAATTATAAATGTCTGAAAAGTATACTTATCCTTTATTCGTTTGCAGTATCGAACCAGTTTATGAACCCAGTGTACGTGCTGGCACCGAGCAATAAAGGAGTAGACATACCCAGGGACGTGATGCAGACATCAAAAAGAGATTCTCAAGACTGAAGAAAGAATACTGAAGCTGATATTCATTCAATCATTCATTCGTTTTAAAGCATTCCATAAAATTGAAGGTCACAAGGAGCAATAATTCAAATTTAAACCGAGATATTTCTTTAATTTCAACACATGTATTATAATATTACAGTCACAATATTTTATGTGAGACAATAGTGAATTACAATCCAAAAGTAATTAAGTTATACTTTTTTAAAGTGTATATAAGTCAATGTAAGTAATTACTTACAACCTTATGGTAAGTAAATCATTATTGTGCAAATTCTGAAATGGAATAAATATTCGATAATTTTAAGCTAGGAAGTTGGAAGAAAACTTCCATTATCAACGACAAATAGTGGCCTATTGCGTTTGTAAATGTTTCTAGTCATTTTCATGTTTCTTGAATGCGGAGACTCTCCATTCATGACATGAAATTTCATTATGGTGCATACACTAAACGATTCTTAAAACTTTTTAAGTATTAATATTAATTCAATTAAGTATTGGAATAATTCATACACGTAGCATCAATAACTAATTCCGTGTTGGTCGTGTGCGGTTCTACTATGTGTTTTCTTCTTAATATACAAAATTACATTAATTTTTTTAATATTGTGTCAGAGCCATTTCCAGTAAAACGTGGAAGAAAGTTGTGGATTAAGTTTTTTTTTGTATTTCAGTCATCACTTATTATTATTCTTCATAAGTTATCTTAAATTTATTTGAATAATTTCTTTTGAGTGATTTCTAAATTATGAATTATTTTCGGAGAATTGTTAGAGATTTTGTGAATAACTGTTAATACAAACATACTAAAGAAATTTACAAAAGGTTTGCCCATTTTAAATGTATTTTCATATAATGGAACTCCATGATTATTATTATTATTGCCCATACTTGATTTTGAAGGGCACTCACAAGTGATTCACTCATGAGCGTGCATGCTCCAAAATTACCATTTGCAGGAAATGTGATATGAGTAAATATATCACCATGATAGAATAAGTTAATTTACCAAACAATTCAAAATACCTGAATCACAGACCCTATGCGGCAATGTACATGGTGTAAATTGATCTCTATTTTCTGTAACTATCAACTTAATGAGCTTAATCGATTTTACATTACTTGCGGAGGTTTATTTTCATTTTATTGTAAGATATCGTAATTTTGTTGATTTGAAACATTATTGTTTTGTATTGTAATATGAGTTGTTTAAAAATGTATTTTCTTCAAATAGAATAACAGGAATATATTAAGAAAAACTTATTTCAATTGAAACATTTCACCTTCACATTACAGCATTTTGTATGTGATTATCAAGACAAATACCCCATGTAATTGGTGAAGTGAAAGGGTTTGTAGTATTCAATC
The DNA here is from genome assembly GCA_017312745.1 of Gryllus bimaculatus. Classification (NCBI taxonomy): domain Eukaryota; kingdom Metazoa; phylum Arthropoda; class Insecta; order Orthoptera; family Gryllidae; genus Gryllus; species Gryllus bimaculatus. The sequence goes on from BOPP01000141.1 coordinate 2,192,181, forward strand.
TGTATTTTATTATTATTTGATTCATGAACTTCGTAAACTTCAAATTACACAGATATTCATTTTCATTTTGAGGATATGAAACATATAATATTGTATTACTAAGGGGAATGGTAGATTTTAAAATTTATTTTACCTCACATTTCACATTCAGTCACGATCACATTTAAAGTAAAATATTGTGTCCACAGAAATATTTTACCCTTTTAATTAACAGCCAGCGTCATTAGCGCAGTGTGTGATTTTGTAATGAAATATTTATTGTATAATATGTAATAAAACAATTTTAAAAAACAATGAATCCATATGTAAAATTATCAGAAAATATTATTCTGGATTTGAAAACATCAAAAGTAGGACAAATTCATAACGTTTTAATGGACATATTATTTCATTAATGGAATTTATATATATTCGACAGTGCATTTGGCCGAAATTCAACAATTTCCGAACAAATTGTTGGTGCATCATGTTTTATGCCCTAAGCAACCGAAAATATTAGCAATAATGGAGCCTCCCTCAATTCGGCAATAATTGGATCCCTTCATCAAACAATGAGTGTGACGTTCGTCATTGACACTCTATTTTAGTTGGCACTCCATATACGCGGTAAATGGGGTTATTCCATTTATGATACTTTTACTCGTATAATATTTTATGTAATTTACGTTGACAGAGTACACAATCCTGTACCAAATATTTGTTGTCGATTCTTATTAAATAAACTATGGAGTATCAGTTTTCGTACTCGAGGTAATCTCGGGCCCAAAGACGTCGGATTCTCGCAAGAATGTACAAAATTAAATTATGATATGATATAAAATGATAATGTTTTTTATCTGTAAACTATGCAAAGTTTACAAAATATGCAAGTTCCAAAATGCCATTTTTTTCCTTCAATCCCCAGTTGTTGGCCTAATTTGACTGGTCGAAAAACACTTCTCGCACACTCAAAGGGCCTCACATTCGGATCATTTTTTTAATATAGCCAGCGCCCTTTGGCTTATGTCAACATTAGCACTATAAAATCTGAAATTATCCGTTCATTGTCATTCGTACAGGTTTATCCTCATCGCTCGGCGAATATGCGAATTAACAGTGACAGCCATATTTTGAACTGCGTAATATACTCCCGCAATGTGTATAAAACCAAGTAGAAAAGTAATACTTTGTAGTACTAGTACTTTGTTGTAGGATGACAAGAGAATGAAGAGTTGTAACGATGAACGAAGTCATCTCGAACAAGTCACTCATAATCCAGAAGAGTCGCAACAAATCAGAAGACATTATCAGAACTGCTGTAACGCATACACAACGACGAATATGGAAACAGCCTCATACCTAATCCAGTCTCGTATTTCTGACATTAACAGAGTCGCTGCATTTGAGATTTTCGTTGGATTGTTCTCTTTGAATTGATGTTCAGTATATAACTGTATGGGATGATGCCGGAAACTCAAAAGATACATAGTATCCAGCAGGCTGATATGAATGTGACAGGAAATATTATATATCTTGTAAGAGACATAATACGCAGAAATTCATCACGACAGCGTAAAGTTTATTTGTCATTTTTTAAAACGACCAAGTCACATGAGTACCTATAAACAATTTCTGATTGTTGTTCCATATCAACGACGGGTCATAGATCAAATAAAAAAATAACAAATTGTTCTCGTCTTTTCCAGTCAATTAAGAGTTTAGTATTATGATCTGGTGGATATTATTGGTCACGTGGTACTTTGTGGTGCCTCCTGTGCTTCAGTCACAAAATTAAAACTCACATTTTTTTACGAATCAACCACACCCTGCTTTGAACCAATCACACCCTGTTTGGATTTATTATTCACTTTAATGAGATAACAAGCTGTCGAGGCCCCTCGGACCTTCATCGTCAGCAGGGGCGGATCCATAGATGAATTTTGGGAGAGGATTTTCTTTTATTCAGAATGTTTTGGACGAATGTGTCATATTACAGATTATGAAGAAAGACGCAGACTAAACTGAGTCCATGTTGCGATACATTTTTTTCGTTTTAATTTTTATTCGAAAATATTTTTGTTGGAATATTTCGAGTCAAGATAAAATTAATAGTTACTAAAAAAATTTGGGAGGGGAAATTTCCCTCACTTCTCTCCCGTGGATCCGCGCCTGCTGTGAGTGAAAAGTAAAAATGAGAAGGATACATGATTCGTTAATACAAATTACAATATTGAGCGAAATGCGACATCTCCTTCATCTCCTTTTCCATCTTATTCTTTCCTTTTCTTTTTTTCCCTTTTCTATTCTTTTTCTTTTCTTCTTTCTCTCTCCTTATCCATGTACTTAACCTTTTTATCAATTTTTCTTCTTCTCTCTTCTTTTTTCTCCTTTTCTCTTCTTTTCCTCTCTTTTTTATCTTCATCTTCGTCTTTTTTCTCCTCTATCATCATCATCATCTTCTTTTTCTTCTTCTTCTTCTACTTCTTCTACTTCTTTTCTTCTTCTTCTTCTTCTTCTTTTTCTTCTTTATTATCTCCACTTTCTTTTATGCTGGCAATTCAATCTAAAAATAATGCTGTAACTATGCTGATAGTGAATCCCAGAAATAAACAATAGTAAAACATAATAATAAAAGAAACAAAAACAAGTAAAACTCATAGAAGATTAATGGAGTCCAATTATTTAAAGCCCGGGTTTCTGTCAGGTAAGAACTAAAGTACTGTGCAGAAATATACGTCTGAGATTTAAAAGTCCTCCAGTTATTATTTTTTCTATTCTCCTTGATAATACTCGCGACCCCCTCTTTGATCACGTAACACCAGACGCGCATCTCTGCTCTGTACCATTCAACTTGTAGTACTCGTGATACTGGCTGATTGAGGTTAGGGATGCGACATTGAATTCGATGCCTTCAAAACATCGATGTTTTTTGTAGAAACTTCAATATATTAAACATCGATGTATTAATACCGATGTTTTTAACATCGATGTTTTTCTCTTTTCCAATGTTTTGTTTCTGAATAAAAAATTACCATGATTATAAAACTGTAAAAGTCAAAGTATGAAATAATAACTGGTAGTATCACTGTTATTCATGTGTTGAGACCCAAGTTACGACCGAACTCTCTCGCTAGAGATGACCTCCATGCCCTCTTTCTTCATATTCATGTCGACATTGAGATACAGTCAACAAATACGCTGTGGGTGTAGGGTCTGCCCCTTCTCGTATTCTTATTCTGCGAATTGGAGAACACAAAAATTGTCAAATTAAATTTTAATCCACACGAATTTAATGTTAGATATTAGTAATCCAGTCTAAAACATCGATGTTGAGAAATATGTTTTTGGTCGATATTTTATTAACATCGATGTTTCAATTTTGAACATCGATGATTGCTAACATCGCTGTTTTGTTATCGACGTCGCATCACTCATGGAGGATTCCCAGAAATTAGTATATTACGGCGTGCATAGCCCATCAATTCATATTTCTCGCACATGCGGCGAACGCCCGACCCGTGACCCCGGCCTGTTTTGCGACATCAGCAGCTTCTGATAACATATCGAAACAGGATAACTTTATCTTTGTTCAAAGAATCTCTCGTTACATGAATTTCAACAAAATATTAACTAATGCATATTAGGAGGCAAAAAGTTGACAATAATATACAAATTTCAACAAATAACAATACACAACAATAGAATAATTCACGAAATCCCTTTCTTTACCGAGCACAGATAAATTTGGTATAGGTAAAACAAACAAAATTGTCTTATAGGTTCAAAATACCCTAAGGATGTGTTCCGTTCACTATGAACATCCAGTCAATAAAAAAAATGAATTTAGCACTGAACGGTAAAAACATTATATAATTACATAATTCTATTTCATTATTAACATCACATACGTGAAGGTTGCTAGTTTGACGTTTGATCGTCTCAAAATGAAACCCCCCCGTAAAGCATTGCTGTTGAACTGGAAGGACAAATATTCAAAAAAAGAAATCCTTCATATGAAATATATTTCTGGCAGCAAAACATGGAAATGTGGGTCTGAAGAAGAATTATGGAACTTGAGACTGAAAAGACAGCTATTTCTTATATTAACCGAAATCATGAAAAAAGGTGATTTGTACACATCGTAAACTTAGGTTAAGGAAAGTTTGTTGGCCAGTCGCTGAGTCAGAACCAGCTGTCAACAAACGTTTTTTAAGGAAAAAATCAAGAAAAACAGACAGAAGAAGAAAATAATAGATATAAGAGAACAGACGTTTCCAATTATAATCAATCAAAAACTAAAACAAATCATTAGTTCATGAGAAATTTATTTTCATTAATAAAAGTATAGTACGTTGCGTGGTATAATGTAAGTACATCTTCAGGTTTACAATAAAAATATTTTGAAAAATAAATTATATAAAATAAAATTAGTAAAATTATATACATTTTGTTTGCTTTAGATTGACACTGATTGATATTCATTTTCATTTAATTGGTAATATTTGAGCAGGTGTGGAGTATACGCCACACTGTAAATATAAAACAATAAATCATTCGTTTGTCGCTTTTTTGGTGATATGGAGAACATTCATGTAAAGGAACTTTCTTAAAATTTCTTAACTTCCTTGGTTTATTGTAAGAAGACGGATAAGAAAGATGATGTAATAATAAATTGGAAACGTAACTGCAATGCATCGTCATAATTGTGAGAATTAGCCTCTCCAAGACTGTTTTAATTAATGAACTGACAAACTTTTACGTTTACTTATTAACTTTTTAGTTGAATATCATTCATTCATATAGAAGGCTCCTACGCAATTAAATTGTGTTAGAAAATATGTAGCTTGCTCTCCGAGTTAACAGAAACTTGCTAGCCTTATTTTAAAAAAAACAATTAACCGACGTTTTGGATTGTATATTACTTATATAATTGTGTGTTAAGTTATTTAGAATATTTGGGTAGAAAGAAAGTTAACTTTGGATATTCAATTCGTGTCGCTCCCTACCGACGCGTCAAACCACGCGGGGGACACCTTAGTTCAGCGTCCGCCCACGCGCGCGCTGCAGTCGCGGCTCCGTGCCCGCGCTCTAGCGGCGATCGGCGCGCACCGGCCGCACGCGGTCGTCAGTGCGGCCGGGGCCGCGGTGCAGGTGAGGCGGCGCGATCCGAAAACACCCGCCAGTCGAGCGACCGAGCGAACGAAGCGAGAGGTAGACGTGCGCGGAGCTGCGGAGCGAGTCCGTGCCGGCGTTGGCGCGATGGTGGCGCGCGCCACCGGGGTTGGCGCGGGGGCGGCGGCACGCGCCGCTCCCGAGGCGCTGTTGGCGCGCCACGACGCCGAGCTGCGCCTGCTCGACACCGTGCGCCGGTGCGTGGCCGCCAAACTCAAGTGCGACCGCGATTACGCGTTGGCGCTGGCCGCCGTGGCCGCCCAGGGGCAGAAGGGCGACCGCCAGGAGGAGCTGCAGGGCAGCCTCGTCGCGCAGGTGAGTGAGGTTATCGGGCCGACGGCTTAGCTGCGTGCGTGGGCTCTCGTCTCTCGTCAACACGTGCTTTCTAAATCGGTGTGTTGATCACCTGTGATTTGGGTCTCTAATGTTTTGTCCAGGTGCGTCTCGATGAACTGAAAAAGTTGACTTACATGCCAATGTACCTTTGTTGACTTGTGACGTAAGCATGTGCTTTCCTAAATCTGTGTGACAGACGATTTGATCACCTGTGTTTTGGTTGTGGTAATATGATTACGTGTTCTAACGTGGTGTCCAATTGCGTATCGATGAACTCAAAAGTTGTCTTACGTATCATTGCACCTTCTGCAACTTTATTGATATGTGACGTAAACATGTGATTTCATAAATCTGCGTGTGTCGGACGATTTGATCACCTGTATTTTGGGTGTGGTAATATGATTAGGTGTTTTAACGTGGTGTCTAATTGCGTCTGCCTGCGGCTCGATGAACTGAAACGTTGTCTAACGTGTGCTTCATTGTATCTTCTTTTGGGAGTTATAAGTGGTTAAGTGTCAAACAATGAACAATACTTTAGTTGTAATACTAGGAAAAAATGTTCTGCCTACTATCCGGTTACGTTGTATCTTGGTGAAAATTGAAGTTTTTTAACGTCATTGTGCATTTGTTGCGGATATGGTTTTGTTAAAGTGATTCGTGTCTAACTATTCATCTCAAATGATTTGGTTTGTAAATATATGATGACTCCATATCGACAGTCTGTTCACAATTTATAAACTCAGTGCCATGTGTCCGCTTATTATTGAATTGACGTGATTAAAACAGTACTTCCAATGTTTTGAATGTTGTATTACGTTGCCCTGTGTCGACCAATACTTTTGTCGTGAAAGATAAGTGGTTACGTGTCTGACAATAGCCAATGTTTAGGTTGTAGCAAAGGTCCCATTTTATCTACATACAGCGACAATAACTGTTGTTGACAAACAAATGCAACAGCTGATGTTGAACGGAAAGTTCTGCACCGAAACAGCATTGTGCGTTTATCTTTTCTTGACGGATGTATTTGTGTGTTTTCTTTACTGATTTGTGTTGGGGTAAGACGCTTTTAAATTTGAGTGAATTTCATATTTTATTCAGTTGATTCCTAACCTGCCAGTTAAAGCAATAGAATGAATAGTCCTTCATGTAAAGTACTTGAGTTAACCTGTCAACAACGTTGATGGCCTTGAACGTTTACTTATCTGAACAGCAATGGCATGAATGCTGGGAACTGCAATTTAAATTATTAATTAGTTGATGTTATGGTGCACGTTTTGAAGCTGGCATAATGTTTGTGTTGTGGCCGCTGATATACTCTGTTCAGCCACTTTAGCAATTATTTTGACATCCATTTGCGTGAAATCGTATTGGAAGGCATGATCGTTGAGTAACTTAGAGAAATTCATTACATGAACTTGTGCGGGAACTCGGGTATGTGGATATTTAGTCACTGTATTCTTTCCGTCAGCATCTCCCATACGCCATTAATTCTCTTAAAATTATTGCGGACTGTGAGATCTATTCGTGTAAACTACAATTTTCTTGCCTGTTTTAATTTCCCTATTTTTGTATTTACAAAGTGTGCTTTACATAGAACATTAGGCAAAATTGTTTACGTACTGAGTAGCATAGTAACATTGAGTTGACATGTCTTGCACACATTACTCCAAATAATGTGTATAACATCAAAGTAAAAGCAGTAGAGACTAAATAGACAATTTCAAATTAATTATTTTGCTGTCCGTTCAAATTAATTATTATTAATATTATACGCAAAAAGTACATTGTTACAATGGGAATGAAGTCACACATAAACACGTGGGTTGATAATCTATTTACTATTTACACTCTACAGATAAACATACTATATGTAAATATTAAATCTGCTAGATCCACTGGATGAGAACGGCAGTCGTCTTAAGGTAACCGGTTGTCGTGAACAGCGGTTCCATTCTGCTCCTCGAAAAATTATGCAGAAAGACTCATCCAGAATACTGAAAAAATAAATTCAAAATATGCGCATTCATCTGACGACTTACACATTTGTCAGACATAGTCTAATTATAAAGCAATTTCAAGCAGAAAAATTAAACTTCATTGTATAACACTAACTGTAAAATGCGAATTAAACGTGTTTGTGATTAAAGACAATATTTTCTTTGCAAAAATGCCTGTGGATTTGAAATGGTTTCTGTTTATGTTCCAACCTCCTCCGTTAAACAAAATACAGTATTTGCTGAAAGATGGATGTTGTCTAAGTTTAGCATTCCCAAACTGGAGGTATAAAAGCCAAAAATCGCGAATACACGGTCTGTACATTTTCTGTACAAATCGCCACAAGCCGCCGATAGTGAATCTAATGAGAAACAACTGCATTGCGCCGTCCGTGTTCTTTCAGTGGTAGTATTTCTGTGCATGCGTTCTGGCTCTGATCTTTATTTAGTATTAATTAACCATGAGCATAGAGAAGAAAAATAGGAAGGCAGGAATTGGGGTAAAAAGGTACTTTATCACACTATCACTCCACTTAATCGCTGAGTGGAGTTATAGATATTCACACACCTAACCACAACACCGAAATGGCCGATTACCGTCGCTTCAGGTAAACAAATTCCTTAGTGAACAATTCTGGCGCTAGAGGCGGTGTGAGTCAAACTGAAAGCTTCCTGCACGGAAAAAGAACGAACATGCTCAAAAGTTTTCATGCAGACAACGGGCAGTAGATTGCACGTTTTCTGTACGTGCAATCTGCATGAAATCTGTACAGTGTATACCGAATTTGTCTATGAGTTTCTTCTGTGACGCGAAGACGCTGTACTGTTGTCGCGTCCTGACGTCTTTAAATAGTGCGGGGCGCGTTGTTGTTTTCGTCGAGTTTCGGTCTTCTTGTTTCATTTTTCTCGCGCTGTGAAAGCTAATATTTTTGGTTCTCTTGAGAGATATTCGAGGAGGAGGTTCTAGGAAAGCTGTCCACAGCTTGTTGTGTTTTCATACGTTGCATGGCCTTTAAACAACTCTTTGACATTTCCAGTTCCACCTTGACCCTGAAGGTCGTGTTTATATTATTCTGCATACACCTTGCGATGTAATTTATCCTGTGACAAGTGTTGCCTGTACATTACTGTAGATTATTTTCGTCTTTTTGAATTTAAACCAAGTTTGGACATTTTGTTTAAAAAATAGAAACAGTAGTGGCACCTTCAACAATCTAATACCGATTTACGATTTTGTAGGTTGAATATTCTTCGATGTTTCCGACAAATAAATTATAATCTTAAAAAATGTTAACTGTAATTGCAAAATAAAGTACAATTGTCTTATAATGTTCTTAATATTTTGATATTAATTCATGATTGTTCAATGATATTCTTGATAGTTTTATTGTATTCCAACTCCGTTACTAAGTTTCTTGGAATTAACACTCAGGAAAGGGCTCTTAATATATTATATTTTCCATGAAGATATCCTTATTTGACAACTTCTTCCTCTCACTTTTTCACCTGTACATGTGTTGCAGAAAGATTTCATCTCGAGGCAAGTTCGTAAAAAAAGCCTTTATGTAAGGTGAACTACTGGCCATTGAAAGATCGCATTAATTATATTTAACGGGACTTTCTTGTCTAGAAAAGCGTTTAGGAACGATATAATATGAGAGTAATGAATTATTCAATGTAGTGTCGTTAATCATACACCAATTTCCTGATCTGTTATGTGAACTACATAAAGCCTGTCTTCCTACTAATAATTTTCTACAAGTGAATCAAATATAAAAATACGATGAAACTCCCTCTCAAACAACATGGTTGTGAATTCTATAACATGCTCGCATCTGACTTTCTCTTCTCATTGGAAACTAAAGAATGAAATTTTGGCACTCCGCCAGAACGTGTAACGTTAACAAATGCGCTGAATGGTGAGCGTCATTCATTTTTGCCCTCTAACTAAATGCAGTTTCTTATTATGATTGGGAAAACCAGGAAATACAGATTAGGAAGAGGCTCGTTGTACAAATCACTTAACATATTACTCTAAATCAGATATGTAAAAAAAAAATCAGATGTGAAAACAGTGACGTCGTTTGAAACACGTCAGCGTATGAAACCCGTGGCTTCAATAACAAAACGCTGCTTAGTTTTCGATTTCTATGACTCATTCTCTAAATTGCTTGAATCATCCTATTCTTGAATAGCGTACATCTCAAAAGAAGAGGGAAAAAGTGACTATGGATATATTTTTTGATTCTACATAGTTTATCATGATATCAATACTTTGTGCCATGTGAAATTTTATTCATGTTAACTGCATTGTCGAAAATATGATACGCTAACTTCGTAGCTCATACTCTTTATTGTGTAATAATATGATGAATGGTGATGGATCCCACTTCATCTCAATTACCAAATCTTTTATTCTTGGTCTTCTACATGCCGCGCTATTAGTAAAAGATAGAGAAAGTAAGGATACATGCAGTATTCGAAGTTTTTACTATTGAAGAAGAAAACGAATAAGGTTATACTTACATAATGTGGATAAAATTTAACTTCATCCAAATCGACGCATACTCCGAAACCCCAACATCGCTGTGAGTTTCTACATCATCCCAATTACCAGCCTCCCATACCGGACATGTTTACGTCAAACGGTTATAATTTACCTTTATAATAACCTCACTGTGTGCTCTTCCAAGCCCAAACTTCGAGTATAGTACGATTTATTTAGTCGTGCACTTGACGTAAATCAGCTGTTGCGGATTCATCCAATCGGGAGCTTACATGTCGCTACAGTGACGTCACTAACAGGGGGACGTACAAGCTCCCGATTGGACAAGCACATGATTTATAAGAGTGCGGTTAAATAAATCCTAGTGTCAGAGCATTGCATCGGGCCGTGTGCGAGCGAACATTCCTCGGTAAGCGACGAACGCGCTGGCTTCCGCGGGGGCGGGGACTGAATGAAAGAAGGGGGGCGGGGAACGGAAGCCCCGCGGGGGTTTGTAGTGACGCGCCGTGCGTGACATCCGGCCGGCGCCCCCTACATCCCCCCTCCCCCGTGCTTTGGATGTGTCGTCACACGCAACCAGCGCCCCGTGCCGCACCGCCGAACGCTCCGGGAGAATTAGAATGTGATGGGAGCTGGTAAATTTGTATACAGTTAAACTTGCTCAATGCGGTATATGAAGGGACCAGTATTTTGTTGTTATTTAAGGTCGCATCAACATATCGGTCATGAACAACTACGATTGCATTTAACGGTATGGTAACTGTGAAGATGATGATGATGATGATGATGATGATGATGATAGGGGTGAAAGGGGTGAACTCAAATACAACCATGCACGAGGTGGGACTCAAACCCGCGCTACGGTACTACTGCCTAAACGATCTCGGCCATCCAGATCGGCTATGGTATTATTATTATTATTATTATTATTATTATTATTATTATTATTATTATTATTATTACCAAAATTATATAATGGTAATATAAAGACCAGCTTGTTGGTATTACTGTTTTACACTCGAAACGACTCGTGGACAATTAACTTGACGTATTAGACTGGTTACTGGTAGTGGCGAGTGCATATGTTGAAAACCGCTGCAGAGCTCAGTATGTTGTTGTTGTAGTTATTATTTAAGGTCGCATCAACATCTCGGCCATTCACGACGTCTATTGAATTGAACGATGTGCTAATATGACATGATATGGTGATGTTAGTGAGTGAAAGGATGAACACCAACCATGCCTGAGGCGTGGCTCGAATCTGCGATCCTTCAGTCCGAGATAGCTACGGTACTCCTGCCTTAATGGTCGCGGCCACCCGGACAACGGGTCAGTATTGTTTTCGTATTAGACAAGATTCCGTAGGATACCGTAGAATTTGTTTGTCAGGAACGCGATTTATGTTCACATTGGACAGATTTCCGCATTATACACGTTCCGTATTGAGCAACTTTAACTGCATTTGTAAAGTGGAACCCTCCAGTGACTCACTTGTTTCCTGTTACGTCGTGTTTTAGATGAAATATTATTATATTTTGATAAATATTACAATAAGTAACTACAATTGTTGATACGAAGTTTCTCGGTATTGCGTCGACTCAAAACGTAAATGCAATCAACCAATCTGCAAAGCAGAGATCTGTTTTTGCTTTGTAAAAATAAACTGCTAAAGTTACATAAAATAAACGTGATAACATTTTATGATAAACATGACGATTTGAAACAATGTTTTGTCTTTTCCCCTTCACATACATTTTCGGCGGGACCCACACTCTGGTTGAGTACCCACTCGAAATTTACACCAATCGCCGGCCTGATTGCACGTTTACACATTTAAGCCTAATTATATCAGAAAAGGATTAAGAAACTTCATAGTAAAACTTTCGTGCAGCAGATGCACCACGTATTGCATTACTTTTTTATACTATCTCCACCAAAATTGAGGAAATTGTCATACCGAGGATCAATATTCGCATCCCTATGCGTAGAAGTCTGCCACCTGTGATATGGACCTATGTTTCACAGCCCGTTCCTAATATCCGTCATTGTAATACTCATAATGCTGACCTTTTTATTTCTTGGGGTCTCTATTACCGGCGTTTCATTAGGATGGTATTGATGTTAACGACCAAATTTTTTGATTGTGTTATTTTTTTTGGTTTTATTATCTGAGCTCTTGTTCGGGGGATATAGTACGTAAACCCATTAGGCTTGAGCACTCTTTCTGCTTTGTAGATTGTTCACAACTATTGCGTGTCGTAACCGCATTTCAAGTGGGCCTTAATTTCCCTACATGTTTTTCATCGAAATTAGATCAAAATCGGATCACTCATTAGGTAGATCCGCCCAAAAACAGTGGTACCATCAAAGTAATGATACAATCTTAAGTTGGGTCATGATCTATTACTTAAAAATCATCCGTAAAAGTAATTGACGCTTCACGATTGCAACGTTTCTCGACTGAACGCATGACACAGTGACAATTTTCAGCAGTGAAAAATCTCATAGATTTGCCGGAAAATTTCTTTTTTGAGAGAAAAATGAAAAGAGTATGTGTCCGTTGCGCTGATTCTTGATAAATAGCTTTTCAAGATTATCTCCTTTAATTGTAAAGAAAATTTTATTTTACATCGATTTATTCATTTTACGTTCAGTTGTGATTTATAAATTACCAATGCACTCATCATGCAATTTATATGGCGAATATGTTTTGTAAGTTTGCTCAAATCAACTGTTATTTACCAAATTGACGTCACATGCATACTACACGACATGAATGCTGTAGAACGTATACACGCAAAACATTTAAAAGTAAATAAGTAGATAAAAAATAACATATTGCTAGAAAGTGGACTTCTCAGAAGAACTATGACTTCATACGACGCTTCATTACTGTTCCTAGATTACTGTTCTTTTACATATCATTATAAAACTTCAGAGGAGGTACATTTGGGGATATTTTTTCAAATGTGGTTTATTATGAGAATTTATTATTTTTTCAACAGGAGGTAATACATTATCACGAAATAGTTACTCACCAAATTTTTATTTTAGATATCAAGAGGAATGTAACATCATAACATCTTAAAACAAGACACTGCTTTTTTTAGAACATCATAACATCATCTTAAAACAAGACACTACTTTTTTTCGTTATTAACGCAGGAGTTGAGAAAATATTTAATTTTCTATTTTTTTTAAACTGTACCTGTTGAACCTTGCATTATTACTTGGTAGAGTACCGTATTTATTCGAGATATGGAAGTTCCACTGTGGTGTTGATCGTCGCCTCCATTGGATGCAAAATCTTTCCGTGGCCCTCGCCCAACGGGAGCGGCGGGATGAGAGCATCGCCGCGTTTGCGAAGGGCTTCAGGAAGCACCGTCAAAATAGCCAGGGCGCGCCTCCGAAAGGCCCTGCAGCTTTTTCTTAGCTTCGCCGAATCTATAGCGCTATAGTGGGCTCGATCGAGTGACGTCATCGTGTGGCCCATGCGCGCGGCGGAACCGGCCGCGGCCGCTGCCGGCCGGTGGAGGGGGAAGTGACGGCGGAGGCAGCAGCGGTAATAGTGGAGACGGTGACGGTGACGGTGACGGTGACGGTGGTGGTGGTGTGGATTTAGCAAATGCGGCCCGGCTAACGTATTGGCGGTGGAGACGTTGCTGGCGGTGGCGCCGGTAGCTGCGGGGGAGGCGGGAGTGGCCAAGTTTAGCAAACACATCTTTTTCTTTGGTCCTATCTTCCATGTGTGAATGTGAGAGTGAGCATTTATGTATTATATATATATATATATATATATATATATATATATATATATATATATATATGTGTGTGTGTGTGTGTGTGTGTGTGTGTGTGTGTTTATATATTGAGTGTATATGCTCGAAAGAAGTGTATTGTAAATTGTTTTTATATGGTAAATTGTTTTTGAATTATAAATGTTCATATATAGTAAAACTGCAGGGTTGTGGCTACCACCTGGCAATCAGACAATTGTAGTAAAATAAATATTATTATTATTATTATTATTATTATTATTATTATTATTATTATTATTATATACGGAAGTTAGGTGACCCAGGGTTTTCTTGGGATCAATTATTCAGGGTGGTTTCCCGTTGCCTTCCCTGATATGATGATGATAGGGGGTGACAGGACGAACACAATACAACTATGCGAACCTGCGATCTTTCGGTACGAGATCGCTACGGCACTACTGCCTTAGCGATCTCGGCCACCGGATCGTCTTAGCAAACACATAGATACTTCGAAAACCAAAAGGCGTTCGATGTCGATGTCGATGAAATCGACAAAAAACAACGGTGTTTAAAATATCGGTGTTTTAATACCTTGAAACATGGTATTTTCCAATCCTGTTTCCATTTAAAATAGAGTATTTAAATTAAATATTTTATTGATTGGTCACCTATAAATAATATGTTAATAATAATGTTTATGTTAGTAAGGAAGTAAAATACAAATTTAATGAACATCGGATTTTACTATTATTCCCTTTATTTACTTTCATTCATAAATCATTGAAGTGAAACTACCTCTAATTAATACGTAAATAGTGGTTAAAATGCTGCCATCAATTTGTCATCTGAAGTTTTTAATCAAGTATAGACGAACTGTGTTAACATGCGTTAAATCATCGAAAGAAGATAACATCCATGTTTGTGGAACTTTATACGTCAGTCGGTTCCTTTAATCTTCTTATAGTGTCAATAAAATTTTCTTATAGTTTCGATAAAATTTTCTTTTAGTTTTGGTGAATTTTTTTAATAGTTTTGATAAGTTTTTCTAATAGTTTAGATAACAGTTTGTGATAGTTCCAATAAACATTTTGAACTTAACAACGGTTTAATTCGTATATTTTTCAATAAATCTAGATAGTCTCAATAACCTAAAACTAATCTTGCAAGTTTTTTCGAGCTCCAGAGATTCATAAAAAAAGGATTTAAAAACAGTGAGAGCGTTTTGAATAATAGAGATACGAATTAAAAGAAAACTCAAGTTACGTGAATCCACTGTAATATTAAACAATGAAGAAATTAAACTCGTACAAAATAATGATGTCCCTTATGGAACAACAGCAAGACCGACGATGTTTTCTGTTAGAACATCAGTGTTTATGTGCTTTTTTATGTACCATGTTTTTAGTTTCTGATGTTATCCAATCAAATGTTTTCCGCAGTTCCCAGTGTCAAATCAGTGCAGTTCTCAAGTTCAATGTCAGAATTTATGAACGACATTAATAGTACTTCAAATTATAAACACTTTTTTGTGGACGTGCTTCGCACCCTTTGTAGCGGTTTTACTAATGCGTGATTGAATTTAAAAACGTGGCATGGTGATATTTGTTCGTTCAGTATCGGATGTTTTTAGACGAATGAAAACAACCTTCAAAATGAATTTAAAAAAAATTGATTTATTTCAAGTTGTGAAATTTTATAAATGACACGGGGCACTCTTCTTTTTACTCCATGAAATTTTCAAGTAATAGTCCGTGAAAGAATTTTGGCGTGTGTCCCTGAAAAACAGGAGCTAAGATAAAGATACTTCTTCTCTCCCTTCTCGTGGAGCTTCTAAATGCACTCAATGAGGGAGCATTCACCCGGCTATACAAACTGGCAGAATACCGGGCAGGAGAGAGAGAGAGAGTGGTGGATAATTGGAAGATAGAAGGTATATAAACTAACCGGCGGGGATTTCCCTCCTAGCCCTGTATTTTCGTAATTACGCCTCTTAGCCATCTTTTGGGCAACGCGTGCAAGTATAACTGGAGTAACCTTCCGTTAAATTTTGTCTTTTGTCTCGTAACGTCGCCATCAGTCATTGCCTTTGGCCCAGGACTTGGCGCCTTCAGTAACTGTGTGTTCCCAGAAGGACACCCGTCCACGAATCAGTGGTGTATCGAGTTGCTGAACTTCCATGACTTCATGGGTGTAGCTAAGCAGTTCGGCCAACGACGGGAAAGAAGTACACAGTCGCAGAGGACAGGTGCAAGGGGTCATGGCAAGGTGTTTTCGCTAATGAGCCAGGGGCCTAAACGCTGGGACTCAACGCTAAGCTGTATCAAAAAAGTGTACTCACGGGGTCTGCATGCCAATTCTCTCTCGAATCGCCACTGTGGACAGGCTGAGGGGCAGTGATTAACGCCATAAACATAGCATCAGTACACTGCCAGACAAAAAAATCCATTCTAATTGTAGGATAGCGAAAAATTGATATTATGTTTATTATTTTTATCAATATTGTTATTGTCATTGTCATTACAATTATTATATAGCATCGAAGGCTTTCACGTCCGGAGTCAATATTAATTATTATTATTATTATTATTATTATTATTATTATTATTATTATTATTATTATTATTATTATTATACTGAAACCGATTGTAACAAAAAGTAGTAGCAATGCATCTTCCATGATTGAAACAATTTTTTTTTTCTATTAACACAGAAGTTTGGGAGAGATTGAAATACTTTCTTTTTCATTTTTATAATATACCTTCGTAACTTTGCACATTTCGTTACTTGGTTGAGTAACGTATTTATAAAATAGCTATTAATTATTTCAACATTATTACATATTCAGCAGTAACTAGGATTCGACATCAAAACGCACGCAATTATACTAAATACATTACAGATTTTTTAAAGAAGTCGCGAATTTTCGCGGGTGGTTAGTTGTGGCCTGCAGTGCGAGTGTGCCCAGCCTGTGGCGCGGGCGGCGGCGGCGGCCAGCGTGTCGGCGGCGACGCCCGAAATACGCGTCTCGCTCGCACGCAGCGCGCGGCCGAAATAGCTCGCGAGAGGGCGGAGGGCTGACGTCGCGCGTCCTCGCGCCGCTTCGCCATCTCCGCCGCCGCCCCTCCGGCCACGCGCCGGCCTCTCGCGCACGCCGGCGCAGGCGGCAGGCCTCGCTCCCCTCCCCACTCTGCCCAGTCTCCCTCCCAATCTGCCCTCATCTCTCTCTCTGTCCTCCCGGCCTCTTCGACCATCCTCTCTGCCCTCGCTAACTTCGTTCCTCGCCCTCCCGTATTTGTTCACCTCTCTCAGTCTGTCATCAGTCCCCCCATCACTCTGATCCTCCTTTCTGTCCTCCCAGCTCTCCGTATCCTCTGTCTGTCCTCGTCGCTCTGTCTGTCCTCCTCGCCCTTTCTGTCCTCCTCGCCTTATCTGTCCTCCTCGCCCTGTCTGTCCTCCTCGCCCTGTCTGTCCTCCTCGCCCTGTCTGTCCTCCTCGCCTTGTCTGTCCTTGCCCTTTCTGTCCTCCTCGCCTTATCTGTCCTTCTTGCCCTCTCTGTCTTCCTCGCCCTGTCTGTCTTCCTCGCCCTGTCTGTCTTCCTCGTCCTCTCTGTCCTCCTCGCCTTATCTGTCCTTGCCCTCTCTGTCCTCCTCGCCCCCTCTGTCCTCCTCGCCCCCTCTGTCCTCCTCGCCCTCTCCGCCCTCTCTGTCTTCTCCGACTTCAGTGTTCTTTCTGTCCTCACAGTCCTCCCCACTCTCGCCATCCACACCGCCTTTCTTCATGGTTGTCGCCACCCTCGGTCCTCACTGCATCCATTGCTCTTAGCATTCATGTAGTTCGTAAAGGAATAATACAATCCCATCATATGAGAAGAGCGCAGCGAATTGCACTATTGTTTCCTTTTGAAGAACCGTTCTATTTTCATTTATTAGTATGTTCATTAGTGCAAAATAATCACGTTTACTCTAACATTTATTAGTTCCTTGTCAAATATTTTCATTACTTTCATTGAGTAAAATATTCAAACCTATGACATTGTTAACTTCTACTTCACACCTGTTATTTTACGTCTGTTTTGTATTCGTGTCACGTACTAAATTCCATATTAGTTTTACAAAAAATATCATTACTCAGTCTACATTTCTTGCGGGAACGTTCTAATGATTTTTCCTCAGGCTACAATCAAACTTTATTTCTGTTCTTTCTGGCATATCTTTCCATGCATCTGTGTGCATTGGAATGCATTTGTTTGTCACGTAGTACTTGACAAAGTTGGCAAGAAGAGCGTTGTCTGTTTACGCGAAGAAAGTAGGTCGCACGGACTCTGTACGTCCAAGAAGGCACAGCATGCCCTTGGTTGGGATTCTTCGTGATGTACCGCTACCAGCGACTTCTTTTTTACATCTCATACTTTCTTTATATAACACCAAAATGTATGCAGTTTTGAGAATACATTGAAAAATCTCACTGACTGATTTTCAAATGCAGGTAATATTTAACATTAATTACATTTACATTAGCCCATTCTCGCAACTACTATATTTATAGTAAGATTCTAGTTTTTAAACTTGTATCTGTATCAATTGATCAATCAGTTCGGTTTCGAAAACCAATATCTCCTCTATCACCAGTTGCGACAATACCACTATTGTTATACCCCCAAAATATATATTTCTTCAAATACTCAAATACTTCACTACAACTTCAAATACTTTCTTCAAAATAGTTGATTATGTTTTCAAATTTTGCATACTTTGTCATAATAATCACCACATATCGTACTACCTGTCTCGTGCATTTCTACCACACTCAGCAATCGCCTGTAAATATTAATACCACTATGTATTACGTCTTCCCGTCACAACATATCTGCTTGTAACGTACACTTCAAACCCGTCTCCACCGTTTCTGCTCAACCTCTCCCCTCGCCCTCCCTCGTCACCACCCTCTCACGTCCCCATTGCCATCCACCGCCCCCAACACTCCTGCTGCACTCGTCACATCCCGCCCCCGCGTCCCGACCTCTGCCTCGCTGCCCGCTCCCGCCACCCTATCCTCTCGTTTCCGACCTCTATTCCGTTTGTCATGTTGTGCTCACTGCCCACCTAACACTGCCAATCGCCCAAGCTCATTGTTTACTTCCTACAGGACTCTGTCTACCGCACACAACTCGCAGCTCACTGTCCACTGCCCACCACTTCTCCCTGCACCCCGACTGCCCACCGACACTCCCCCTCTCACCACACCCCTCCAACTGCACATCTTCGCACCGACACCCCACTTCTTACACAAGCACTACCACTGGCACTTCCACCGCCACTTCCATGTCCACTGCCATTAGTCTGAAACATCCACCGCCGCCGTCCCCAGTGCCACTACCATCGCCTCTTCCCCCACCATCTCCTCACCTTCTACGACGCTCATATCGCGTTCATCGTCCTCGCTAGCAGCGCCCCTCGCCCGCCCGCGCCCGACAGCACGTTTACACGTCCCCCACGCGTGCGCACGCGGCGAACGGCGAGGCGGACCGTAAGCTCAACACCGCCGCGCCGCCGCACTGTTTACAAACAGTTCCGCGTACAGCGTGGCGGTTTTCAACAGCGCTGCGCCCTACCTACAGTACCAGCAGCCTACAAGCGACTCTGTCAGTTCGATGCGCTGTTGCCACACGTCACTGCGCACGTGGCACCACTTACATGACACATACACGAAATCTGAAAACAATAGGGAGTTAGTGTACGCTGTAGCAGACAGCACTATCGATCTTCTGCGCACGCGCAGATGCACTAAAGAGATGCGAAACTTGAACTGTGCATGCGCAGAAGATCGGCAGTGCTTTAACATTTGAGAGTACTCAAACTCCCTATTACCTCCTACCGACAGGTGGTGATGACACGTCTTGATTGCAAGTTCGTAACTTTTGCCACAATCGAACCTTGTCGTATCCGCGACTGCGTCTGAATCAAGTGAGCGGCAACGCTGAGCCCTGGTTTTGGAAAGTAAACAATTCCTTGCAAGCCGATTGATTCAGTCACGTGTACCACAGGTGGCGAGAGAACTGTCAGAGTCGCTTATACGCTGCCAGTACTGTATAGATTGTACTGTATAGTACTGTAACATTCAGAGCGCGTTCATGTCTGCCAACCTTTAGAAAAATTCAGAAAAATAATAACACCACGGTGTAATTGCATATTGGTCCGTTATACCAAAGTTCGTGTGTTGTAATAAGGTAGACTTGAACGTACGGACGAAAGTAACATTGGTAGGGGAAATATAGTCGGTTCAGTCATGCGGTCAATTATTTTGACCCCTAGGCATGCCTAATACAATTGGTGGGTGTGTTGTCGGTGAGTAACAAGTACAAATGATTCTAATTTATTTCACGAACGTTGGCAAGCATGCTAGGTCCTCTGTATTATTTTGTCATTCCGCCAACTGGAGAAAGTTTGCATGAAAGCAATTTATTTATGTTGCTGGTATTTTAGGAGAGTACACTTCAAACATTTGTTAAAAGAAATAAAGATTGTTCTTTGATTAAAGTTTGGCTTCCTGCAGAGTTTTATTCATTACGTGATGAATGAATATCATGAGCTCTTAACCTTTTTCATTTATCTTAGACGTACATGGCCTCGGTTATAATTACTCTATCGTATACTTTTTTTGAAATATTCTCACAGGATATTTGACATGATATCAATTCTCAAAAGGTAACGATAAGATTGTAACAAGTATGCTTCGTGAAGATTATTTCTAACCTCTAAATGAAATCACTGAACTGAGACTTCCCAAGCATTCATAGCTACCGCTCCAGCTCCTCGAACTGGTGGAACAAAAATACTGTTTTGGGCGATACTCTCCAATGCTCAGCAATTTAGGATCAATGCTGGACTGTATCTACGAACTTGGTTGCACGATTTCGCAAATACGACGTGAAAAAGAATATCACGTCTAAATGACACATATCGCTAAATTCTAGGAAAGTCCATCGCCTCTAAAACTCCGTACGCCACCAGAAAGCGCTGCGGCAACCGGTTTGCCCTCTTATGTCAAGATGTGAAGGAGTGGATCCAATTCTGAGGCGCAACTGAAGAGCGATAAATTCCATCGGTAAACGGTTTCGGCTGTAAAACTGCTGATGGAACAGATCAGATAGAAGCGTGTAGCGTCCGGCTACGTAATGTTAACTCCAGTGCTTGACTTCTAAAATTTTAGGTACCGGAACGAGTGACAAATTGATTAATTTTATATAAATGTTTTGTTTTGTTTTATTTTATTATGAATAATTGTAAATAACCTTATAATAAATATAATTTAAATGAATGCATATTGTAAAGAATGGTAACTTTCTTTTCGACAAGTTACTAATTTTATTTCATATATTTTTAGACATGATAGAAATCAATTAATCATACATTCTATTCGTGTTAATTTATTTCATTTAATTCAACTAAATTCAGGTATAATATATTTCAATTCCAAATTTCTATACTTATTTCACAGGTCGGAAATATACAGATAAAACATATTTGAAGTTTCCTGTTATCAGTTACTACTATATTGACATAATGAGAAGAAGAACACAGAATTATAATTATCCTTCTAAGAGTGTCAAAGCTTTTGATAATATAAATGTGTTCCTACATACGTTTTGCATTCATCTAAGTTGGTTCATCTAAAAAGCATAGTAATAAAGCATTGGCTCAAAGCTTTTTTCTGTACCGTTTCATTCGCAAAGAGGTACCGGAACGCCATTACGGTACTTTCCCTCTGAAATTAAGCCCTGATTTACTGTGTGTAACTATCTCGCGTTCGTGTGTTCAAATCCAAACTAAAAATCAGACTCTATAATTTAGCGAAACTTCGTAGATTTTGAAAAAAAATATGAACCTAGGATTCCTGAAGCTGGAGAAGTCTGCAGGTATTGTTTTAACAATATAAATTAGTTTTGTAAATTAGTGTTGTCTGTTCCTCCGTTTGCCAGTACCACTGTAAACCATTTTAGAAAATTGAGCTAGAGATTCCTAAAGCTGAGGAAGCCTGCAGGTATATACATTTTTAGCATAAGTGACAAATAATAGTGTTACCTATTACTCAGAATATCATTACTGGACTATTGTAAACTACATATTTAGAGAATATTGATTTAAGTTTATTTATGCATATATTGTAAGTAAAAATCTGCACTGCGTTATAGCTTGCTCTTTGAACGTCAAACCTAAATATGAAAGTAGAAGCCGCCCCCCTCTCCTCCCCTTTCACTTACTCCGACGGAATGCACGCGCCTCATGCACGCGACTCTATTCAAAATTAATCGTCATCTCATCAAGAACGAAAGCTTTCTGGTAATAATTGTTATCAGCACGTTACGTGTAATTATATACGTGTAATTTGAAACATAGTTATTCGATATTCAATTTTGCAGACGTAGACGGGATGGCACATTACATTAATATGTGTATTATTAATGTTTTATTATAATTATTGTCACGAATAATAATATATGCAAAATTGCGTACGTTGTGCCACATTTTTGACTAAGATGGCAGAAAGCGTTAATAGTTACACCAGAGATAATTGAGAAGCTAAGCGTAAACTATGATGGAAATTGTGATGTACTATCGTTAGTAAGGAAGCGTTAATATGAAGCAGGTTATGTCATGAAAACAATGTCCAAAACAGAAGAATGCGCAGTACTTTTAAACAAGAAGAATTCTACAACGTTTAAAATGTAAATTAAATAAAATTGTTATAGGGAAATGTTATGAATTGAATATAAATTTTCAAATATCAAAATGTGCTTCCTTGGCCGCCGTGTCGGGACAATCTTGTCTGTCCGGAGTACGCCACGTTCTAGGGCTGTTTCAAATGAACGTATAGAAAATACCCACAATTTCTTTTCCATTTTAATGTGTGTCAATGTGCGCATGCAATTGTATACACTTCTGTACATTTGTGCGTTGCGTGTATGTCCCAACAAACCACCGTAACAAAGGGAAGATGTAATGGAATGTGGGTGTGTATACGTCGTGGATGCAATTAGAGATGGGGCACGTGCGAAGATTGAATGTGTTTGCGTGTTTATGTGCCCACGCGTGTGTCTGACCTGTCACGTTTCACGCAACCATTCCAGCTGGTTTGTTACTTTCTCGTACTAGAAAAAATGTTAATTAGAGACTTTTATTCGTATCGGTTGTTGGCAACGCCAATTGTTTAACGATGGTTTACAAAGTTTACGTTTTTGGCCGAAGTGCAATGTTTTCTAATTTGTCTACCGATATAATTATCACAATGCGACTTACTTTAAGTTCTTACATGGCATTCGTGTTTTTGTGCGCCATAGGCAGACCAGTTTTCTCTTATATTGTGTATCATAAAATTTAATTTACCGTTGGTCCGTTGTATATCGATTATAAATACTTTGTCTCCAGGTCGACATTCCAGCCACGCCAGCTGAACGCTCATTTGTGTTTTTCTGACATGGTTTGAACACCCATGTGCCAACGGTGGCAGCGGCAGACTAGTGCTTTCATACTTCGTTTATCACAAGTTTTAATTAGCTGTTGGTCAGCCACCAACTAAAAATAATTTTATTTTGACTTAACTCCTCCACTTTCTTATAACAGACTTGTAATGTACCTTTGAAGAAGGGGCAGAACAAAGCGATTTTGGATCACGTAAATCATGCAATAGTAACATTCAAATGTGGCGGAATAAAAACATTTTTGTCGGTGTGGAGACTCCTAGAACTCAAATGAACCGCTGAGAGACTGACAGACCAACAACTTTCTGTATGGTTTAGTACACAAATTCCGTGCACAAAGTTAGAAACGTGAAGGAAGGACGCTTTTGTTACATAGTCATGGCATGTGAAGGTTGCGGCAAACTTACTAGAGTACGCAGCCACCGCGGCCAGAGCCACTGGCGAGAGATTTAAAAGTAAGAGCAGTACTAATTGCTCTGATGAGCCGGTACATCACCGGATACCTGTTCCAAGACAGTCTCTTGGAGAAGTCAGTTGACAGTTTTTGTCCCAAATGTAGCTGTATTATTTCCCCGATTTCTCTACTAAAGCAAAGAAATTCTCCTTGAACATGAAATAAAGCACAATCACAGGTCTAATTATCAGTTTACAGTAAAATTAAACATTGTGAATGGAAAGGATCTTGATTTCGTTATCTGTTTACGTAAGAGTGCAATAATTGTTTAACTTCCAAAGTTTAAGTTAGGTTCAACAGAAAAAGTTTGTTTACTGAAAGAGCTGTCCGTCCGTAAGCGAAAATGTATTTCGAAAGGAACTAATCCTTAAAATATTTGCGTAGATACAATAATTTAAACTATTTAATGGAGAATTAATGAAATGAGGGAGTTTATCTCGAATATTTTATGAATAACTATTTGTTTTTGTTTTTATTTAAAATGTTCACAAATTTGCTTTGACATTGAAGCGTTGATAAAATTAATGATGATAATTTTTCAACCCCGTCTTCAGCACATGGATTGAACATCTCTCCTGGACAGAGATGCCATTTACCGATGACTTCATCTGATTATGCACGTTGAGAGCATCAGTTGAAATGGAACGCTACTTGTGGACATCACATAAAAACACAAAGTAGATGTTTATGAGCATATTTTCCTATTATTATTCATTCTTGTACTAAAACCGATTCTGTTATTTTATTAGTGTTTTCGGTTTTGCGTCATTCATACTTTTCATAATACCTTTCTTCTTATAAGAAAAAAATATAAACATGGAGTACTGTTTGTTGGAGTAAGTGTATGACGTCTTAGCCAAATCTCATTTGTTTCGATTGTTGTTAACGGACTCCGGCCGTTAAGAGTTGTTCTGGCGTGATTGAAGCGACGTCGCGTCGTGCGTGGGGCGAGTCATTGCCTCCCGCGGCCTTGAGTCGCCGGGCGCACCGTCGTGTCGTGTCGTCGCGACGCGTTGCTGGTGGGGCCCGGCACGGCGCAGCATAGCAGGCCCGCGGTCGCGGGCGGCGAGGAGGCCGGGGGCGGAGACGCTGGCCTGCGCTCCCTACTCTCCGCTCATGGGGCTTTCTCTTCTTTCTCCTCATCTCTTCCTTCATTTCTCTTGCTTCATTTCCTTTGCCTCTCCTCACTTTCTTTGCCTCTCCTCATTTTACAGCCATCTCCTTACTTTATATCCCTCTCCTTACCTTCTATCCCTCTCCTCACTTTATATCCCTCTTATTACTTTGTATCCCTCTCCTCACTTTATATCCCTCTTATTACTTTCTATCTCTCGCCTCACTTTCTATCCCTCTCCTCACTTTCTATCCCTCTCCTCACTTTCTATCCCTCTCCTCACTTTCATTACCTCTCGTGTCTTTCTTTACTTGTCTTTTTCTTCATTCTCTTTTTTCTTTGTTTTATTTTTGTCCCTTTTCTCTTCTTTCTTCTATTTTTCATTATTTTTTCGGTTTTGCATTTTCTCCATTCTCTCCGTCACCTTTCGTTTTATTCTCTCTCTCTCTCTCTCTCTCTCTGTATATATATATAGGAATGTGGTTCTGAACCGACCGTTCTGCGTTCAACCGCTATCCTTATCTAGCAAGCTAGTTTTTATCTCTCTGTTTACTAACGTAGTATCAAAATTTAACGAAATGGTTGTGTGCCGATATGCATGACTGACATTAGGGTTTAATGGTGAGAAAGCTCGATGGGAGAAAAAGGTAGTGAAATCCGAAAGAGGGATGCTTGTTTATTGAGTTGTGATTTTATTGTATTACGGAACAGACATGGTTAACGCATTCAGGCGAAGATGAAATTAATCACCGGAATGTGACCCAAAATTGAAGACCAGTTCTCTTTGTAATTCCTTTGGCAAAAACAGATGTAGTGAAGAAGGTTCATGTAATGTCTGGTAGACCTTAAGTCGCCTCACATTCTGGAAATCAGCGTTAACTTAATTTCTTGAAATTTCCGTCTAGTCTGTTCCTCTCTTTGCTGGTATGTGCGTGCGTTGGAGACAGAGTTCGGTTAGCACAAGCCTAGAGGCAGTACCGTTTGCTCCACGTTTGAGAATATTTTGTAACATGTGCGAAAGCTTTAGAAACTTTGCCAACACAGAGAATGAAGATATTTACATTTACATTATTTAGCGATAGAGGTAGTTCTCCATGTGGCGTATGTGGCATTATCCTTGATACTTGCCTCAAGTCTTTATTTTTATTAGTCTACCGTTCACAGGAGCCTCATTGAATTGTGCTTAGTGCCTAGGTCCTACAAAGTGTCTTTGAAGACGGCCTCGAACATTGTCGGACTAGATTCAATATCCCGAGCTCCCCTCTTCTTCCGTCTTCTGTCGTCTGTCTTCTTCGTCTTCGTCTGTCTTCTTCGTCTGTCTTCTTTCTCGTCTTCTTTCTTCGTCGTTGCTTCTTCGCTTTTCTGTCTTCGTTCTTCTTCTTCGGTCTTCTTCTTGCGTCTTCTCTTCGTCTGTCTTCTTCGTCTGTCTCCTTCGTCTTCTTCTTCGTCTTCTTCTTCGGTGGTCTTCTTCTTCGCTTCTTCTTTTCGTGCTTCTTCGTTCGTGCTTCTTGCGTCGTGTCTTCTTCGTCTTCTTCGTCTTCTTTTCTTCGTACTTTGCATTTGTGCTTGTCTTGGTTTTTCTTCGTCTTTTCTTCGTCTTCTTCGTCTTCGTCTTCTTCTCTCTTGTTTCGTCTTCTTCTTCGTCTTACTTCTTCGTCTTTCTCTCCTTCTCGTCTTCCTCTCTGTCTTTCTCGTGGTTCTTCTTCTTTTCTTACTTCTCGTTCTTTCTTCTTCTTCGTTCTTCTTCTTCGTGTTTCTTCTTCGTGTTCTTCTTCGTGTTCTTCTTCGGTGTTCTTCTTTCGTGTTCTTCTTCGACTTCTTGCTTCACTTCCTTCTTCGTCTCGTCTTCTGTCTTCTTCGTCTTCTTCTTCTTCTTCGTTTCTTCTCTTCTTCGTCTTCTTCTTGCGTTCGTCGTCTTCTTCTTCTTCTTCGTCTTCTTCTTCTTCGTCTTTTCTTCTTCTCGTACTTTCTTCTTCTTCTTCGTCTTCTTCTTCTTCTTCGTTCTTCTTTTTCTTCGTCTTCTTCTTCTTTTTCTCGTTGCTTTGCTTCTTCTTCGTCTTCTTCTTCGTCTTCGTCTTCTTCTTCGTCTTCCTGTCTTCCTTCGTGACTTCGTCTCTTCTTCGTCGTCGTCTTTCGTCGTCGTCTTCTTCTCGTCGTCGTTCTTCTTCTTCGTCGTCTTCTTCTTCTCGTCGTCTTTCGTTCTTCGTCGGTCTTCTTCTTCGTCGGTCTTCTTCTTCTTCGGTCGTCGCTTCTTCTTCGTCGTCGTCGTTCGGTTGCTTCGGGCGTCGTCTTCTGTCTTCGTTGTCTCCTCTCTTCTTCGTCGTCTTCTTCGTCGTCTTCGTCTTCGTCTTCGTCGTCTTCGTCGTCTTCTTCGTGTGCTTCGTTCGGTCTCGTCGTCTTCTTCGTCGTCTTCCGTCGTCGTCTGTCGTCGTCGTCTTCGTCGTTCTTCGTCGTCGTCTTCTCGTTCGTCTTCTTCGGTCGTCTTCTTCGTCGTCTTGCTTCGTCGTCTTTTTCGTCGTCTTCTTCGCGTCTTCTTCTTTCGTCTTCTTCTTTTCGTCGTCGGTTTTCTTCTTGTTCTTCGCCTTCTTGTTCTTCGTCTCCTTCTCGCCTCTTTTCGCTCGTTCTTTCTTCGTCTTCTTCTTCGTGTTCTTCTTCGGTGTTCTTCTTTCGTGTTCTTCTTCGGTGTTCTTCTTCGTGTTCTTCTTCGA
>BOPP01000141.1:2225227-2235294 GCA_017312745.1 Gryllus bimaculatus
TCTTTCTCTTTCTCTTTCTCTTTCTTTTTCTTTTTCTTTTTCTTTTTCTTTTTCTTTTTCTTTTTCTCCTCCTCCGCCGCCGCCTCGTCCTCCTTCGTCTTCTCCTCCTTCTTTCTTCTTCCTTTTCTTCGTCTTCTTCTTCTCCTCCCCTTTCTTCTTCTTCTTCTTCTTCTTCGTCTCCTTCTCCTCCTCCACCTCCTCCTCCTCCTGCTCTCTCTTGTCCCTCTTCTTCTTCTTTTCTTCTTCTCTTTCTTCTCTCTTTTCTTCTTCGCTTTCCCATTCATCCCATTCCGGCCCGCTCCATCTTCGCTTTTTCCTTTCTCCGCATTCCGTTCTTAGCTTTGTATACTTTGCTCCCTCCTTTCTCTACTTCTCCTTACCTGCTTTCCTCCTTCTCTACTTTCTCTGATTTGCTTTCTCCCTTCTCTACGACCCCTGATTTACTTTCTCCCTTCTCTACGACCCCTGATTTGCTTTCTCCCTTCTCTATTTTCCCTGATTTGCTTACTCTGCTGATTTACACTGCTTCTTCTTATTGATTTTTCCCTTCTCCGTTTCCCCTTTTTTGCTTCTTTCTCGCTTCTTTCTCGCTTCCTCTTCATTTCTCTCTTCTTTCCTTTGCTTTCTTTTTTCTCTTTGTTTCCTACTTCACGTACTTCCGTTTCACCTTGATCTTTTCCTCTTCTTTGCTTGGTCATTCCTCTTCTTCCCATTCTTAGCTTTGTTTTTGATTCCCTTCTATGTTTTCTTCTTCTTATTTCGCTTCTACGTTTTATTATTCATTCCTTGTCCCCTTCCTCTTTCTTCCTTGTCTTTGCTTTTTTTCTTCGCTTTCTTCTCCCCCTGCTTCTTCACCTTCTTATTTGCTCTTCTTCTTTTTCTTTACAATAATCTAAAAAAATATTTTCTGAACGTGCCGGTCCAATTAAATCACAGGTAGTATTTATAATTTGAATCATTGCTTTTAACCTATGTATTTTTGTAATGGAATACTTTCCAAAGTGTTACTAAAGTAACAAATTTTCCTGAATGGCATTAGCATTCTGAAATAAACAAATATTAAGTTTTAGTACAGTTTAATAAAGTATAGGAATTAATAGATGGTAGCCATCCAGATAAGGAAGTAATACGTGGTTTTACAGTTTTTTGAAATCTGCTATGTTATTTGCTGAAAATTTGCTTGTGATGGAGGCACAGGATATTGTGGAATGAGAGGAAATGAACCTCCTTATACGCTGATACTCGCTCCATATATGAAGCGGCCTAACGTATGCATGCCACATGTTGGGTCTAATACAAACAAGGAAGAACCTGTCACCACGTGCAATGTTATCATTACGTTTAAGCTTGTAACGTACTGAGAACGTGCCTTGGATTGTGCCAAGTGCCATATAGTAGTTCTTATATGAATTTAAGAAATTAAAAAAGTAACTTTTGAAAATGGAACAACATTTGTAATACTAGAATGTTAGGAGTCTAACAGAGTTGTTTTACCAATGTATACATGAAATATGTGCACCAAGAGAAATAAATATGGATAGTGCGTAGGTATTGTCATTCCATTATCAAAATTGTTTAAATAAATGATTGTAACTTGACCATGCAAAAAGGTATTGGGAGTCTTTGACTTACAGTCCAGATCTAAATTACCAAGAAACAAATTGTGCGCATCTTGAAATGTAATTCTAATGATAAAGTTGTAATCGTCTAAACGTTTTGCCATTAGGTTTCTTAATCTCAAAAATTTGAAATCATAGTATAATAAAATTGTATTAATTATAATTAGTGTATTATTTTTTTAGTATTTAATGAACAATATATATTTTATTATCTTGAGGCCTACTCATTTTATTTATTCTAATATTTTTTACAAACATTTGAAAACCTTGTCACTTTTTTTTAGTATTGCCCAACTTTTGAATGCTAATGGGCTGCTTTGGAAATATTTTCAAATCATTCTTCCATTCAAGTGTTTGAAGTGTTTTAACTAATGTTATTTATAATTTAAACGGTCTCAATTTGCAGTTAACCACGAAAAAGGTTTGATGTACCACAATTTTGGTCATTTAATCTTGTTGTTGAGGAAGGCAGAAAATGTTTATCTATGAAAATATTGCGACTTCTTGATTGCATAAAGTCATTTGTATGATGTGCATTGAGAGAAAAACTGAAGCAGTAATAATAAAATGACGAAAAATGTTACATTTATATTTAATGCTGTTCCGTTTTATCGTTTACTACAAAATGGCCACTTTACTCTGCTTTCTCCGAAATCACTCGTACCAAACTCAAATATAACGGTACATGAAAATGTGTGTTTGCTCATCCAAAACTTCATATATTATTTACTTTTAGTGGCAATTGTTGACATATTTTCCATTGAGATTCTGAGATGTAAAATTTTTACAGAACACATTTCATGGTTATTTTATTGCTACTGCTCACTAGAACATTTTGGAACGTTAACGAGGCCATAAAACCTCTTTATTCTGTCGTTAACGTGATTTTCGTAAAAGTGGAGCTCTGCAGCGGTTTTCAACATATGCACTCGCCACTACCAGTAACCACTGTAATACGTCACGTTGATTGAACACGAATCGTTTCGGGTGTAAAACAGTAATACCGACATGTTGGTCTTTATATTACCAATACATAATTTTGATAATATTAACACCATAGCCGGTCTGGGTAGCCGAGTTAGGCAGTAGTGCCGTAACGCTGGTTTGAGACCCGTCTCAGTCACGGTTGTATGTGTGTTCGTCCTTTCACCCACTATCATTACCATATCATCTCATCTTTACAGTCACCATTTCGTTAAATGCAATCGAGGTCACAAATTTACCTAGATGTTGATGCGACCTTAAATGACAAAAAATTAAAATAACACCATAACCTTTACCACTTCTTCCCTAGAAGTACGGATATTTGCGGCTAGAGCTTTCGGTTATTATTTTCGTATTTCGTTGCAGTGTGTTCGTCGCGGTGAGGCCATGCGCGATTGTACTGATGAAGTGACGTGATTCCCAATTCCGCCAATTGAGCAATCTGCTATTTTCATCGTTGTGCCTGAAACAGTAAACAGGTTCTCCGGTGACGTTTAGCGGTACCATGTTTTCCGATTCGATCCGAAGAAGTGTAATGCTGCGCACGCTTCCTTCATAAAATAACAATCCTCACATCTGAAAACAAATCATGCGTACGTTCTTGTCGAGATGTCCATATGAAGTCTGTTGTTGCACACCCTAACGTCGTTTTAATCTTTCGTGCTGCACGTGAGCGTATGAGTATGCAACCTAATAGTACATCTGCAAGTCATGATTCGGGTGTGGCGCTTTATTTCTCTACTTTCGAATGGAAGGCAATTAAGAAGTTCATGCACCTCCTTCCTTCCAACACTGTGGATGTGTATTTATGGGTTTGTTAGAAGGGAGCTTGACCGTGGAATGATAGGTCACTCCGAGTATTTAAACCTTCACCTAAAGCTTGACCATCATCCGAGTTTGTTGTAGGAACTTGAAACGTCCGCGTGGGAAGTTATTATTCCTAGACTGATGACGTGGGGAGGTTGTGGATCCTAAAGCCAAAGGGATACGTCATGACCTATTACCTTCTGTGGAGACAAACTGATGAGTTACTGTTGGCATTATAAAGGATGCCTCAAAAAAAAAGGATCAAACGTTTAGGTAGTGTATTCGACAATGGAGTAACTGTATGTGTGTACCTATGTGCATACGCGTGGCGCAGATTCATGGCGGAGCTGGAGGGCTGCTCTAGTGATAAGCCATATCATGCCATGAGTGCTATGCCCATGCCATTGTTGTAACCATGTCATGCCATGTCCATGCCATGTTTGTAACCATGTGTGTCTATGTGCTTGGGAGTGGCTCGGCCTGGTGGCGGAGCAGGAGGGCTGCTCTAATGACAACCCGTCAATGGAGTAACCGTGTGTGTGTCTGTGTGTAGACGTGGCGCTGTCTGATGGCGGAGCTGGAGGGCTGCTCTAACGATGACCCTTGTCCACGGAGTAACCGTGTGTGTGTCTGTATGTGTAGGCGTGGCGCAGCCTGATGGCGGAGCTGGAGGGCGCCGGGCGGCTGCTACGCGCGGGCGCCGACGCCCTGGAGGCGCGCGCGCTGGAGCGCCTGCACTCGCTGCAAGCGGAGAAGCGCCGCACGCGCAAGCAGCTGCAGGAGGAGCACGGCCGCCTCGCCTCGCGCCTCGCCCACGTGAGTACTCACTGCTACCTTTATTACTTAAGCTGGGGTCTGTCTTTAACTATGATTTGGAGGTCTCGATTGGGAGGTCCCGATCAGGTGGTCTCGATCAGGTGGTCTCGATCTGGAAGTCTCGATCCGGAGGTCTTGATCTGGAAGTCTCGATCCGGCGGTCTGGATCCGGCGGTCTGGATCCGGCGGTCTGGATCCGGCGGTCTGGATCCGGCGGTCTGGATCGAAAAACAATTGTCTCAACAACATAGATGGCATAGCCTACCATTTTACTGATTATATTATTAATGTGTTCCCCCAACAGTAATCCCAATGTCGGCGGACCGGCCCCGACAGTTGGAATGTCGCCTGCGCTATCGCGGTGCGCGACTAGAAGTTTTCCCTGGCGAAGATACCACCATTGCGCTTATTAATGAATACAAAATAATTAACACTCGCAACGTACGACATCGCGAGATGTCGCCCGCCGCCCCGTACACGACTATTTTTCGTTGATATTTAGACAAACCTTGTGGGTGCTTTCCCACAATAGTAACGTTGAAACGGAATTATGTACATAGATAATAAGAGTTGCAAAAACTCGATATTAGCGAGATTGTCGAGAATCTTTCAGGAATCCAATTGGAAGAAAATTACTATTCTTTCTAATTATTGCCCTCGTATCTTCTGTTGTAAACGTCTTACAGTAGTGCAGAAGAAATCCAAGTCACAGTCCTAATTAAATGTTCAAATTCAATGTCTATAAAGCCAATATAATATTTTATATCAACTTTCGCGCATATTTTAATTCATGTACCATCATAATCTATGTTGGGATGAAAATGGCGTATCACATACCCCACAGACAAAAACAATTAATTATCATTTCACATTGTTCAGGAAAGTCAAGCATGAGTTACCTGCAATTTTATCACCACCAACTCGGTAGGGATGAGTCTAAAACGAAGTGGAAAGCTACTCCCTTCTCGCCATGATGAGAAGGCATGCGTGAGCCGCTGCGCAGCCTATCCGGCTTCGCTTAATGAGCTTGATGCTCCAGTTTGCGTCATAATATTGGCGGAAATTTTAAATGCAGCCCGATACTAAAATTATCACCATGTTAGAAGTAATTGAAAGAGATTTATGAATCATTTTTTCAACTACCCTTTTATCGTGTAATTTTTGTAGGAGACTGTTGAGAAATGTCACTTTCAAACTGTTTCTCAACATCTCTCACTTGCCATACTACATGGCGGGTCTCTGGCCCTGCGATTCAAACGAAGTCACGTGTCACGTGCGGTCACGTTGTTCGTGACGTATGTGGGGCTGCGCAGAGCGAGCAAAACTCGGCGCGCCGGAGCAGTGTCTTTGCATCACGCCTGTCACGCTGCGTGCCCGTCCTCGTTCGCCCAGCAGCATTAACCGCCCGCAGCGGCTCTTTCGCCGGCCGGTTGCTCGCTTCGCTTCGTTTATTTTCGACTTTTATTGCCCGGCCTGTGTTTGTGGACGGCGCGCCGCCTCGTTTGGCGCGGTGTCCTCGCGAGGTTTACAGCAGGGTCTTCCTTTCGCTCGCATGTGACGCTCGCCACGTGCGTTCGGTTCTGCCCCATTGCCCCATAGGATGGGGTTTGTTGAAAACTGGGTTACTTTGTTTTTCCTTTTGTTATTTAAGGTCGCATCAATTACTAGGTCATTAGAGACTATTGCGTGTTACGGTATGGTAACTATGAGGCTGACACAATATGAAGATGATCATAGGAGGGCTACCCGAGGCGGGACTTGAAACCGCGACCCTCCGGTCCTACTACCTTAGCGATCCCGGCCATCCGGACAGGCTGGGTTACTGTGTTGCTCGCAATGTGTTACAAAAGCGCGTGGTTTGGGAAAGCTATGGATGTATCAATTGTGTTTTATTATTATTATTTTAAAAGGCATGGATGCTACGGGAGGTGTTCTGAAACATAAATCCTATAAATCCTATCTCATGTGTTGTTGTAAATCTCAATCGTATATCGTCGAAAGTTTTTTTAAAAATCCTTTGAAAAACAAACAGTTTTTGCTTTAATCACGCAGCTTTACAAAATGAAATCCCATTTGCTATCAAAACATAGGTGATTGTTGTTCTAGAGCTTCTCTAAATTTCAAATCAAACACCAACAAAAGCAAATGACATGGAAAGTTTTTTTCACGTTCCTCGTAGGTATTGATGTTCGGTGTTCTGACCACGAGGCGTCGATGAATATAACAAAACAAATATAAATTTACGTATGAAATGAAAAAGTGCATAATCAAAAAAATTTAATGGAAACCTCTCGATTTATTGTTTTCATTATAGTGTTATTCATAAGTGTGACTTTCGACCCACATTATTAGTGAAACTTTTCGTTCCCTTTTAATCATATAAAGTATTATAAATGAGCTGATCATAAAAACGAAAAATTGTCTTCGCAAACTATTTTTTCTTGCATAACTGGCAGCCTTTCATAATCATCTTTTTACAAAATGAAATAGAGTTTGGTAACATTATTTATTGCCCATAACCATTGCAATAAATACCATAGCTCTTGCAGATCGGCTCTATCTCATAACGAAACTGAACGCACCCAAACAATAAACTTCCGCTCTCAATCGCTTTGTGAAATGTCAAAAGGGGGTTATGGTCCGGTGACATTCGGAAACAAAAACAAATGAATGGCAAAGCGAATTCGTTCTTCTCGCTCTAAGAACCACAGCATTTAATTGCAGTTGCAATTCATTCCAGTTCAGACGCGAGTTGTTCATACACTCACTGAACACTGATAAAAGTAGCCACGTTTTAAGCTGGTACACTTTTTTGCATGTATTTTTTACGAGATAAAAATTTGTACGCTATGATAACTCAGACAACATGAACTTAAAATTCAGACTTACTTATTCGTATGTGTTCATGTATCAATGATAAATCATTCCACAAAACTGGCAATATTTCTGATATTTTCTACTTTGCTTAAAATATTTTCGCAAAACTTTTTTAAAAGTAGGTAGGAAAGTTATTAAATACAAGCACATACTTCTTGAATCATAAATTATCATGCTACAGGCACAATATATGCCAATAAAACTGTTTTGGTTACTCGTTTCTCTCTCTATGCACCTGTTTTCTCTCTCCCCCCTCTTTTCTCTCCACTCTCTCTCTTCCTCACTCACTCACTCACTCACTCACTCACTAACTTTTGTGTCTTTGCTTGTTTCTGTCTTTATATGTATATTTTCTCTCTTCCTCTTCCCTTGCCCCTCTCTCTCCTTCTACCCTTCTTCCTCTCTGTCTCCCTCTCCCCTACTTCCTCTCTCTTTCTCTACCCTTCTCTCTCTCCATCTCTCTCTCCATCTCTCTCTCTCCATCTCTCTCTCTCCATCTCTCTCTCCATCTCTCGCGGAACTGCCACAAAGAAAGAGAGAATTGGGGCCCAATTTTTTTTCCCAATATTTTTGGTAAGGGGGGGGAACGAAAATTATTAATAAAATAAATTTCCCCCCATTGCCCCTCTAGAAAGTCTGATAAGGATTTGCAGTTTCTCAATGTTGTGCAACTCCTTAAAGAGATATCACTGCAAATGCTTTACTCATACTAAAAATGGTTCTATGAAGACACTAACGTCAAAATGTAAGTAGTTAATATAGATTTCTAATTCGATACCTACAAGTGCAAAATAAAAAAATTAATAGAAAAAGTAATAAAAAAATAAAGTTACGGATAGTGGAGACTAGACTGTCTCTGATCTGCTATTCTAGCGCTTCACGTGAGACATCACCTCCAGGAACATACCAATGTAGATGGAATCGTTCACCTGTCGGGGGTCGGGGTGCTGATTTACCTCAGCTTGATTGTCACTCTGAAAATGTATTCGTTGGATTTACAGATCAAAGCATTCAATAGGAAATGAAGAATTATCTTCATTGCCACCGTCTACTTGCTAGGAGATGATTTGTGAGTACAACGTTCTGCGTGACGTGAGCGTCAGTTCTTTGTTCGAACTTCCGGCGTGTTCGCAACAGGTTTTCCTATTGGGACAATCATTGTCATATCGAGTCTGCGTCAGAAATTAATATTTTTGTGGCATGCGTGGAAGATACCCATCCGGTAAGAAAGCTCTGACAGTAGGAACGTTATTGGTGTTGCAAATTGCGTTTATTTGTTAGTCGTGAAAGCAGTCCGTTAGTCAATGCAGTCAGCCGCTCCTCATCTCTTTGTGAAAATCATCAACAGATAGCGCGAAACGAGACTGTCTCATCTAGTCCAGTGATGCTAGGTATGAGGCTGCTCGTAGATTTTAAACAACTGGCCATGCAGAGACCAGTGGTATCGATCGTCGAGTTACACTGTCGTTTGTGTGTTGGGGATGCACAAAATAGTGTCCAAATTTTCTTTGATAGTTGTGAGATGTTATTGCGTTTTCGCGTGGGATCTTGACTAGTATCTGTTCTTCCAAATTCCATGAACCCGGCTTGTCTAGGAAATATAGTCTTAAGACATGTGAAGAAGGTCTCGAAGTAACGAATTTACCGTAAAGAGTCACATAAAAAAGTTCATTTGCGGTATATGTTTTTTAAAATGATTTATTTAACGATTCTCATGTTCCTACGTGGAGATTACATAAATAAGGGTAGAACTTAAGTGAGAGGCTGGCTTGAGAGAGAGTGAAATACAACTTTTTTTCCCTCAAGTTTTTCAAAAATTTGTGAGTATACCTAATGGCTGGCTGGTAGTGCGGCACGCGCAGCGGGGTAGGGCGCCCAGATATACAATCTGGCAGCCCGCAATGACGTGATTTTCAAGGTTTGGGAGTGCACTGGGAAGCTTCTTATGTTTTTCTTCAAATGTAAGCGTCTTTCTGTCACTTTGTGGCTGTGGTGTTTTCACCTTCCAGCTGGAATTTGAATTTAATGGGGGATTCCGTAAATAATCTCGCTGGGGGTACCTTTTCACCTTTTTGTTACCCTTAACTACATGATAATTCTTTTAACGTTGTCTTACTTTCGCTCGGGGGTTTTTCTGCGGCTTTTCCAGCACTATCACATTTCGTCCACCGACAAACATGGCTGGGTCTTCTTGCCGCGATCTGTCTACCACTTCTGTACACCGCCCTTCTCATGTTGTGCAGCATTGGGCAGGTTAATTTTCTCCTGGGTGTTTCTTTCTCCACTTAATACTGGGCTCTGGAATACTTCCAAAAACATTACGAAGAATGTACCTACATTAATCATTTTCTATCCGTAAAACGTGTGGCAGAGAGAGAGTTACGCTCCCTGGCAAAGCTCGCAATATCCCGTCGACGTGAACTGTTGCAAAGCATCTGATAAAAATAGATTCTTTTCGAAAGGGGCAAAATTTGGGCAAAAATGGGTTTCACACATTTTCGGTTTTAGAAGGTTGAGATAACGCGTTCGGGTGCTCGAACATGTCATGCGAGAAGACCTTCTGTGTTATATTGTGGCAACTCAAGATAATAGTTTTTAAATTTCCGATCACTAAGAAAGCCTGTATCAATATATGGTGGATTACTGTTCTCATATAAAAGTAGCTTCCAACAACATTATAAAATTTTCAATAAACTTAGTGCATTGTTAAAGAGGTAACATACTTTCTAAGACTATATCTCGGGTCCATTATCGACGCAAGATAGTTATCCTTCAACAAGTTCAGTCGGCAATGGCAATCAAACACCAAGCGCGTCAAAGCAGGACTTCAGGCACGGCTGCAGCCGAGCGTCTCGAGAGCCGCTGAACATACTCCCATTACTCTGAGAAATGAATTGTTTGCACCTTAGGGACTGGTACATGGTCGCTTGCAGAGTTTTAGAAACCCGCTCACGTAGGTTTTAT
>BOPP01000141.1:2236935-2291130 GCA_017312745.1 Gryllus bimaculatus
TCGTTTCAAGCATATGTATTTTTGATTTAAATACCGCTGGATTCTGGAAATCAACCACTGTGCGGCGGTGCCCTGCTGGTGTGTGATTGATTCGAAAAAAAATCGCTAGCCGGCGTGTAGGTCGGCGCCAAATCACGCCATTCAGTGTGGGAAGGCATAATCGATCCAATGCAGCCCAGATCCATCCATTTATTCCGCCCAGTGCCATACTCCCCATCGCCACCTCCCGCAATTAATTAATTTACTACACTTA
Organism: Gryllus bimaculatus; assembly: GCA_017312745.1. Classification (NCBI taxonomy): domain Eukaryota; kingdom Metazoa; phylum Arthropoda; class Insecta; order Orthoptera; family Gryllidae; genus Gryllus; species Gryllus bimaculatus. Next base: position 2,237,189 of record BOPP01000141.1, read on the forward strand.
CGGGACGTATGGCCATAGTAGTTGATCGGGATCGCTAATGAACGGCTCGAGGCGCCTTGAGTCAGGTGCAAGACGACGTTGTGTAACCGCGTGCGATGCAGCCCGCCCCGAACCGCGAACGGTGGCGAGGGGCGTGGGGGCGCCGCGCCGGTGCGCCCTGGGTTGAGGGGCCGGCGGGGCGTGGCGGCGCCCGCGGCCTCTCCGGCGCTCAACTCCCGGCACTCGGGCCGTTTAGCGGCGCGGCGCGGCGGGAGGCCCCGGGCGGGCGCCGCGGTATAAATATCCCCGTGATGCGCTGCGCTGCGGCGCTGCCTCGCCCGGCCCCGCTCTACGCTCCCCGCGCTCACGTTGCCGCTCCTTCGCGGACCCCAGTCCCGCCCGTCTCTGCCCAATCACGCTCCGTCCGGCTCCGCTCACCCCCGACCAGTTCCGCCCAGTCCTATCCAGTTCCGCACAGTCCTATCCAGTTCCGCACAGTCCTATCCAGTTCCGTACAGTCCTATCCAGTTCCGCACAGTGCCATTCCAACACGTTTGACCGGTTAAATCGCATCCACTTCAGTCACGTCAGGACCCGTCACATCATGTCACGTCACGTTATGTCACGTTCGGTCCCGTCCAGGTTTATGCAATTTCATCCATTCTTGTCTAATCCCGACCTATCACTTCCGTTCCGGTTCTTCTCGCCTTGTCCCTTGCTTGTTTGCACCGCCCTGCCTGCTGTCGGCACCCTTGCCTCTCCCCATAGTTTGCAATATCTCTTACCTTTCGTAGACCCTCCTCCCTGTACCTCTCTTCTGTAGCTCATCCCGCTCCACTCGACCTTACCCTTCTCACTTATTCTCTCTCTCTCTCTCTGTCTCTGCCTCTCTCTACCTTTATCTGTCTCTGTCTCTCTCTCTGCCTTTATCTGTCTGTCTCTCTCTCTGCCTTTATCTGTCTCTGTCTCTCTCTCTCAGCCTTTATCTGTCTCTGTCTCTCTCTCTCTGCCTTTATCGGTCTCTGTCTCTCTCTGTTTCTCTCTCTGTCTCTCTCTGCCTCTCTCTGTCTCTCTCTCTCTCTCTCTCCGCCTCTGTCTGTCTGTCTGTCTGTCTCTCTCTCTCTCTCTCTCTCTCTCTCTCTCTCTCTCTCTCATGCACCTAAACACATGCTGATTTTAAACGGTTCTCGCTTTTAGTTAGGTGTAATACTGTTATTGAATCAGAATGAATGGGCAAGGGCAATTGCTCACGGGAAGAGGCTTGGGTGAGGCCAATCCTGAAAATACATTGGGATGTCTCTTGTGCTCTCAGTGAAAGGAACGTGAGCAGTGTGTTATTGCAGTTAGATTGGTTTATACGCTTGTATCAGTTAATTCTCGACGTGTCTGGACATTACGTAAACGTTCACCTTTCTTTGCAATTGACCTGGTGGATATGAGTATATGACAACATAGATTCTATGCATTTTGAAGTTTAACTAATAAGGAAAAACTTTTCAGGGATATTTATGGATAGATAATGAATTACTACAGCAGTGGTACGATGAATGAAAACTTCAACATTGACATTACTTTTATTATCATTGTGTTATTCATAAATAATACAATTCAAATTATTCAAGGCAGTTACACATTTCTATTCACTTTCATTAAATCGGTATCCAATATATTTCAGTTCACGCCGCTCTTTTACAATGTGTCATTTCCTGTTGTTTTTTCAACATTTTTATTTCTGACCCAAATTGTTCACATAGTTGCGGAGTCAGAACCCACAACTATAAGAGTTAAGGTTCATATCGTGTGTGAAATGTGGATGCTTTCACCTGTTCAATGTACCGTGGTAAGCAACTGCCAGCTACGCTGTACTGCGAATAAGCACAATTTCACAGTTACCCAGAAAAACTAAGTAGCAGTGCCGTAAAATTAAACGCATGAGAAATGGCATCGCATTGAAGGAATAAAAATGTAATTTTGCCGATCCGGTAACCGAGATCGCTAAGGCAGTAGTGCCGTAGCGATTTCGGACCAAAGTATTGCCTTGGGCATGGTTGTATTGTGTCCGTCCTTTCACCCCCTATCATCATCATTATCGTGTCATCCTCACAGTTGCCATACCGTTACAAGCAATAGCGGTCGCTAATGACCTAGTAGTTGACGCGACCTTTAATAACAAAAAAATGTAATTTTATTGTAAATGGAAATGCGGAAGTTGAACGGGACCACTTCCAGGCAATGTATGAAGCCCCAGGGGCTACAAACTGTGATTCCATCGGCCAAATGATTAAAGCAGCGAGTTAAGTAACTATCACGTCTCCTACGAAACTCAGATACGATCTCCAGCAGTTCAGTAGACCTTATCCAGTTGTGGGTAAGGTCATTATTCAGTGTTCAACCAATTCCCGCCCCGTTTCGTTCATTCTCACCGGGAGAGGTGGCTCAGTGCGACAACTGATGTCACTGCAGTGCCTCTGAATGTGAAGTCCTAGGTTTGAGTACTGACAATGGCAAGATTTTCGACTGTAGTTTGTCAGCTAGTCGTAGGTGTTCGGTCGCTGTCTGGAGGTAAGTTGTAGAGGCCGGCTGCTCTGATCGATAGTTTTACTGGGTTTCTCCGATCAACACGGGGCCCATGCTGGAGCAGTACCTTAACAAACGGACTACGGAGCCTGCGCGATCTTTCCTTTCTCTTCCTTGTCCTATTCTCACCCCTTACACACACTTACACTTACACGCACTACACTACCACATATGCTGGGAGACCTGTCGGTCCCGGCTGGGATGGAGCCCCGCTGGTGGGAGATACCTGGTTAGGGAAAACCCAGATAGCCGGCGCTGGATCTCGCCATCCAACGGAGAAAGACCACCGCCACTTCTCGAGGGGAAAATGCACTACACTCACAGGACTAATCGCCTCGGTAATTGTCGCGCCCGGAATCACTAAGAATCAACCAACCAACCAGCCAATCGTTCATTCTGAGCTGCTGCGTACAGCGTTTGCGTCTGAGCGTGGCGAGCGTGGCGAGCGTGGCGAGTGTGGCGAGTGCTTTCCGGAGGAACTAAGCCGCGTCTGTTTTTCTGTTCTTTCCACGTAAATTTAGACGCGTTGGTAGTGGCCCGGGCCATCTGCCGCACAGACCATCTTCTTGGCCAGTTTGCATTGATCTCTAATGAGCGCTGTGGAACTTCATTAACCTTAACCCGAGTATGCTTACAGCTGGGAAGTAACGTGAATGCCTCTGATGTCCTGCGCAGTGCGCTCTCGAAAAACGTGCCTCAATTTTTTTATTATTAATTACTTTTTAATAGTTTTTTATTCTAATAACTTTTTCTTAACAACTTTGAAATAGTTTATTGGTCTTAATAAATTCATTTCTTAAAATTTTCAATAAAAGTCAACTGTTAATGTTAAACTATAGATTGTTTATTTATATCAATATTATTGTGAGAGTAAAACGGATTCTGTTTGTACCATATTTCAATAAATGAAGATTTGTTTTAAGGTCGGTTTCTAACAACTTGGTAATATAGTAACCACTGTGATTGTTTTAACTGAAGATGGAACTGTAGGGAAAACACGTAAGGACAACACAAACACAGGCAAACATCCGTGCTCGAGGCGGGATTCGAACCCGCGACCCTTCGAGACGAGGCAGCTACGGCCCTTCAACCTCAGCGGTCTCGGATATTTAGGCCGAACAAATTAAAATTCTTGTTCCCAAAAGGAGTAAAAACACATGGTGATTAAGTCTGTCAGAAGTGAGTGTCAAATAAGAGTTCGAGTATTTAGTTACAAATCTAATGATTATCCAGTGAACAATATATACTGTTCTTAAAAATTACTGTTCTTAAAGGAAGGCATCGCCGAAAGGTGGTGGGAAACGGTTATTGTCAATCTCTCTCGTCGTGAAAATTGGAGATTGTTCTCAAATTCTTCGCACTTGATGAGGGTGCCTGATCTGTGACAGTGATTCTGAGTAATTAGAAAGAGTTTGTAATGAACATAAATGCCTAGTTGACAAGACAGGTAGACCACAAACATATGACAATTATAGACTTTAAAAAATGTATTCCCTTTTCTAAATACTGAGGTGAACGAAGATTTGTTCCTGTGGTTTAACATTAAATTGGTTTATATTACAGTAAATCTTCAGCTCCCTCGACATCCAAGTTTTAAATTACTAATCGACACAATCTCAATCGTTTTGGTGTTATAATTCTTATAATTAGTTGAATTCAAAATTTAAAATATAAAATATAAAAAATTGTATTCCCTGTTTTAAAACAATAAACAACACCAACAAATAACAATTCACTTATTTATTAACTTACCTTCCTCAACGTGTTAGTGAAGCGTCTAAGTACCTACTGCTCATGTGCAGCCAGCCTGAGACAGATAACTGTACACGCATTCTACCTAGCGCACTTCCTGGCATTGACATGTCACGTTTATTCCGTCATTGTATCTTTTCCAGAGCTGCTAGGCAGCTTGGAAAGTTAATTATTACGAAATAAGTCGACTTATTGTAACAACCGTAGAGGTCGTCTTTGTCACCGAGAGAGAGATGAAACGCCCTCGAAGTAAATTGCCAAGGAGACGATCAACAGCCTATCAATTACGTGCCTCCTGCTATGTGAACGCGTAAAATAACGTGCGTCGCACCGATTGCGCACCTTGTGCCGTTTTGAAATCTCTCGTTGCTCGATGATGTCAGATTCGTTCCGACTCTCTCACAATGTAAAGGCACGATTCCGAAGACGGTGAAGCAACGCTCCTTTCTCTTGCTGGCACTCGCTCGCTAGGGCTTGTCGCCTTACGATGCCTGTCATGGACGTCGATCAATTTTCTCGATACATCGAGGCGTCGTGGAAGTCAACTGGAAATATACAAATACCATTCCTGTTCACTGCATAATTAGTTTTGTCGTATTTAGATTAGAAGTGGCTTATATGACATAGTTGTCGATAGAAAATATTTGTACCAACTTTCTTACATTGCACAAGTATTAGAGAGAACACAGAAGATGCAAGATATACTTAATTTACTTTCATTCTTGTTCCTAAAATGTTTATTGTTAGGTCTATCTTGTTTTCTACAGACTAAAAACACAATTTCTAAAATAAAATGAAAAAAATGACGTATTTTAGTACATTGAAAACGAATGAGAGGCACTTTCTCTTTTGAAAGGATATATATTTAAAGGATATTATCATACGAATGTCATGCTTAAATGTTGACGATACTGAGAGACGAGTTTCTTTGTTGCCTTCGTTTGTTATGAAAACGTGAGGTGGTATGGTTGTGTGAAACCCTTACGCATTAAAAGTCAAGGGAAGCGTTCCCGACGCGAAGAAATGGTATTTTTCGAAAATATTTCTAGTTGCAGTTCTTTCACACAAAATAATTAAACTAACTCAAAATTATATTGTGCAGGCAGTTTTAAACTCCTGACTAAATCCTCAACAGAAAATCAATATGTACACATCATTTTGTAATTAAATATCGTTCATATATTTTACGAAAGGTATACCACTGTTGTGTTTTTGTTACAAATAAATAAAAAGAGTAAAAATATAAAAGCGTAAAAATTGCATTTTCAATTTTAATTTCGGTCTATATATTTCTATTTTCGTACAATTTCCTGTGTATTTCCAATTTCCGTTCATACGTTTTCCTGTGAGCTTCATTTAAGCGACAACAGACAGTATCTGGAATTCCCGCTAGACGCGTATAGTCGCTGCCTATATGTCGATCTTATCAGTTTCACTGCCCAAAATGAAGTGGCGAACAAGCAGGTGAGATCTGAGCTCAATGACTTCCATATTTAAACATTGTACTGTGGGTGATGGCCTCAATATGTTCTATCAAAATTAGATTTCCGCATGCTAATTGAATCAATTATAATTAAAAACCAACAAACGAATCCTTTATGCATTCAGACAGTCGTCCCTTAATTTCTGAGGGAATAGTGGAGATATGATATTATTCGTCCACAAAGGTAATTCAGAAATCTTCCTAACTGCATTTCTAGAAGTTGAAATTTTACACTTAGAAATCAAAATTTAGAAGATTAGTTATTTGGTAAACCATCTTTAAAATTAATTCAATAAATGAGAAATAACTTAACACATGAAGTGACTCATGAAAGAGTTTAAGGAATGTATCAGTTTGATAAATATATTCACTTATTCATATTTTGTTAATGTCATGTTAATACATGTTATTACAAGCATTCGGCAGACTGTGTGCAGTCGAAAAGGCTATGAATAGTACCCTTTCAATAAAGTTAAACTCGTACAACTATCGGAATGAACGGTGTTTTGTGAAGGTTATTTGGATCGAATTTTTATGAAGGATATTATTATATTTTATTTGTATATAGAATATTTTTATAAATATTTCTTTTATATTTATAAGAACTCAAATTTCACTGGTATGTGACTGCAGATATTGGTTTGCAACACTACCCACTATTTCGATACGAATATTTTAAAATGAATAAAAAACATTTAATTATATTTCTGGAATAAGAAGTTCTTTGCAAAAGAAGACTTCTAAAGAAACACAAGTAAAATTTGAATAATGGCTATCCCCACTCTGCTCAAAGGTTCGAAAATTGGTTACCAAATAAAATATAAATAAAATTCAGGCTGTGAAAATGAAATGTTTGTGTTGTGTGGTGGAATTTACGTTGAAAGAGAGGTAGAAATCAGGATATTAGACGTGATTTAAAAAAATCAGCTTTAAGCAGCAATTGACAAGATAAGATAATTGGCAAAGAGCGCGTAGAAGTCATGAAATCAGACTTCCCAAACAAATGCTGTGGTGGGAAATAGGAAGAAAAAGTAATGAGGGAATACTTCTCGAAGATAGAATCTTCATTCACATAGTGTCCAATTCGTTTTGAAAATGTTGCCACTGTGTTCCAAATCAGGTTAGCACGGTCAAAGTCTGATAAGACTGATAAAGACTGTACCTCTTCGTTCCACTGCGGGCTCAGGTATCGAATGAATGTTAGACGCAAAACGAAGTAACGCATTGGTGACGTAACTGTATGTGGTTGGTCAAGAGTCGTCCATTTAGTTAACATGTGTCTCGGAAGGTGAAGATCAATATGCAGTTGTTGATTTTGAAATACTCAGTCGAAAAATCGAGAGTCCATAAAAGAATATTAACACAAAGAAAATTTCGTTGATGGTGCCTTAAGATCTTAGTTGAGCCTTTCGTCTTCTAAATGTACAAACTATAAAATATATTAATTAATTTAATTCATTGGATATAATTACTTATTAATCTATTTTGACTTTCTAAAGCCAAAGTACACGAATCAATATCGTAATAAGAGTTATTAGAAAACGAGTATTTTTATAATCCATGGCTTGGTGTTAACTACTATAAACTTAAGATTGTCCCATTTTCTAAGACAATAGACACACGAAAATTATAGACATTCGAATATTTACCAAGTTTTCATACAAAATTATAATTTTTACAAATTTATCAATGTTGTACGATATTCGTACCATAACATCTTGATATCTTTAAAATTGTTTCGTTAATTAATTAAAAATATAAGTAACTGCAGAGGTATGGATATTTTATTTAAGAGTATTTGCGCTTCTTGATTTTACTTTTTATTACATGTCGCAATTCGTAAAAAATATCGATTTGAAATGAGGTTAGCGTTTAATTTCAAATTAGTTTGTATTAATCCAGTGCGCTTTCGTGAAAATTCTTGATACCCTTAAATGTGGGAAGTGCTAATTTTTTCTTACTAAGGTGTGTATTATGGTAAGGTCTATAGGAAAATGTGTTCTCTTTGGTCTTTACTTGAGAATACTTCTGCAGACGGAAATGTTACTATGTTTCTGACGTACTTTTACCTTGAATCTTTATTTTTATTGTGAAATGAATAAACTGTTAAGGACGCGCAAACAGTTCTCGTCATTGCAATGCTATTTAGAAGAAATTTGCGTCATATTGTGTTGAGTGGCCGTCCTTCAATCAAATGATGCAATGCCCTTGCGACAATAACCGTGTTGAAACTTACGTTTTCTAACGGTTATCATCACGCCGTAAGGATTACACCAGTAATACGTGTAACTTTTTTCAAATTTTTACGTATTGGCTTGTGTTTCAAAGTTCGTTCTTCTCAACTTAGATTCTCCAATTTTCAGTAGTTATTAATAGTTATTCTTCTTCCTGAATGAATGTGTTTTAAACGTATTGATTAAGTAATTGATTCAAACGAGTGGTAATTAATCTTAGTAAAAAATGACGAATCCACAGTGATAGAATTTAATGTTCCTATTGGACCGAGACAGCGAGGTAGTCATACTCAATTACATTTCTTTAAGCACTTTCTACGTATTTAGGTGTAGGTTTTTAAGTAGTAATGTATTAGGTTTATTTTTATGTAATGTTATTGTGCACTAGTAATTTATGTGTTGAAATCAGCTTAATGATATGTTTTGTTATTGGTTTTTTTCATTGTGTCGGAAACGAAGGTTTAACTAGTCTCTGATTACGTGGATATCCGAGAGTTTCCGAACGTTGAAGTGGGACCAAAATTCCATGCATCGTAATGCTACTTTCTTCAGAAATTCATTCACTTTATTAAAGAATTACTGGAATGTATTCTGACAACAGACTCATTTTAACAGTCCCATAATTCATTGCTCTCCTCGCCCCAAACGAGGCCTCCTGTGTTTACGCGGGTCATTTGCTTGGGCGTGCGCGTTGGCACGGCCGTGCCGCTGGCGTGCGTCGATGCGTGCGCCAGTGCGTCTTGAGTTCCATTCAATTAGCGGCCCCTGCCCCCGGCGCACGTTGGGGGCAAGATCTCGTACAGCTGGCCAAAATGTGAAAACGTTATCCACGTTTAATGAAACTTTTTATACAATGGTTTTGGACCACGCCTTGCGATTACCATATCAAAATTGAAGAAAAATGGCCGTCCAATATAAATGATTAAAAACTAAAAATGTGAAAAAATGTTTTAATTATCATAAAAATTTGTATGCAAGGTTTTATGTGTTCGATTCCAATGTTAACATTGCAAAAAACAAAATGGCGTATCAAGTATGGCGGATTAAAAATGTAAAAATGTTTGAAAGTGTTTCTGCACGAAATGCAGAATAGCAGCTGAGTTTGTTTTGAAAGTTCAATCTCTAAATAGTAGAGAATGAAGTATTTACAAATTTTGTTAGGAAACTCTATGGAACTTATGACTGTTTACCCCTTAAAAGAACAACATTGTTTTGGTTTGTTTAAACATTAATTATTAACTACGTAACTTTAACATGTTTTAAGCATTTGTAATACATGTAAATATTGTATTCACCATCAAGATTGTCGTCCATTTTGAATGATGAAAATAGCTTAAAACCGGAAACAGCTGCTCGCTCAACAGTCACGTTTCCAATGATGCACAACGTCACTGTGACGCCTCGGATCTTTTCTAACCGTGGAATTCGACAGTCTGGGAACCACTCTACCAAACTGCTTTCTCAAAATTCCCTAATTAAAACCTTTTTTTTCGACTTTTGGCCAGCATTTTGAGATGTTGCCCCAACGTGCGGCGGTGGCAGCGGCGCCGTGTCTTCCCCTGGCAGTTGGCGACACGGCATAATGAGGACGTGCGACGCTATGACATCAGACGGTGGCTCGTGTCACCCGCCCCCGCAGCCCGCAACGAATGCTCAAAGGCAGCTGGGGGTTCGGCTTTTGTTGCGCGTCAGCTCGACCGACCACGTGTGACAGTGCGGTTGTGGATTCATGAGTGATGGCTTTTGATGGTTGATGTCTTCCTTTACATTGAAGCCTGCAATTCTTGGTCGGCAGTTCGATTGCTGTGAGAGGCAGTTTGCGGAAGGATGTAATTGCGCTTGTAGAAGTCAAGATGTTTCTCAACTACAATAAGAAATAAGTAGTTATTTACGAAATAAAAAGCGTTAGATATTTTATTGCAATTCGAGATTGCGCAATTTCAAGACGAGGCCATTAACCCGAGTTTGCTAACTACTGGCGTTTAGACATGACAGTACTCTACTGGTTATCAATGTCGGCCGAACGGTCTCGTTTGATAATTCCTCAATGTTGTAATAAGATGTTACGATACGATTATCGTACCTTTTCGCCATTTTATAAAAAAGTTTTTGTGCGTTTGGCTATTCATACTGGTAAAGTTCGATGGCAATTGCTGTTTTTAAAAACTGAGCTTTATTTGGTAATAAGAATTCATAAAAGTTATAATCCTGGGCCTCCTATTAACCATTACCAACACCAGTCAGTCAGTCAGTCAGTCAGTCAGTCAGTCAGTCAGTCAGTCAGTCAGTCAGTCAGTCAGTCAGTTTTGCAGGATGTGTCTAATTGAAACGAAATATAGTGAATTAATTGAAATAATTGAAACAAAGTACAGTGAAATTTTTACAATGTTGATAAAACTACGATATTCCTATCGTAGCATCTTACTACAAGATTGAAGAATTTTTAAACGAGGCCATTTGGTCTAAATTCATAACCAGTCGAGTATTGTTACGTCTTACGGTAGTTGTTTTGTAAAAAAATAATACCACAAAACCTAATTATTACACGTTTTCCTTCCCTGCTTTTATATAATTCTATTATGAAGGAATATGTTGGCAGCAACACACACTTTTAATCCCCTCATGCGTCTTTCTAATTATATTTAAAATATTTTTTGACATTGGTTGTACTGTTGATCCTCGTGGAGTATTGGCGAGTTTCCCCTCCTGTCTGCAGTTCGAATCTTCGATTAACATTTATTTCGTAATCTGGCTTTGAATACATTAGTAATGCTGTTATATTGTTTCAAGTTTATATGGCACACAACTACATACTTTTAACTTTTAACAAGATTAATTATGAGGCGGTATTTGATTCTTATTTCGTTTAGGGTTTTGTCTCGGTTTCCAGTGCTTTATAGAACCAACATTTAGTGGCGGTTTGCTGAAATATGTGTTTGGACTTTATAAATGTAGGTAATTAATTAAAATGAAATATCTTAGTAAATGTAACTTCAAACTAACTTCTCCCCGTAGCAGTCACACACAGTTTTTGACGTAAATATATAAATAAATAAATAAATAAATAAATAGATAGATAAATAAATAAATAAATAGATAAATAAATAAATAAATAAATAGATAAATAAATAAATAAATAAATAAATAAATAAATAAATAAATAAGTAAATAAATAAATAAATAAATAGACTACCTTTCCATTCATGCATTAATCCGTTGAATTTGTTCATTCGTTACTGTTAATTCACTCATTCATTTGCCGAATTTATGCATTATTTCATTCATTCATTAGTTTACTCCCTTCTTCACCCTTTCATGTATTCATTTTAGTTTCCCCGAGAAATGGTGGGATAGCTTGGGAATGGAGAGAAAATTTGTTTTAAAAGATTACAAATAAGTTTTCACCTCTATTTTTTTAAATAATGACAGCGTTTCTTGGAACTTCCGGTAACATGTGATAGATAATATGAAATACTATAACAATCATAAATTAGTTTGGTATACGATTCTCATTCGCATCAGTGTAAAGCTACTAAACAGTTAAGAAAAGCATCTTCGCAGACATTACTGTATTTAATAGCTAATTGCCTTTGCCGAACATTAACGTTGTATATGTAGCCATGCAGATAATTGCTACGTCATAAAATAAGGTAAAGTGTTATTGCATTTGCAAGGAGACAACGCCTAATAGAGAAATCCGACAGATTTGTAGCTGACCTTAGCGTGCGGTATGATAATTTGTGTCCCGGCTGTATTTCCTGAATTGGCAGATGTGGAAAGCTAATAGGCATGAGTAATGTGCGAAGAATATTTGCTCCTGGCTTTACTGAGTATTAAAATCTAAGAGTATTAATTTCGTAATAGAGCTATAAATACATTAGTAAATCAGCTAAATTTTGTTTTACTTTATATTGCATAAAACTACATACTTTTATCAGTAGATTACTTATCGGGCGTTGTTTGATTCTCATTTTGTTTAAGGTTTTGTCTCGGTTTCCAGCAATTTACAGAGACAAACTTCAGTGGCGAGGCGTCACAGTTTTGCGTAGTATTCGTAAAGTGTGTCGAATATCCGGGGCAACACTTCTGAAGCTTTTGGGAGAAGGGGTTTTCGAAGTATGTTTCGTACAACATTCTATCTGTTAAACACTCAAATAACTCTCATTGTTCTGGTGTTATTTCTCCAGATTCTTTTCAAAATATCTTTTGAGTCTATTCTGTATATTAAGCTTCTTTTGAAATTGAAATAGAGTTCTTAACTTTGTTGTTCCTATGACCACGGTCGTAAGATGTTTGTTTTAAGGTGTGAATAAAATTAAAATTCAGTAGATTGCGACCAATATGATCGGAAATGTCTGATTTTTCGTGAGCTTTAGCTAAATTTGTAAGAGCGACTAAATATAGAAAATCCAGCAGAAACTCAAACATCTTTACTGTCGTCTTTTGCATTGTCGTTTCACTCACAAGTTTATACTGAAAGTTCGAATGCCGTATTTCGCCAAGCACGGGGTCCAAAGGATAAGTGCCACTGTGACTGATCAAGTCAATAGTTGTCGCCGAGTTCTCAATTCGATGCGCGAAATTTAGAGATTTCTTTGCTATCGTCTTGTTGTTTAATGACCATTTCTCGTTTGTTTCGTAAGTAATATTGTCTAAGTATGATAATATATTGATTAATTATCCATTTCTTGTCCACATTATTTAAAACACAATATTTTTATTACTTTGCATAGTCATCGTCATATCTATCGACGACCAGACGACTCACCACTGCCCGAAGTGTAGATGGTCATTTCATCCTTGCTTGTCGCCAAACATCGCCATCAACATTGCACACATTTTGAATTCAAACAAATATCTCGGATTTCAAACTTTTTTAATGAAACTTGGAACATTGTATTAGAAATTAGGTTTTTTATCATTTCTATAATGAACGATATTATGTAAACTCATGGTTTCTTGCCCAAGAGACATACTGGCGAAGGATCGTCATGTTGACCAGCTTATGTGACTTTCTTGCAATCTGTATCGTTGCTCATCCGGCGAGCCGAGTCAACAGGGCTTACAAATCATTTATTAAGAACAACATAACTAGTGACATTAGATTTTATTCGGTAATAGACAGACCTTACTACGAACACTATCGTATTAAAGTTGGCATTAATTCTGTTTTATTAGTAGTTTCTGTGAAACGACTGATTCGTAATATGTGGTTAAGGAATTCTTAATTTAAACAATGGACGGAAGAGTTGAAGTTGGTATTTCTGTTGACGTAGCGATCTCTAGAATTAACTTTTCAAGTTCACATGGGAGTGAATACATGATATTTCTTCGCAAAATACACTTGATGAAATAGGAATAAAAAAAACTCTCATTTTTTGGATTTTGTAATATATGACTTCCAACTCATTATATATTTGAAATTTGAATTCAAGAAGCTCATGCATTTCAATTCAGAAATATATGGTATCAGTTATTTGTAATCGGAAATAAACATATTATTTTGTTTCAAAGGAAGCCTGACCTGCATCAAACGAGAAAGAAATATAACGTAAAACCTCTTCGCCAAAAGTAACATCTTCAACAGTTTACTCGTTGAATTAATTTCTCCCTCATGGAAAATTACAAATATTTAAATTTAAAAATATTAAGAATAAAAATATAATGCAGAAGTAAGTTAATTGGGAAATAATGTGGAATGAGGAATTGTGAATACTTCATTTCATGCCCGTGATCTCAAATTAATTGTCTGACCGAAGTAAAATTTCTGAGTCCTTTGGGAATATTGAGATTAACTTCCTTCTCTTCAATAACAATACTTTATTGCATTGGTCTTCTTGATTCAGTACTTCTAATAATATGCGACTTCAAGTTGAACTGCAGATTTCTTCCCAGAGTTTTCGAAATATCTTTAATAATTTGCCAAATTAATTCTCCCTACACAGTCCTATATTAACACCACCAGAATTTGTGGACGTAAAAGAATATAATACAAGAAGAAAACGACTGTAACAAATTGTATGCAAAATTTAGTTAATTAAATGAAATGCTATATGCAGTACAGCAAGAATCACTTAATTGGAATGTACTAGAACCAATTCTCCGACTGTGACAAAGCTAGTGAAGCCTTTGAGATTATTCAGCAGATAATCCCGCTTCTCTTCTCGAGCAGAAGCTTTTCGCTTTGATCTTCGGGGTCCGCGAGGCCTAAATGAAACGAGCGAACTAGTTAAACTGCAGATTTAGGTCCCAGTGTCGGCCGGTGCCAAGGCTGAGGCTGGTTTCCGGCGGGGCGGGGCGGGGCGGGGCGGGCCGAAAGGGGGGGGCGAGCCTGGGGCGGGGCGGGGCGAGGGGGGCTGGGGCGGCGGGGGGCGGGCAGCTGGCGGGAGCGGGGCGGCGGGGCGAGCTGGCGGGCGGGCGAGCTTGGGGCGGGGCGGGGCGAGTGGCGGGGCGGGGCGAGCTGGCGGGCCGAGTGGGCGGGAGCGGGTGGACGACTTGGGCGCGATGGGCGGGGCGGGGACTTGGGCGGGGGCGGGGCGGGCTGGGCGGGGCGGGCGAGGCTGAGCTGGGCGGGCGAGCTTGAGCTGGGCGGGGGAGCTGAGCTGGGCGCGGCGAGCTGACTGGGCGGGGTAAGATGGCTGGGGGGGCGAGCTGAGCTGGGGGGGCGGGGCCGAGCTGGGCGGGGGGCTGGCGGGCGGGGCCAGTGAGGCTGGGCGGGCGAGCTGAGGCGGGCGGGCGAGCTGCAGCTGGGCGGGCGCTGAGTGGTGGCGGGGCGAAGCTGAGCTGGGCGGGGCGAGCTGGGGGGCGAAGCTGGGGGGAAATGGGCGGGGCGGGGGTGGGCGGAGTTGGGCCCATTGGGGGGGGGGCGGGGAGACCTGGGCGGGGCGGAGCGGGGTGGCCCGCGCTGGTAGCACATACGCGCGTTGTTCGCGGCGCCGCTAGCCATTAATTCGGGCAAGCGGCGCCTTTGGCCCGCTCGCCCTTTGGCCCGCTCGCCCTTTGCGAGGCACGCGCCGCTCGTTTGGCCGCCAGTGGCCCATTTGGCCAACGACAGAAGGCAGTCGCCTTTGAAGCACGCTCTCTCTTAGGGACGACGCCTTCTCTGTCATTGGGGCTGCTGCTAGTGGAATCGTCGTCGACGGCTCGTTCCCTTCATGCGTTGTCTGTTCTGACATTGTCGTGAGCATTCCCAGGATCACCTCTTTGACTGTCATCTTCATTATCTCATTCATCAAGACTTATTTCCCTTCCGCCTTCTATTCGTATCCTTCTTCGCTTCAACTCCTCCTTCATTGCTTCCTCCATATTCTCATCGCCTTTTCCACTGACGTTCCTTGTTGTCCTTGCCATTTCTATGCTAATTTCTTCCAAACCGCGTCCTCGTTTCTTTTATTTCCAAATGTTTCATTCTAAATATTGTAGAAATGCATTTAAATCCATATCTTAGATTACTTTTTGACGGTTTTTTTGGCTGCCCTTATACCATTTGGCCAACGCTGGGGCGCAAGAGAAGCAGACGCTTTTGAACCACTCTCATCTCTGTTTCTAACATTCGTTCTAACATTTGCAGAAAAAGTAAGTTTAAATGTATCCCGAATATTACACGTAATGCTCGTTTGATCGCCCTTGGGTGATATGGACCAAGTCAGTGTTGGAGAGGGGCGCAGCGAAGACTCGCTCCTTTGAAGCACAGCTTCTGTTCTCGTCCTCGGCGTCTCTTTTAATGGCGCTTTCGCTACGGGTACTGTCTACTATCATCCTTCCACTGTATGCAGGTCCTGCCAAGGCACTTCTAAGTAAGCCTTCCCTATTGCACAGTTTAAGTTTTTTTTTTCTTTTTTTTTTTCGAATGGCTCCTTTTACTCGTTGCCTCTATCATTGGCTTTCCCTACCTCATCCTTCGTCGCTCTATCGAGCATCCCTTTTTTCAACGCTCCATCGCCCAGCAGCATACAGTTGTTTTCAATTTGGAATTCCGATTCTTAAATAAATGCATTGAAAGACATTTTTCATTTCCTTCAGTAAGTAGTCCGTAAATAATTTGATGTTTACTTTAGTGAATGCTCTGCACATGCGTGAATAATTTGTCAGCGTGGTATTAGTTATTATAAGAATGTGTACTTGTTGTCCTTTGCGAGGTAAATGCCACTTGCCTGCCCTGCCCCGTTTGGCCAACGGCATGAATAGAAGAAGAACTACTGAAGGGAGTCGCCATTGAAGCAACGTGGCTTGGTGGATTCGTAGTCGCCGGCGCATTCGCCGCTCGCGTTGTCTGCTCGACAGCTCCACTGTGGTGCGCGCCGTTTGCTTTTATCAAATTTTTCCCGGTCGTCTCCTTTGCGCTCCACCGTTCCCCAAGCTGAGCATTATATGATGTGTCTACTACTCCACCATCGTCTTATCCCCCCCCCCCGCCTCCCCGTCTATCCCATTCGCCGTCGACTCCTCCGGAACTCAAATGTAAGAATTGGAGCCACATAGCCCTCAGTGGCCCTTTGCAGAGGCCCGTGTTTCCACTCGCCTTTCACTAGACTAGAGCCGATCGCGTGTGAGCCTCCCCTGTCGGGGTTACTCAACAAGCTTCGGGGATCACCATTTTCCCGCCGATGAGCGCTGGGCCAGAGCACAGCAAGTGGACCACCCACTTGAGCAGCCCTAATCTAGCCATTTTATCTCCAACTTTCGTAGACTAAGCCCAGACTAAGCCAAGCCCACTCCAGATTGTCACAATATTTTCATTTTAGAATATTTAAAAAAAATTAAAACATTGAGTATTTACGTTGCTCTTTTGACATTCTGCTCACTTTCCTCCCCCTTTCTCTTCTCATGTAGTTTGCCGCCTCCTTATTTTGTTCTCTAACACTATCATCATTTCCCCTCTTCCATGCTCCACCCCCTCCATTTGTTTCATCGCACCCCTGACACACGTCGTGTGTCTGGGCTGTCGTCGTGGCCATTGGGCACGCGCCGTGGGCAGCCAGCCAGCCAGCCGCGCCACGCCCCCTCGCCCGCGCCTTCGATCGCCCACGCCGCGGCGCAGGGACCTTTGCGCTTGCACTTCAGAGCATAGCGCCTCCGCGGCGACCCCTAGCAGCGATTGCGGCCGGCCGTTCTGCCTCTGACGTTGGCCCATTGGTTCTTGGAAGACGAGTTGCTGGCCGTGACAGAACTCCGGGTGTGGTGCGAGGTGAAAGCCGAAACACTCGGAGTGGAGAGGAGCGGGGCGTGCGGCGCGTGACGGGGCGAGGTAGGACGGAGCGGAGCGGAGTGAAACGAGGCGGAGTGTCACCGATCACAGGGATGCGGGGCGGGGAGGGGCAGGGAGGGGCAGAGAGAGACAGGCGGGTCGGGCCAGTTGTTTTAATTGATTTGTGATTCCGGGCGCGTCAACTGCTAAGATCGTTAGTCTCCTAAGTGTGGTGGCTCCGGCCGCGTCATCGACTACGGTAATTGGTCCCGTAAGTGTAGTGTATGCTTTGTTGCTGAAAGTGGCGGTAATCTTCCCCCGCTGGATGGCGAGATCTGGCGCCGGGGTACTCGTCGTCCTGCGGGGTTTTTTCCGTGTCCAGGTCTCTCGCACCAGCGGTTAACCGCCCCAAATGGGGCAAACTCCTAGCCCCCGACTGGTATCCCAACAGGTGTGGTAGTGTAGTAGCGGACGAGAGTTAGGTGATGTTAATGTGGATGTTGTCGAAACATGGATTGTTTTTGTACAAGTTACATGTTTTTGAACCAACCTCGTGAAGTTAAAATATGAAATAATAGCTGATGGTACCACTGTCAACTTATGTGTTCGAACCAAACGGTCGCTGTTTGTGGTGTCTTCAAAGAGCAGACAATCTCACGCGAAGGATGATCTCGTTGCCCTGTATTTCCTACGTCTTTCGTACATCGCACAGGAGAGGCGGTCAACGTATGCGAAGTGGGCGTAAGTGCGTCCCCTTCTTTTCGTACCAGATCTAAGGCTGGGCTTTAGCACAGTTTTGCGCCATTATTAATTTTTAACTTTTGTTTTCAGTTAAGTCTTAATTATAAATTAATAAACATGCTCACTGTCAAGTTAAATTAGGTTATAGACGAATCTGTTACTAAAATAGCTTTGAAACATTATTTTTTTAAACACCTATAGTTTATGGTCAATTAACATCGATGTTTAAATTTTGAACATTGATGTTGATAACAATGTCATCCATGTCGTATCACTAGGTTTGGCAACTGAAAGGGAGCAGCCGAAATAAAAAGGCCGACCGAGAAGGAGCAGACTAATAAGGGGGTGCGAAGGGTGGAAGGGGGGAGGGCGAAGCGGGTATGATGCAGGACGCGGAGAAAGGGTCTGGCTGGGTAGTAGAGAAGTCGTAGTAGAAGAAGTGGAGCAAAATGGAGTGGGGTGGAGTGTTTTAAGCCGGGCTGGACAGGGTGCGGAAGGACAGAATGCAGGTACGAGTATGACCGTAGAATATACTTTTATTTGAATGTCGTCGTCGCATCCTCACTGCATGCGTTTCGCAAGGTGACGAATGTACTAGTTTGTGTTCGTTCATGCGCTTGTTATGGGCGTTCGTTGAAATTATATAACGAAGACAATATTTAATTCCAATCGTGGTGGTAATACGCCAAGATAATTCACTCCGACCGGACCCACCGGACAGCCAAGATAATTCACTCTGAGTAATATTATTTATTTTATTAAATAAATAAAATAAATAATATTACTCAGAGTGAATGATCTTGGCTGTCCGGGTGACGCCGCGTCGAAGGCTATGTTGCCGACGTTTCGACCATCTTATCGTGGTCTTCTTTAGGGATGGACTGGGCCTGAAGAAGACCATGACAAGATAGTCGAATCGTCGGCAACACAGCCTTCGACGAGGCGACACCCGGACAGCCAAGATCATTCACATGACTCCAGCCGCGGAAGCCTACGACTTCATATTACTCAGTGTCTGCTCGACTGCTCGCCTTTTATTCCCAACTCAATGCTTATTCTGGACGATTCCTCATTATATCCTCTGTTTTTTTTAGTTCTCTTTTTCTTTCTCCGAACTCATCTTCCCCCTCTCCCTTACTCACTTTTCTCCCTCGTTTGTCTTTTGATGTTCTTCTTACTCTCTGACTTCTTCCTCTCTCTTCGCCTTGCGTTATCTCCCTCTCCTGTTTTATTTCTACTTTCGTCCTCTGGCCTTGCCTGCATTTCAACTGCAGCACTGAGAACCTGCGAGGAAGAAGGACTCGAGGCTTCAAAGCTGCCCGCCCCCGCGCGCTGTCTGCCCTTGCGGCCCCCTCGACGCACGCCCGCTCGCTTGCTCGCCTCCCCGCCTGGCGCGCGGCCAGGTGACGTCATCACACCTCCGCCTCCACCTTCCCAAGGTTCGAATCCCGGCGGTGGCGGAGGACTGGAGGTTCTATTCTAGTGGCCGGCTGCTCTGATCAGTAGTTTTGGTGATTGGTGGTTTTCTCTGATCAAAACCAGGTAAATGGCGGAACAGTTTCCTTGAATATAAAAAAAAGCACGGGCCGCGCCCGATCTTTTCCTCCTCAAGCTTGTCCTCACCTCTCCCTTTTGACACACACACACACACACACACACTTATGACGACACACCAATGTCGAGAATCCGGTTGGATGCTGATCTCCCATTCTAGCAGCGGAGAAATGTAGCCACCTCCCGGAGCATAACACGCACAATATTTACGGGAAAAATGATCACAGCCGCTGACGCGACAATCGACGAATAAATCTATTCATCTCCACTTCCTCATCAGTGGCATTATCGCTACCAATTGTGTCTTCATACAGATCAACAATTATATACAATTACGGATATACAATTGATGTCTTTATAAATATCCTCAATATATCAAGATCGAAAAAAAATAGATTATCCATTTTCTTTAGTTCTACTGTCATAGGGAAACAATTTTGGTCTTTTATGATTTTGGAAGCTTATTAGTCCGTAGTTTAACCAATTTACAACTCTCACTTCCGTATTCCAAACCAATGCGGCGTTGAATTTCCTCTAACAATACTAATAGACATAAGAGTGCGGATAGTCTATGCTCGACAGATCGATACATTGATACTTACTTGATCGATTTATTAATATCTACCTCAAATATACTGTTAACTTCAGTGTAGGGAAATATCGAGTAACGACATTACTTCCATAACAATGCACTCAGAATTATGCAATATTAGTTGTTTCTTATAATTTGCAGAAAATCATATAAACATTTTTCTGCATTAGAATTGAATGGAGACAAATACCGAGTTGAAAATTAAACTTATTAAATTCACTTATGACTTCGCACAAATAATTTATGTGGTAAGAATTGAAAAGATGTTGGCAGACATTTTGGCTGTAACAGTTATCGACAATTATTTGAGCGCACAAATTCATTGTATTTCGTGATTGTATTAAAACTGCGACATAAACTTCAAAAAAAGGTAAATTATTGAACACTGTAGTGTTACATAATATTACATTGCGTTCATATTGGGACTTCGTCATTTATTTCAATCTTATCAGATTTGAAATTCTAATGAAACCATTCCCTTGAAACGAAGCGTACTCTACCAACTGTTGTATAAGTTGCATGTTGTCATCAGAAGCACGAGGGTCAAATAACATTCCACGGAAAAAAA
Organism: Gryllus bimaculatus; assembly: GCA_017312745.1. Taxonomy (NCBI): domain Eukaryota; kingdom Metazoa; phylum Arthropoda; class Insecta; order Orthoptera; family Gryllidae; genus Gryllus; species Gryllus bimaculatus. The sequence continues at coordinate 2,257,856 of BOPP01000141.1, forward strand.
GAGATCAATATTTTCATCCTGAAGTCATACAGAAAGGTCTCTGTTTTATTTTCGTGTAATTCGAACTAAGATTGAAATGTTAAAAAAATGTTTGTCTTTATTTCTCTCCATTTCACATTTCATATCGATTATCAAAATTAAAATAATGTTTATTTTAACAAAACAGTTATATATATTGAATTACTTTACATTTGTTTTGTATATTTTTTTAAATGACTTAATATGCTTGTAACAAATAATGTACTTCAGCTTCAGGATCAATAAACCCTCATCTCGATCAGGTTTTTGTCCAGTTTCCCTGATCCATTGAGCAAATGCTGAGATGACCTCTTGTTTTGCTTGTGGGCGTTAATATTGCTTCACTATTCTCACGTTTTGTGGAACTCTCCTTTTGCTTGAGGAGTAAAGGAGTAGGAGTGAGGAGTAGGAGTAAAAAAAAGGGCGAGTTACTATTTTGTTAGCAATGCAGAAAAATCATACTTGCAATCCGTTTAGCAATGCAAATAAATTTTCTATGACTCGGAAACGAAAATGAGTACTTTTCAAATATTGCTAATCTCACGCTTTTTTAAAATGTATTTTTATTTATTTATTTTAAACTTTTACTCATCTTTCAACTATTTATAGTTAAAATGACGGGTGAGGAATTCTGGAACTCAAGAAAACGTGCGCAGTTAATCTTCTCCCTCATACGTCACATACATTTTTTACTGGTTTTTGACTAAATAAATCTAAATCATAACGAAACTATCAATTGCCTGCCGTGTATTACGACCGCCATAAGGTAATGTTCGTTGCACTTTAGGATTCGCGTTCTGCGGTGCTTTCATTAGACATTTTTTCATTTTGATCATAGAGTTAAAACGTTTTCCTTGATCTTTCCATAGGAATAACAAGGTAAACAAATTTCATGAGAAAGAAAAGAGTGACTAAGTAGGTATTAATATGGTAATTATATTTGTAAGTCTCTAAACTGCGAATTTCTGATGAAGTGTATTTCAGATACGAATACCATTAGATACAAGAAAAAACACATTGATTCCTTAAAAAACAGTTATGGGAATAAAACTAACAAAAATGTATACTCGTAAAAAGTTTATATTTCTTACCCTATTTTTATTAAAAAAACTAGAAAAATGATGAGAAACATGACACATATCATTTCTACTCAAAGTCAAATGCCAACATCTTACCAGTTTTCTTATATTTTTATGCTTACTATGTCCTGTATTGCGTAATTGAAAAACACTGCTTCCCGTGAGCATTCATGCATGCATTATTATTTCTGGACATTTGCAAGGAAACTCACTGACAAGGAAAATAAAGAATCAGGAGGTTGCAAATGGGAGGAAGAAATCCGGTATATATTTTCCAGTAGAGACACATCCTAGAATGGTGTTTTCTGTAAACACTGTAAACTTCGTATATTTTGCTGTTTCTTTAAATGTCTGGTTTTCAGAGCAGATTTTCGGAACATACAGTTGTTATGAAAGAATATGCATAATTTTTGACTTTAGTCTTTGGAATTAATTTTCTAGAACATAAAATATTTATCTATTAAACGAAATTAAAGGAACTATTTTCCGCGAACTGCTTAATGAATGTCAGACGTGTTTTGGAGTATTTCTTCATTTTAATTGAAAAAAGATATGCTTGTAGCATTAAGTATTATGACTGGCATAGGAATATCTGCACTCCCACATCATCATTAGAAGAAATTATATAAAATGACAGTATTAAAAAGTAAGAAGATACGCTCCATACATTAAAGTCATCTGTTTCATACTATGCTTAAAAAGTCAGTTGTAAAACTCGATAGTCGTGGGAATCTGTTCCATAAAAAAAATGTGTCTAAGGGACCAATTGTATAAGACAAGACCACGTGTGAGTCACATGATTTTAGATCGTCGAAATACGTGCGATCTCCCTCCTTTCTCTGGCAGGTGCGGGCTTTTAGATTCGTAACATACGTTACCGCAAACGCAAACCCTCCTGCCCAGAAATTAGTCAGCAAAGTCCCAGTATTTATAGAAGAGTGGAAATGTTTGCCAATAGGTCTGCGACACCGCGAATCGCTTTCAAGTATCGTAGTTTGCCAGAGCATCTGCATTTACCAGATGTGAATTTTAATGGTTTTTAATAAACATTTGTGCATCAGAAATGAAATGAAAAATAAATGAGTTGTTGCGACCGCAGAAATATGATATACACTCATACCACGTATTAAATTACAAGATAATCTCATGATTTTAGTCTCTAATTTATTGTTCGTTTTAAATTGAAAATTCGTGTATTGAAATAACACACAAACACGAAAGTTAGGTATCACTTCATTACAAAACTAACATTCATTACAATTTACTTATTAATTTGCATATTCAACGTTTAATATAATATATAAATTTGATGTGATACACAACTTCTAAAATATTTCAATTCCTTTTTTTGCAATGTGACAATTGTGTAAGAGGAATTCTGACTTATAGGTATACCCTGACTTTTAGTATTAAATTCTGTTGAATGAAGTATGCATATAATTTCATAAGCAAGTCCAGTAAATATTTGTTCTAGATATAAAAACCGCAGAGTCCAGATAGTTCCAATACTAACACCAGATTCATGTCCAGCTCGTTACGAAGCTTTAGTGAGTGTCTTCGATCCTACTGAAATAATACTTAAAATATTGTTGGATGTCCGACTTATTTTGTTATTTAAGGTCGCATCAATATCTAGGTCCTTAGGAACCACTATTGCATTTAACGGTATGGTAACTGTGAAGATAACATGATATAGTGATGAAAGGTTGTGAAAGAACGAACACAAATACAACAATGTCTGAGGCCGGACTCGAAGCCTTGATACTTCGGTCAGATATCGCTACGGCACTCCTGCCTTAACAATCAGATGTCTGGCTTTGTGTTATTGAAATAAATTGTTTAAATGCTTTACATTAAATTTCGTGTGTCGACAAACACATCACATTCTCCGTATGGTCACCACAATCTTTAAAGTAAAAATTTCCGGTCTTCATTCTTGCAAAAGTCGTTAACAGAAAATCAATTTAAAAAATCCATGTACTCTTCACCAGTAAAGCAATCAATGTAGCCGTTTGTGTAACACCCAGTGTATGTTTCGAGAGTGTGGTTGGTCTCTGTAAGAAAAAAAATAGACATTGAAAGTGAATTACAGGAGTCAAATGAAGTCATTATTGTTCTAAGATATAACATCCGTTTCTATCCTGACTGCTAAAAGTATAAGGAAGTTAAATTTGAAAATTGATTATTCATATCTCGGTTGTCAACATGTATGTATATTTACATACGTAGATAGCGTGCTACGTATCAACATATAAGTGACATAAAGGAATTTGGATGTATCAATATTTAATTGGCTGTCCGGGTGACGCCGCGTCCATGGCAAAGGCACCTTTGTAACCCGAATTTCGCGTATGTTTATAAGATTGTTTGCAATGACAGGTCTCCTTCTTCAATGAAAAAACATTTTATTCATGGCGGTTTTTTCCGCCAGCTGAAAATAAACCGTATAAAATTCCGTGTTATTGCATTTTTAAGTTCAAACGGACCTCCTTCTTTAGAGATACGCTCCTCAGCCTCGGCGGAAACACGCCGTAACAACTAGCAGCGTACGTCACGGGAGCCGTTAAAGCAGGAAAGGCCACAGGGATTTCTATTTTGGGAGTGGGTCGCTTCAGCACCAGTAAACGGGGTGCGAACCGATGGGCTCCGGCCCCACGCTCACTACGTTCCGCGTCAGGTCGCACTTCCACCACTGTGCTTCACCCACCGAGTGTCTCTCCCTCCACGTTTCTCTCTCCGATTCTACGGCCCAACACGCGAATTCTCTGGGCGCCGGTCTGTCCCCCCGCGCGGCTTCACTTGGCGACGTTGTCCCACCACACGGCTTCACCCAGGGCCCGGTCGCAACATCGGTTTCTCTCGGCTCCTGTTGGTTCCACCGCGCGGCTTCACTCGGCAGCGTTGTCCCACCACACGGCTTCACCTAGGGCCCGGTCGCAACATAGGTTTCTCTCAGCCCCTGTCGGTTCCACCGCGCGGCTTCACTCGGCATCGTTGTCCCACCACACGGCTTCACCCAGGGCCCAGTCGCAACATCGGTTTCTCTCGGCTCCTGTCGGTTCCACCGCGCGGCTTCACTCGGTATCGTTGTCCCACCACGCGGCTTCACCCAGAGCTCCAACACCCGTTTCAACACCGGTTTCTGTCGGCTCCTGACTGTTCCACCGCGCAGCTTCACTCAGCGTCGTTGTCCCATCACGCGGCTTCACCCTGAGTCCGGTCGCAACACCTTTTTCTCCCTGCTCGTGATTGTTCCACAGCGCGGCTTCACTCGGCGTCGTTGTCCCACCATGCGGCTTGGCCGAGGGCCGGTCGCACCACACGTTTCTCACGGCATCATGCTTCCTCCTGCTTCCCGCATCTTGCCCTTCACGTCCCCACATTTTGTCGCCCTACAGCTTCACCACTCATTCCTTCTCCGAGCCAAGATTGCTCAATAGCAACTGGTTGTTGCTACAGCGTCTTTGGCCAGGAGGTCTTGGGGCTCGCCTCATTACGCTGCGCAATTAAGACAATTTTGCAAAGCTATGTCGAATGCAACACCAATGTGGGGATGCATTCTGGAGGAAGTTGCTCTTATTAGCAAACTTTCGTGGTTTCCTCGATCATTACCAGGTCAAAAGCCGTAACTCAAAATTACACTTACATGCGGCACCCTGCAGCTCATTCCGGGAGACCAGTCGGGCATTATAGAATGCCTTGCTAGATGGTGCCCTGCTAGGAGAGAGAGCTTTAGGGGAAAGCCCTCAAGTCGGTGTGTAGGTCTCACCTTGTTGGTCACGTCCAGTGAGGAATACCACCAGTTTGCGGCTGCAACACACACTATCACACAGGAATAATGTCCATAGCAGTTGACGCACGTGAAATAACCCTGCTTAATCACATCGTAATTGCCCCCGACGCAAATGGCGTGGTAGTTTCACTTTCGCCAGCTTCTGTGCTTCTCTCCGTCTTCCTCTCCGCCTTAACTTCGTTCTTCTGGGCGTTTCTTTCTCTCCTCATCATTCCCCGCCACATACCACCACTCCCCGCGCTTTTGCCTCTCCCAGTTTCCGCTGCCTCGTGTCATTTGTCTCCTCCCACCATGTCCTCTATTTATTCCGCTCCATTTTGTCCTAAACTCCTTCCTTTTCCCTTCTGCTTGAGCCAACATGACTCCCTATCTACTTTTCTGATCACACAGTTTTCAATCCTCTGATCAAACCACTCCGCCCGTCCAGACCCGTTTCGTATTTCAATTCGCTCAGCCTCAGTCTGCCTCGCCTGTGACGTAACAGCACTCAGTGTGGGGTGGACGAGAACAAGGGAGCTTTAGCTAAACACAATTGAAAGAAAGAAATGACGGAGACAGCGAAGCTTTCGTGAAAGACGCGTCGCAACCGCTAGGATGTGGGTCGCGTTGATGTTTCACGGAAAGGACGTAAATGGATAACTTGGAGAAATTCTTTAGAGCCTCCTTGGGGGATATTAAGCTCCAGGCACACCGTTTTCAAACTCAACTTTATAAATGATCGTAAAACGAATTGTTGTGCTTGTATGAAATAGTATACATAAACTTGCATGATAGTTACGATGGTCTAATGATAATAATAATGTAGAAGCTTAATGAATAGTATTCCAATTATTATTGTATTTTCGGTGTTTCACATTTGAATTTAGTAGAAGTTTCTATTGTTAAATAGTGATTTTATTTAATTTCTGTAAACTGTTCGGAAACCACAGACGTTCGAATACATAATATTACTAAATATTACGAAGTTATACATGATATTCTAACTGCAATTGAGTGCTTTTTGCAAACAGAATTTTTGTTTATAATGATCACAATCAAAATTAGAAATTCATTTCGATATTCCCGTTCAAGTACGTTTCACTCATTCACTTCCTGATCTATCAGCGTCTGTGCACTGTGTCTTTTTCTCTATTTTGCGTTGCGAAGCTTGTAAGCATAACTACTTTCACTATCATGATTCATGCGCAGCACTCTGATCTTTGAGCGATAGAAATTCGCGAGAAAGCGACCGATGAAAGACGAAAGGCGCGTGTGTATTCAGTCTATAACATAGGTTATAGGACGATATAATAATTGGAACAATGTACAAATAATTTGCACTGACATGTATTACTGTTAATAAGTTACTTGTGCAGATAACTACCGTCAGTTCAAAAATAGTATAAATTGACAATTGGTTCTGACAAAATATAATTCTAAATAGTGTTTACACTGCATATAATATCGACGTAAAATAAGAAATTTTTTTAAATTAATTTAATGTTAAAGAACAGTAAAAACCGTATGTGTTGTATTGGAATGAAATACAAACTGAGGCGGAGGCATACTTTATTAGTCAATTGTACCGCACAGAAACCTGAAAATGAGAATTTCAGGTTCACTATAAATTAAGTTTTGAAACTTAACTCGAGACATTATTTATTTGTATCCTTTTTATTTAGAAACGTGTAATACTTGGAAACGAAAGAATTTACCCAGATAAAACGATGAGTAATATTCATAGAGCGCTGAATGTCTATGCATCCGTAAACAGGTTTTCAAGTACTACAACTTTACTTATAGAGTACAATTTGCATCCAGTTTTGCTCGGACAAAAACAAGATCTCTCTGACGATCTTTTGTTTCTTATATGAAGCATTTTTCTTTACAAAATCTACATAATTTGAACACGGTAGTGGTGACAACATGCAACAATTTATAAGTTAAAAGTGCCTTGTCGTGGTGTTTTGCGAGTTTTTGTTATATTAAAGTTTTATAACCCATCCAAGACAATTATCGCAAATCCTACATTAGTGTCACGAAACACCAAAACTATAAATTTCGTACATAAAATCAATCGTCAGTTTCCATCCAAATTGATCTATGGCAAGTACAAAAGGCTTAAAATACAAATAATAGTCCAAATTTACAAGGGCCGTTAAAATAATAAAATAATAGTTCTTAAGAACATAATGAACATAATTCTTATGAACATAATTCTTATGTACAGAACATGTGTAAACAGCGCTCGTGAAATTTTGTGTCCGTTTTTGGATAAAAAATCGTGTGCTTTAAGGTGAATGAAACGTGACATGAAGACAAAATGTTATTAAAACTAAACCAATTGAACGATCCGGTTTCCGACCAAATGAAACGGTTTCCGCTCCCATCTCTAGTAGGCATCCTATTTGCTGCCCGCACGTGAAACTCCCCACATCCGGGAAGCACAGTGGCGCGCGTGGCGGCAAGCGGAACTGATCTAACGGCCGCGACGGAAGAGGCAGCGGCAATGGCCGGAGAGGCGGCGATGGAGGCAGCAGAGGCGTTGTGGGAGGGGAGAGCGGAGGAGAAGGCGAAGAGATTTTAAGAGGTGGCACTCAAGGTGAGGGGTGAATGGAAGGCGAAGGGTGAGACAAATGATCTACCACTACATTCCCCTGCTATCTTCCTATTCGTTATCCTTCACATTTTATTCCCAATCTCTATTTGCCAACTGTTCTGTTCGTTTCTGTTTTGACCGGTCTGCTATCCCTCCAAGGTATTTATCTTTGTCCTTCCCGCTCCTCGCCCCGTCCCTATCCATTGTTGATGCCTAGCATTTCTCCCAGTCATTTTTCCCCTTCCCCCTCGCAGTCTATCTCCCTAGTCTTGCCCCAAACCCTTCATTTCCAGAATGTCGAGCACGCTTCTCTTTTACTTCTACTTCGGCCATCCCTTTTGCACCGCCTTTTCCCTTCGGCATTTACAATCGGCTCGCACGCCCACTGCGTTCATGAAGCCCCAATGGCACGCTTGTTTTCCCAACAGCTAGCTCTCTCCGCTCATTACATTCAGCAGATCTATCTGCTGCTACCTCTCGGTGATGGGGCATCGACTGAGGCGCGCCGGCCCACTCCACTGCCAGAGCTCCTCCGCCGCCGCCCGCGCCAGGAATTCGCCTCGATGTGGGTCAGGCGGTCCCGCACCGCACCGCACCGTGCCTTGCCGTACCGCCACCGCCACCACATACCGCCGCGGCCCCTGCCGCCCCCGTCGGCCTCCCCTCCCGCGTCTCCCGCCCGCGCCCCCCGCCTCCGCCCCCGCCTTCGCCCCCCGCCTGCGTGCCGGCTCGCCTCGCTCGCCTCCTTCTTTCGCTCACCCCTTCTCGCTTCCACCCCTCTCGCCGCCCTCTTTCGCTCGCCCTCGTCGCCTGCCCCTGCTCGCCGCCCTCTCGGCCCCGCCCTCTCGCCAGCCCCTTCCGCCCGCCCCTCCTCGCCCGCCTCCTCTCGCCCGCCCCTCTCGCCGCGCCCCTCTCGCCCGCCCCTCTCTGGCGCCGCCCTCTCGCCCGCCCCTCTCGCCGCCCCCTCTCGCCCGCCCCTCTCGCCCCAGCCTCTCGCCCGCCCCGCCCCGTTGATATGTTTTCTGGAGATTGTTCTGTGACATCTTGTACGTTTTATTCATTTATTTATATATTTATTTATTATGAAACATAGATAAAACTAAATGTGAAATTTGGGAGGGAGCAAGCGTTCTGTATTTAACCGAAGTAAAAGAAGGGTCCACTTAATATTTCCTCACTTAAACAATGGTAGCATAGCGAAGAAACCTGAGCTAGTACCTCATTTCTCTTCTCTCAAGTAATTTCGCTAGTGGTGAACCTCTATAAGTGAACTATAAGTGAACTTATTGGTAGGTTCGCGGGTCGCATAGCGACGAGCGAGATTACGGGTGGAATTGGGATAGACTAATTCACGAATGAAACTCATAAATCAATGGAGTAGTATAAAAGTAATGTTAAAAATAGCGAAAAATATTTCTTGGTGGGTTTTTTCAGACGCTATATACTGCAGATTCCCTAGGGATGAAATATTTCTTTTCCAAAACAGTTGAACGTCAACTCAGTAAGATGATCGCGAAAAGTACACGATTTCTTTGGTGCCTTTGAGTGTTTATAACCATCTGGTTAGAAAACTCTATTGCCTGATTGAAACTAATATCTTATGAGTGACATAGTTGCTTGAATAGTAGGCTATTTATTGTCAGGTAATTGGTAGTGTAATGTGATTTAATATTAAGTTCGTATATAACATCTTTGTTACAGAAGTATTTAATATCAATAATCCAGAAAGATGAAGAATGGTTTTGTACTGGTCTTTGAATCATGACTGATTTAACCTGGAAACTAAAGCAAGCTCACGACCATACATTGATTTTACACGGCAAAAGTGCTAGTAATGCAGAAGGATTTTCCATCTAATCATTGCATGTAATGTAACGCTGTAATAATTATGACATCAGTTGAAACTGTGTTATTGTACATAAACTTTCATCTCTAAAATGTTTATTTCTGTACATCGACACTATTATAAGGCCCCTTTAAATAAAGGTACCAGATTGTAATGCTGTTAGTCTATTTATAAGAATCATTAATTCTTTTCATCCTCAATTGTTCTTGACCATTGTCCAGATGTATTTTTAACTTTGACGTTTTCAAATGTCAAACGTGAATTTAACTAAGAGTTTCTGTATCGAAACATTTAAATGTCTTCAGTGCTAGCTTTGAATATTAATTTATTGAGTTAATTTTTTTCTAGAAACCGTAGAGTATTGACATTGTCGTCGTAGTTTCAGTGTGATTTCAATACTTTATTACATTCTTCACAAGTGGTATTACGTACGATTATTCGTACTATATTAAGGCTTTCGTATCCTACATGAAGAGCTGTATGAAAATGTCACGTATCTCCAAGGTCACAAACACATCGGGCGATTGGCGTGCTCGTTAGTATAGTATCACCAAAAAGCGGTGACAATTGATAGGTAGCATAGCAATTTTTTAGCTTTTATCTTCAACCTGTTCAGGCTACTGTCTGAGAGAAAAAAAGTGGATATTTTTTAAATGAAGTTATTCAGGTCCTACTTGTGCTTTTAGAGTTAGGGCTGATGTATTTACTTATTTAAGTTTCAAGTATTCATTATTGACGTTTTTTCGAACATATCAATGGCTATTGATGGTTGGTGCACTGTTGTAAATTTGAAGAAATCTGTACATAATATTATGAAAACATTCTTATTACACGAAAAATTGTCGATGAATGAAAAAAAGAGCATTCATGTTAACTATCCATAATATGAATGCAGTGATGAGCGTTCACCCTAGAAATAAAAACCATACATTCGCTGTGGGAATCCAAATAAGAGCGTGTACTAAACAGGAAACGTTTAAGAAAATAAATGAGATATCTTAAAATAGAAGCAGTGTGCCACAACTCGTGGTGGAAAAAAAATGTGACTATTACGGAGAGCTCATTTGATGAAAGATTGGAAGCTAATTTCAAACAACATTACATAATTGCACCTAAGAAACTCCCATTAATTTGTAGTTCCCCTTTATATATTACTCAGCACGAATAATATGTCGTTGTTCAAAATATTTAATAAAATATAATATTTTGTTTCTTAATATCAGTAATAAAGAAGTTTAAAAAAGGAGGTTGCTTTTCATTACTGCTATACATCAATGTTTATTTTTCTTTTATTGATTTGACGTGAATTTAACCTTCCTATTAAGTAATAAAAAAGTAGTGTATTTGCGGTCAGGATAGACTAAAAACAAAGATACAGTGAAGGGTGTTAACTATTCACATCGGCACAAATGTAATAAACTATATTATTTTGCTACCTTGAAACGAATATCTGTTGTAGGAATTTAAACTATCGGCCAAACAATCCTACTCCGCAATTGACCACCGATCAAGATTGAATCGTTCCCAACCCTGCTCATAGGCCTTTGAGACGTTGAGAAATACTCGTATTCATAGTGTACTGAAGTCCGTATTTCCATCCACGGAGTTTCGCTGTCGCCCTTTGTCTCGTCAACAATGACAAACAAGAGGCTGAGAGGGCGTGGGACTGGCTGGAGGCTGAGCTTCGAGGCCTCCTGTACCCGCCCCCGTCGCCCCCGCGCCGCCCCCTGACCCGCCAATTGACCCTTGCCACCCATCCCCCGTCATGCCCCATCCCGTCCCGCCCCGCCGTCTCGTTGATTCCGCGCTCAAGTGCCTTGAGCGCGGTCCCCGATCTGTCTCCCCGTTGCAACTGGCCGTTTACGAGGCCTCTCGCCTGCGGGCGGAGTAGGTTAAACGACTCACTTGACACGTCTGCTCGTGCGAGGGCCTCTTTCGACAGATTTCTTCCTTTCTAATTCTCTTCTCGCAATTGTCTTTCTTTCCATTGTTCTTTTTTCTCTCGTGTTATTCATTATCTAATATGAAATTTCTTATCTCTCTCTCTGCCTATCTTTCTCCATTTTGCTTATCTATTCCTCTCTGCTTCTCTCTGCTTTTCTCTCTTTCTCTCTGCTTTTCTCTCTCTCCTTCTCTGCTTTTCTCTCTCTCTCTCTCTCTCTCTCTCTCTCTCTCTCTCTCTGTGTGTGTGTGTGTGTCTCGTTCACCATTGCTTCTTTTGAAATTTTTGGGATGTATATGATGTCCGTGATTTCGCATGAGTAGATGTGAATTAAGAGTTCCAGAATAGGAAAAGAGGATTCTGAAAACGTTTAGAGAGATATTTTATATGCAATATATAAAACAATTCGCAGTTGTCAATCAAACCCTCACAAGTTGTTTTTATCCGCATATCTCAGGAGCGTGATATAACGTTTGCACAGATTTGCTTCGAAAGATAATTTTTTTGAGTAAATGATTGTCAACTTAATTACAGAAAAAAAATTATAATTTCATATATTAATATTTCTTTTTCACTGAATATCTCCATTAATGCAAATAAAATACAAATGATATTACAATAATAAGAATGCATCAATTTACAAATGAACATTTGTAGTACTCATTACCAAATTTATTACAAAATTCAAATAAAACACCATTCCTAAACCCACACGATGTGCAACTTTTTGGTTCTCCCAGGAATACCAACTAAACGCATTATTTTTTTCTCAGAAAACATATGAGTCTACTCTACCATCGTCCCGCATTTCTCACTGATCTTTCTTTGAACTTCGTACATTCGGTACACGGCGTGGATCGCGTGCCGGCAGCTTGGCACTCGTGAATTGAAGCACCGTGACACCTTATGTGAGTGTGTGTGGGGGGGGGGATGTGGATCGGACAGGAAAGAGGAAGGAAAGATCGCGCGCGGTCCGTGGGAGAAACCACGGAAAATTACCGATTAGAGCAGCCGGCAGCTACGATTCTCCTCCGCTCGCAATCTCGACCTAGCTATGTAGCTCATATCAAAAATGTTGCCACCTTGGTGACTCGGCTTGGTATAATCCGTCGGTGAGAGGCACATCGGTTGATGACTTGAGCCACCTTTGAGACTCGAACCCTCGAGACCTCCCGGACAGAGGCGCAGCAGTGATTTCAACCGATGCCCCCGAGCCCCCTAAGCCGGTTTGTCCGCGGGCGAGTCCCGCAACTCCCGCGGGGCGTGACGCGCTCGCTTCCCTCGGCCTAAGAGCTTCTTCCGCCCGGGGCGGCCGCGGCGGCGTGCTGCGCCGGAAGCTCCCGTGTCCGCCTGCACCTGCCGGGGCTCCCGCGGAGCTGCCCGGAAAGCGCGCTGCGCGAAGGCCGAGGGAACGCAGCGCTGTCGCTCGCGCCCAGCAGGGGCGTTCACCTCCAGGCGACGCCGCGTCCGCCGGTCGCGCTGGGGCGGGGTGGGAGGTCGCGCGTGATCTTGCGCAATCGGGGGAGGTGCGTTGGAGATTTGTTTAGGGCTGGGGGTCCTTTGGGTTTGTAGGCTGTTTTCCAATTTTCTGTCCAGTACTCATTTTTTGTTGTTGATATTGAAGATCGCATCAACTTCTAGGTAATTAGCGACTACTATGATAACTGTGAGGATGACACGACATGATGATGAAAGGGGATGCAAGGACGAAAAAATACAACCATGCCCGACGCGGGACTCGAACCCGCGATCCTTCTGTCAGAAATTGCTACGGAAGTACTGGCTTAGCGATCTCAGCCATACGGACCAGCCTGTGTTGTTGGAATTGATGTGTTCGCTTCGTCGTCACTTCCATTAAACGTGACAGATCACACCATCTTCTACACTGAATGTTGTAATTACCGAGTGCACGTTGCCGATCCGGATGGCCGAGATCATGAAGGGAGTAGTGCCGTAGTGATCTCGGACCGAACGATTGCGGGTTCGAGTGCCGCCTCGGGCAGGGTTGTATTTTTGTTTGTCCTTTCATCCCCTCTCATTACCATATCATGTCATCTTCACAGTAACCATTACGTTAGATCCAATACTGGTTGTTATTGACCTAGATGTTGATGCGACCTTAAATAAATAACAAAAAAAAGTGAGTCATATCGAGATAAACAAATACATCTTCGTGATCTGAATGAATAATTATTATGAAATTTTCCTTACAAACACTTAATCTTTGTGTAATCAATTTATTTATTCATTTAATTTTTTCGTTCAATACAAAATAGTTAAAACTATGTGATATATGAGAACAAGTATATTGAAGCTTTTTTCACTAATTTCTCTTATTGCATTGCGTCTAATAGCTTGTGCTGACGGTGAGTCGAATTGATAAGCGTATTGCTATCGAAGTGTATCGAAAATCCACGGGCCGAAGGGCGAGAGTTATGGCGTAATGCGGCTATGGGGAAGGAATGAGAATGTGTATATTGTAGTTGTTATCATTATGATATTATTACAATAATTATTTAATATTTGCTATTCACTAGTTTGAAAAAATGAAACTCTCAGGGAAATCAAAATTTAATATAGATTTTTTCCTATTTCTTCTTTTTTGTTTTGGTTAGTTGTATGCATTCGCAATTACAGCCTCACAACTTAACACCAACGTCCATTACCGCAATGCAAAGAAACTGTGCTGGCAATGTGAATAGTTAGCTAAATCACTTTAGCCGATGTTGAATGCGTAAATACAACTTGTTTTGAGAATTTCCACGGACGGCGCATTAATGCTAATATCCATGGAATGGCGGGCGATGGATATGGACGGTATGACGTCTTTGAGGGAAACGCCAAATGACCGAAAAAATAACGTATTTACGAAAAAGAGAATCACGACGTTCATTACAGTCTCATTTGACGTTCTGAAAGGAACGTGACCTTGCCAAAGTCGTCAGGTATACAATGCGCTCGTTCGACGACGTGTTTTGCCGTGCGCCGATTCTCTAAGGGGGCGTCCTCGTTGTCCTCATTTCGGGGAATTCCGAACACGTCATCGAGGGAGCGTGCGTCAGACGACTGAGGGCGAATGGGTCCTAGCGGAACAGACCGCCCCGAGCAGTGCGTGCGTGAGGACGAGCCGGGACACGAGAATAACGCGATGAGCCCGAGTACGTAGTAGCGGTTTTGGCGGCGTAGATGTGAATCTATCCAGCAAGGAACCACAAGTAGCACTTGAAAAGATGTGTGAAAGGATAACGATAGTTGAAATAACTGCTTTCGCATCTTTGTCCCAAAAGCGAATCCTTTTTGCCAAAGAACAAGAGAAAAATGTGCTCTTGTGAGATTATTGTAGCGGTCCGTTTATGTAATGGCGTTATTTCTAGTAATAGGAATAGCACATTGCGTTACACACACTCCACAGTGTTACTTAAGAATTTTGGGGGCCAATGCAGAAAGCCTCGTTATGACTTGGGTTCATGATCTTGTGAAATAATTCCGCTCCACTGTTTCAATAATTTTGCGATAAATGATTGTGATATTTGGTGTAATAAAGCCCTTATTTCGTATTAAATGTTCAGCCTTTCATAAATCTTTCATTTGTTAGATTCGAGTTTTTTTGATGTTTTTGGATTTCAGTAACCTTTGAGTTCGCGATTCACTCGCATTCTCTATAGAGAGGGAGAGCATTAGAACAAAGTATAGATTGGGGCTGCACAACAAAATTTAAAAAAGGGTCTTCGCGATTTTATTTTCGTTGCACACAGGTTAAGGATAGACCCACACGCCAATATCGAATTAAATTTAGGTTATTGTTTGAAAATACTTTCTCACTTCTCTCAGTTCCTCTACTGGGCGGAAATGATCTGTGTTTAACATTTAATTTGATCATGATGGTGATGCAGTTCTTTAAGTAATTTGTCCGCTTAGGATTGAAACTAATAAATGTGTATTAATCTCCAAATTAATGATAAACCGTGTTCCAGATTTTCAGTTCTTGCAGCGTGATTTTATTGAATCACTGATTTACAGAGAGTGAATAATTCTTAAATTGCAATAGTTAGTGCTTTGAGGAAGGGGACGCGGTGATATTGACATTGGCAGGTGCCACACTGTTGTCTTTCACATTCACTTTTCCCCGTCGCATTGCTTGGGCCAACCCGCACGTCCGCCGTGCGGTGCTGACCGTCTTCTCCCGTGGCATCCGCCGCATCTCGAAGTGTGAAGTGCGAATGAATGGGAAGAATGAATGGTTATGTATATAATGAAACTAGTATGAATGATGTGTGAATGTAGAAAAAAAACAATATATAAAACAACTATATTAGATAATAATTACGTAGAATATATAAAATAGAACTAGAAAAATGATTTTAGTGTAAGTTAGTAAT
Source organism: Gryllus bimaculatus (assembly GCA_017312745.1). Taxonomy (NCBI): domain Eukaryota; kingdom Metazoa; phylum Arthropoda; class Insecta; order Orthoptera; family Gryllidae; genus Gryllus; species Gryllus bimaculatus. The sequence continues at coordinate 2,273,491 of BOPP01000141.1, forward strand.
GCCAAAGTGCAATTAAGATAACTTTAGGTCTAGATTGTAAGTTAGTTGTAAGAAAAAGCCCCGCCTGTAGCTGCTTAAGCCGTAAGGCAGCAGCGTATTAAAAAATTCATAGAAAATAAATTCCCCTTCTTCACAGGAATACTGTGGAGGGGACAAAAAAAAATCCGCCGCATCTCGAAGAGGCCGAGTCGCCTGCTCCTCCTTCTTCTTCTTATTCTCCGCAGCGGCGCGGCGCCGCAGCCGAGCGAGAAATCGACCAGGTGAAATGCCGCGATCCGCGTCGGGCGCCGGGGAATGGAGGCGGCGGCGGCGGCGGCGGCACGGGAGAGGGGGGCGGAGTGGAATGAGGAGGATGTGGACTAGGATGATGATGAGGTGACGGAGTAGGATGATGATGACGAGGAGGTAAAGGAGAAGGAGAAGACGACAAAGGAGGAGGAGGATGAACAAGAGAAGGCAATGGAGGAGGAAGAAGAGGCATAGGTGGAAGAGGAGGTAGGCGTAATGGAGGAGGAGAAGTGGGGTAATGGAGGAGGAGAATGGAGCAATGGAGGATACGAAGGGGGCAATGGAGGAGGAGAAGAGGGAAATGGAGGAGGAGAATGTGGCAATGGAAGAGGAGAAGAAGGCAAAGGAGGAAGAAGAGGGAGTAAAGGAGGAGAATGCGGTGACAAAGAAGCAAGAAGAGTGGATAAAGGAAGAGGAGCAGGAGGGGGCAAGGGAGAAGAAGAGAACGAGGAGGGGAGACAAAGGAGGAGGGAGCCGTAGGATGAGGAGGAGGCGGCAAAGGGGGCGGTGACGCAGGGGGCGGAGGCAGTGTCCGCCCGCCCGTTAACCTCCCAACCCCCGCACCACCCTCAGGCGCGGGCGCGGGCGAGCGAGCGATGGAGCGATGGAGCGGTGGAGCGAACGCTTTCCCCGGCGTGACGTCACGCGCGGGTATTTCGGGCGGCGCTGCCGCGGCGCAGTGAATGGGCGCGCCCTGACCCGCGCACCGCCCGCGCCGCCCGCGCCGCCCGCCTCTGCCCAGCGTCATTGCGCGCGTTAACGTCCGCCCCGAGGGGCTTGAAGTTGCACGGCCGCCTCCGAGCAGAGGACGCCTGGCGCCGTTTCCGCCCGGCCACGATATTTTTTTCTCGCTGGAGCAAATGCCTGTGAGAACATGTCGTCCTCCTTGTACTTGTCCTTCTCTTTCTGTTTCTTCTTTCTCCCTTTTCTTTTTTTGCGGACCCTTCGTTTCTTATCCTTTGCATATTCTCCTGGTCTCATCCTTCTTCTCCTCTCCTCCTATTCTCATCCTCAATCTTTCCTTATTCTCCTTTCCACATTCTCCATATCGTCTTCGTTCTCCGCCACGTTTCTGCTTCTTCTCTTTCTCCAATCTCCTTCTGTAGCTTCTCTTCCTCCTTTTGCGCGTCTTCTGAATGAGATGAAACTTTTCGTCAGGTCAATGAACTTGACTCCATTGCCTTACTGATCTTCTTATTCAACTATGTTCGTAACTGTTGAACAATCAAGAGATGTTATTGCCATCTGCTTTTGAGATTTCATGTATACTTCGGAGAAACCGATTGTTCGAAATTGTGCTATTAATAGTGATAAACTTTTCTAACACTTTTTCTAAACTTTCCTAAAAAATATCGGGTATACTTCAATGCGGTTTTCTTCTTTGGTTCATTACTTCGTGGGAAAGGTGGCACTGTGTAATTTTGTTCTTCATCCGATTTATTCTTCATTTTTTATTGGATGTGGTGATTATCCGTCGCTTGAAATTTGTTTTCTCATTTTCTCTAATAAATTTAATCACAAATTCTTTCTTTCTGACAATACAAGTAATTTTATTCTTCGTAAATGCTTTGATAAGCACAATATTTCATCTTAAATAAATATCCATGCTAAGTGTTAAATATTAAATATATTTTAAATATCTTAATCTTGTATATTTTTCAAAGTTGAAATATAAACTTGCTGTATAGGATAGAGTTTCTGAAACTTACTACTAATCGTATCTTTATTATTAAACTCTTTACTCTAGTTCCTTGCAGAATTTATTGGCCAAAAGTAATTCTGATTGAAAGCAGTTTTGAATGCTATGTGAATAAACATGCTACATAATTTGCTATGATCTAAAACGTCAAGAACAATTAATGAAAATAGAATAATCAATATTTTCTAGTCCTTGTATACAAAATTCTAGAACAAAATGTGATCTCAAGGTAGTTCCTAAATGTTTTTGAAAATATTCCAAAATTTTCGCTTCAAAATTGAATTAAACATTTGTGTAAGTATACTGAAGCATTTCATTAGTTGTGTGCGAATGAATTTGTGCTTAAAAAGGGTCTTAAAATAACGAACGTTGTATCCGTTGCAAGTGCTTCCAATGAGCAATAAAAAGAACTTTCGGAACTCAGGTATATGATCCCACACCCGCGCCCTCCCTTCCCCCTCCCCCTTCAAGAGGTAGGCTTCCAATTTTCTACCAAATTCTTGAAGACCTGAGTCACCCTTCTGTTTCCCCCCCCCCCCGTGCACTTGGGAACTCATCTTTAATTACAACAAAGCTATATTTCACTCTCTAACAATAGGACTTCGATATTCGTATGCTGTATACCCCACAACAGCCTCGTCATGTTATACAAAATTCTGAAACACCTCACTGTATTACCAAATCCATAAAATTGCTTCTCTTAGTCGCGTTTCTAACGTTCCATTCATCCTTTACATTCCCATAACCATTCCTTTTGCAGCAATGCCTCTGATAATTTTTTGCGTCATTCTTAAGACACTTTATTTCTGTCTGGGCTCTCTCAGCAAAATGCATTCTAGTCGCTAGTGCTTTCATTTTTAGTCTCGCCCGGCATCATTATCATTTCGACCTTTATATTTGTTATTGCCGATTCTACACCGTCTCTGCTCCCCTGTCAGTCACCGCATTTTAATCTTCGTTGCGTTTTTTCGAATAATATTGTCTCATTCGCTCTCCCCTTCACCGCTCTTGTCTCGTACTTTTCTCCTCAACTCTCTTTATCTCCAGTCTCATTTTGTTTTTATTCTCATCATGTGCAGAGTATACATATTTATATCCTTTGCCTTTGACATGACTTTCCTCAATCACACTACGCCTTTCGCCGTATGGTCCCGTTTCTCTTACTCATCACTCGCTTGTCCCTCTGTTCTTCAATTTCGTCTATTTCGTTTCCATGACATCGCGCTTTCCCCTCTTTTTAACTTTATGATCTGTCTTTATTCCTTTCCACATACCCCTCATATTTTCCACCTCCCCTACACCCCCTCCCCCCTCCTGGTCCCATTGTTCCGACCCAATCCTTTCTCTCCCCCCTTCTCTTTCCCATCCCACCCCTTTACCTTCTGTCCATTCCCTCTTCGTTCATCGCTTCTCCTCCCCCTCTTCGTTCACCTCCCTCTCTCTCCCAGACGGATTGCCTTTCTCTTTCTTCTTCACATCCCCTCCGCCTCGTTTGTCACGTGCCCCGTTGACTCCGTCGCCAAGATCCCGGCGCGAAACTTCTCGCGAGAGGGGCCGCCGCACGCCCCCCCAGTCCTCGACACAGGTCGTCGCTCCGGCGCTCGCGGCCCCGGCGGGCGCGAGGAGCGCGCCGGCCGGCCGAGCTGGCTGGCGTATGTGAACGGCCCGGCCCCGCTCCGCTCCGCGCCGGCCCGCCGCCGCATGCCAGACCCGAGGCGAGCCGACGCGCCGCGGTTCGTGCCGCCAGCCCAGTTACCGCCCCCGCGCCCCCTCGCCGCCCCGCCGCCGCAGACGTTGCGCTTGCCACTCGCCGCCGCCGCTGCCGACCCGTCCCTGACCCGCGCAGCCGCGCCAGGCCACGCATGATCGCACGCACGATCGCCGCACGCGTGCTCCTTCTCCTTTGCCCCCTCTCCTCTACCTCCGCCTCCGATTCTTTTTTCCTTCCATCCTCCTCTCCATCCTATTTTGGTTTTTCTCATCACTCTCTCCCTCACGTCGTGCCATAATTACTCAAAATACTCCGAGTCTTTCCCTATCCTTCCATTATTCGCCCCTCCTTCCCCTTAGCTATTCTTCTATTTCAGTCTCCGCCCCTCCTCTCCCTCCTCATGCATCTTTCTCTTTCTCCGCAACTTCCCCTCCTCCCCTCCTCTAATTCTCCTCCCCATTCCACGTTGCTCTCCATCCTCTTCCTCTCCCTCCACTTCCTCTCCCTCTTCCTCTCCCTTCCTCTTCCTTTCCCTCCTCTTTCTTTCCTTCCTCTTCATCTCCCTCCTCTTCATCTCCCTCCTCTTCATCTCCCTCCTCTTCATCTCCCTCCTCTTCCTCTGTCTCCGCCTCCTCTGCCTCCTCCTCCTCTTCCTCCTCTGCCTCCTACTCCTCTTCCTCCTCCGCCTCCTCTGCCGCCTCCTCCTCCTTTTCCTCCTCCCCCTCGTCTTTCTCCGCCCCTTTCACCTCCATCTCCTCCACCTTCCCCCTCCCCTTTCTCCACCTCCTCCCCTCTTCCCCTCCTCCCCTCCTCCTCTTCCTCCACCCCTCCCCCTTCCTCCTTTTCCTTTTCCTCTGCCGCCGCCTCTTCCTCCTCAGCCACTGCCACCAGCAGAGGCTCCAGGGGCGTCTTCCAGTCCACTCAGCTGAGCTTCCGCGCCTCCGCTCTCTGCCCGGTGGCCCCGCTTTGGTGGCGCAGCGTCAACCCTCCTCCGCCCTGCAAACTCCAGCTTAGGCACAGTGGGGACAATTTGGACCGGAACTTCTGTCAGACGTCAAACGTGACCACGTCGGATGTTGTTATCCGATTTGCCGGATTCGTTGAAATAAGAGATGGTAATGAAAATGATCAGGGTAAACCCAAGCGACCTCTTCGACGATGTCTAAATCTTTCGACTTTCGGACGAAGATCTGTTTGATTTTGTGCGTCCTATGCCGGCCAAATAAATTTCTGTCAAAAACAACTCCACTATGGCCGCAGCCCTAGGGCATGACTCTCTGGGGAAGAGTTTGATGCATTCGGGTGATACGTAGGTTGGGAAACCCCTCGCAAGCCAATGTGTAGGGGCACTGGATCTTGCTTTCGAGCAGAAAACGATCATTCTCACCTCCCGGTACATAACATGCATTACTCTTACGGGACTGATGACCTTAGACAGTCTAACAGTAGACGCTCCCAGAAACAAAATATCCAATAGTTAAAACTCCACCGACCTCTTTCATTATGTTACAGATGTAAAGACGTGTGCTTTTATCTAAACTGTAACCCCTGTCTTTAAAGTTGATGGGTCAATGTAGGAAATGAAAAATTATGTATTTGGGGCATGTTAGTATGAAGCATGTCATCATTCTTGACATATTTCCCTTTTCGTGTCTCCATAATATCCAAATATGTTCATATTCCTCAAATCGCTGAAGACCTTTCACCACTGACAACGTAACACGTTATCCCGCTATGGTCGTACAAGCTCCGCTTGTCCCCTCGATTGGCGTACTTCTCCTTGATTTGCATCAAGTGTGTTGTGAACAAACTCTCAACACAAATGCCTTCAGTTAGAAGAGCAACAAAAGTAAAAATTGGTGAAGTGCACATGCACGAGACAAGCTGACATCGTTTTAATAAGCTTCCCTTCAGCTGGAAATTGGGTAATACATTTAATTAAGACGGCCAGTATTTCTTGTCATCGAACGTTAAAAAATATTTTCATTTCTGCGACCCGAAAATTTTGACAATCTTCAAACTACTTCCACCGCCTGTACCGCTTTGACAACGAATCTATTGCCATCTAAGAGCGCCTGAAGTTTGTGGCAATCGGTATAAAATCTGAGTTACTTCACTACATTTACACACACACAAACACACACACACACATCCCGCGTGTCATTTTCTCCAAGGAGTCCATGTGTCTGGTTAGTGGTTTCCGTGGTTTTCCTGCCTGAGCAAAGCTTTGGAATATGGGCTATGGACCGCGCGCGTTCCTTCCTTTCCTATCGTATTGTGTTCACTATCTAATTCGTTTTGTACATTAGCTCATTTGTTGAATTCATTTTCTAGTAATCTATCACAACGTCCCCATATATTTACCCACCCCATCCTAAGGATCGATTGTGGACCCATCCTCGTATGACCCATTCCATTGATACAGAAGAGTCCGATTTGGGGAATTCAGAGTGCACGATGTGAATCCCCAGAGGCATTCTGGATGTCCTGGTTGGGAAACAAAACAAAATGTAGAGCAGATTGTAGCGTGTGGATCGAGTATGTTAATCTCAAAATTTTGCCAGGTCACTCAGAGTGAAGACGTTCATAACGAATGAGAACAGGTAGGCTACGTGCCTTCCCGCACCCACGAAAATCTTGAATACCGTCCAGCCGTTTATTACCATTTGTGTAGTTTGTTTTCATTCTTTTCTGAACAGCCTTTCCATTTCCTTATGCATTCTTCCCAAATTCCGCCTTTTCTGTTCACTTCCTCTCCCCGACCCAACAGACCGCCACTTTTCACTGCGACGCACGTGGCTGGCCGCGGGCTGGACGCTGTCCATGCGGTCGCGCGCGGGTGCCGAACGGCGGCCCGCGGAGAGCGCAAGGGCACCGGATGCGCTGCACGCCGCTCACAAAGCGTAGGAAAACGGGGCGCCGCGCCGCGACGGGTCGCTCACCCGGACCCGCGGCCTCGCGCACCCGCTCATCTGCGCATGCGCCCAACAGGTGTATTCATAAGGGGGATCGTGCGTTCGATTGATTGGTGATCTAGGGCCTATGTAATACCGCCCGGTCGCTCACCAGAATCGCGGCCTCTTTGGCGCACGCTCTTGCGCCCCCGCTCACCTGCGCATGCGTACAATAGGAGATCTCAAGGGAGATCTTGCGTTCGATTGATTGATTGATTGGTGATTCCAGGACCTAGGTAATATTGGGGAATGATTAGATTTCACAGAGAATCTGTTATTGATGAGGGGAGAAAACGAAAAAAAAAAAAATTAACGCGAATCTGCTTTGTCTTCCACATATTCCACTGGTCCCAAATTTTTTCTATATTCAAATCGAAGTTTCACTGCAGTTCCTCAGTTCATTATTGAAATGGAGTACTTGCAGTCAACAAAGCAGAGCTTCTCTCCTCAAGTGGCTCATTATATATATATATACATACATATAGGTATCATTCGATCAGGGTTGTTTCACCCGTTCGGATTGATTGGTTGATTATTTCGTTTTTCATAGTTGGTCAGTTGCTGTGCTCGTTTGTCCCGTTTGGGTAGTGGGAAGTGGGAGTGTTTCTCCCACGCTAGGGCGTGAGTCCCGGCGCCGACCTACACTTCGTCTTGCGGGAGTTGGCTTCCTTCACGTTCCTACGTCTGCGGTCCGCCCAACCGGTGATCTTCAAGTTTTCTCATTTCTGTTTATTTTGTTTCGGTTGGAAAAAGGGTGTCAGTGACTCATATGGGACTTGGCAAGAGGTGTTGTTTACTGTGATCAGCACAATCGATTTCCCTCCGCCCATTCACGTAGTTGCCTTGACCGAATTACCCTTCCATAAAATTCAAATATTTTTCCAGTTTTCCTGTGCTGGATGACTGTCGTAAATAAACACAGAGGATAAAATTCACATAGAATAAAATTCAGAGAGTAGCAAAGGACTTGTTAGTTACTTCTGAGGGCTCTGGCAAATGTAATGAAAGTGAACTACTTCCCAAAACAAAATTAGAAAACCGCTGCACATTAATCTGCGAGTTGACTATAAAAAAAAGAAAAATTCAGGCACATTTGAAGATTTTAACATACACAGACAAACATGTAACAAGGTGTTTTTCTCTGTGAGTCTATGCGTTACCTCTGGTTCACCAATATGATGTTGTAAACATGTGCGAAATTGAAGTGAAGTAATAAGGCGATACATTGAAACTTTAGTTCTGAAACGAGTCGCATTCACTCTATATCTCCGAAAGTAAAGACACGCAGCAAAGGCGGATAATGGAACATTGCGACTTCCCGGTGTTCAATTATGGTGATAATCTTCACAGAAAAGGTCTTGGTTCTCCTCATAAATGCAAAGGGCGCGACATCATATCGTAACGGTGTCGTAAGTTGACTGCTCCGTCAGAGAATAAGATCTTTTGAGCAAAACGTCGGTGAAAGGAGAGGTCGAGCCGATAATTGCGGATGTAATAAATGTACCGGGTTGGTATGAAACCAAGGCGGAGACGAAGGGTGGTGGGTGTAACCTTTAAGACGGGTCTAGCAGTTGTCACACAACCTGCACTTTTGTTCGCCACGGCACACGGCGATTTGAGTCAGAAAACGCGGTCAAAAAAGTTGTTTTTTTGTTTTGTTTTTTTCAAAATTGTTCAATTATATTGATTTTTAAATAAACTTGAAAGGAAGTTTTAAAAAATGCTACATTTTTCTTTTCACATTTTCATATATTGTCGATTATTGTGTAAAATACCCGCAAAATGGGACATTTTGAAGAAACAAAGTTATAAAATTCTCTGATTTTGGGATCCATATTTTTAAACATTATTAATATTACAAAAATACATATTTCTTTCGTTAGTCATCTGTACCTTCGAATTATATAAATCATATGTATTACATTCCAGTATTTTGTTAATGATTTTTCAGTTAGTTCTGCTTGCAGTAGAATTATATGTTGTTTTTCAGCTTATAAAAGATGTTGAGAAATATATGCCGTGAACATTTGTCATCTATTCGTCTTCAAAATAACTTTTAATTGTACAACCCTGGTCTAAAATATTGAAGAAGAATTGCGAGTGGTGCGTGGCCCATGGCGTAAAGTTCGGTTCAGCTTCCTCCAAGAATTTTTCGGAAAAAGGTCCATAATCGAGAAGAGTAACCAGACTAGGATTCTCGTCAAAGTAATGATGTGTTCGGCTTGTGTATGTTCGATATGTTCGAAACTTCGTCACAATGGGAACATGAAGATATGACCCCCCAGTTTAGAAAGCTACTACATTCAGTAGGGTTTTTTATTTTAATGAAGGATAATATTTTATTCGCATTTTTTCGACCCATACCGTAGTGTAACGCACGTCTCAAAAGTCGTGATCTCGACTCTCGCTGCTTTACGAACTGGTCGCGGTGCGAGGTCGACCTGTGAGAAGACAATGGACCAGGCAACAAAACATTCGAGAATTGCTCGCCACACCCAGTGAAGAACTGCTCACTGTGGTTCGGATTGGGAAATAGCTGGACACAAATATCCCCCAGAAATATATCTCCCAGTAATCCCCCATATTAATGCAATGAAATGTGTAGTAAAATTTAGTGTGTAGATTCGGACATTAGCGCAATAAATAGTAGTACCCCTCCGGCGGTATAAGTTTTCGGCGCCAGCTGAAACGCTGAATAATAATAAACACTGATTCCCGGGTGGGGATACTAGCCCGGCTGGTATAATTATCTCAAGACGGATGCAGGAGAAAAATCTTAAGCAACACGCGAGATATCAGTAGCGCGCGAAATTTTCTTTCTCTCAAAGGATGTAAAGACAGTTACCATTAAATTCGAAATTTTGTCACGCAGTATGAGGAAACATTTCTCGAAAAGTAAGAGAGAGGTATAAAACAAACAAGTATTAAGATAACTCTATTTACACTGAATCTTTCTTAATATATAAATGTAAGTTTGAGAAATATTAAAACAAATATGTCAAGACGATGAAAACAAACTGGTGCTAATAAAAAGTTATAAGCTGAATGTTGCTTTCTGGATAAGATTCATCCAAGAAACGAATTCATTGGAAGTTCGTGTTAGTTGCAATAGTTTGAGGGGAAAATGTCTTAATTTGAAAATTCGTGTGAATTTGACTTAACTCAGATGTCAGGACTCCGAAGTGATACCGCGAAGAAAAATGGTTTCTTGTAATTTTCTAAATTTCTTTGTAATATTTTTTTAAGTTTTAGTGGTATGTTATATATCAGTAGATTTATTTCTAAGTCAGGAAACGAAAATATGGTGTTGCGTCCAGGAGGCTCAGCACGATTCACATAATACATACTAATCATGGTTGTTGTAACACATTTAATTCGACAGCAATGAGTAACGAGAGAAAATGTAGTTTTATAACACCACAAATAATGAGAAATGTGAATGAGAGAAACAAGATAAGATAGTGCAGACAAATCAGCACGGGATATTATACTTTTCACATGTTCTTGAATTTTTGAAGAAAATAGAATTTGGTCCGAATTTTTGTGACAGTCAAACCATCGTGCACCGTTGGTTGAGAATTCACTGCAGAGAGAATTTCGCGGAACGATTTTGTCAGGAATAGAACAGACGTAGTTGCTTTGGTACTTCGTCAAAGAAACAAGCGACAGGGCGTTAGCTTGCACGACCGCATCTGATGAAGAGGATCGGCTCGAGAAAGAACGTAGTGGCGACAAAAACAAAAGCGTGGGAATAGGAATCGTGATGTCAATTACAACATAAGACAATGACTGTGGTCTCCAGCAGCATAGCTCACGGAGATTGTGTGGGCGAGAATTGCGTGAAGTGCAATTACTGAATACTGCTCTGAAGTTCATATAATGTTCTACAGTGACGGTTGCTGCTGATTTTCTTGTCCAACTTTTGAAGTCCTGAGGCCATCTTGTTGTTTCTTACTTGTACGTACCAGCGAGTGCTGTCTTGGAATCTGCTCTCTTCACATTTTTTTGTAGCAAAATGCTTCGTTTTCTTCAAAATCGCAAAAACCTTTTTCCCCTGTCTGCACTTTCCTTCTTTTCCGGATCATCATCGCACAAGTTACCAAATATTTTCTAAATTCGATCTTGTGTTATCTTTAGCGTAGTAAATGCGTAGTTTTGCGTAGATGACGGAAGATACATTGTAATTATTTATGTTCAACGCCCCTTTTCTGGATCGATGATTTCATCGCTTCCGTGTATGTTTTCTATCATGTGTATTTCCTTCATGAAATATTTTATTTTAAAACTCTCACAGATCCGTAACTTCTTTCATATTTCTATCTTCTTTACAGTATAACTGTGTAGTAACGTAATTTTCCAATGTTTATTCATTTATTTATCTTTATTATACTTAAGTGTTAACTTCAGAATTCTATTGATTTATTATTTATTAACGTCAAAAACAATTAAAAACTGTGTGTGACGTGCTTTGGGAAGAAGTAAATTTGATGTTACATTTCTGTCCAGAAGCAAAACAAGGGGCCATCTCAGCATTTGCTCGAGAAACCTGATCGAGATAAGAGTCATTGACCCAAAAGCTGAAGTACAATACTTGTTACAGATTCTTTACAAATATACACTCGAAATATTATATAATACATTAAATTTCATTGTTAAAATAAATATTACTTTCCTTTTGGATGCTCAGTATAGTCTCTAATTGTATAGAGACAATTGTGCATCAGAAAATATTATGCTACAGTTAAGACAATAGACTTGTCAGTAAGATTTGGCAGATCTCATGAATGCGTTAAGGAAACACTGGGCAAATAAATTACAACTTCGATTGTAAAGGTTCTGAATTTTAAGTCGGTATTACGAAAAGGAAAGCAATTGGTTTCCGTTCTTTCTCTTTGTTTGGAAAAGAATAATCCGTTCCCTGTTGTGTCAAGAAAGTTGGGTCTTCCCAATGTGCTTTCTCCTTGAACAATGTTGCTTCCGTGACTCTTTCACAATCTGTCTGCTTCTACGTATCTGAAATTGAATTGCCTTCACTTCAAATTTCCTCATACCCTGCCCTTCTCTCCAGCCACTTGACGTTATCACGTGAAGCGGCTACGATGATAACGCGAAGACTTCGTAAGTTTCTTGTAGCACAGTGGAAAACTGTTTTATGAGCCATTCGAAGAAAAGCATTTAAAAAAATGTTAGCCACAAAAACAATAGAAGTCTTCTCGAGACCTTTCCTACGTGCTTGATGTCTGCTGTGGATCTGTAAATACCACACACCACGATTAAGGCTAGTGTTACACTCCGATCGAATGTTTGGTTACATAAAAAAAATCACTGAGAAGTGTAACCTTTTCAAAGAAACACGATAAGACTATAATGTATTCCAGTACAGGAACATGTGCCATTGATGTCCTTCGACCTTTATGGAATCAAATGTGAATCTCATGTAACAAAGGTATGAGTCGTTCTTTCTAAGATCTGGCTAAATATTAGCGTCTTGCTGGAGTTGTTGTGAGATTCAGGGACCGACGTGTTGAAGGAAGAAGTTCATACGTATTGTAAACGAGGTTGGCGTAAAGCAACCTTTGTGTGTGTACTTGTGTAACTCTAACTCGCAGGAGTGCGTTCAGAACAGTGCAGCGTCTGTCATAACGTCTCTAATTTGTTCCCTCTCAGACTCTGTTCCTGCGTCTTTCTCGGATTTCAACTCCTGCTAATGTCCATAACTCCGTGGCTGCCGTTACCATCAAATCATCACAACCATTAACACCAGAAGTTTTGCCACAGTCACCACCATCATCCCTCCGTCCTTCGCCACAGCCACCACCATCATAGGTACACCAACTCCTCCACCATTACTACCACTGCCACTGCCACTATTACAACTACAACTATCACAAACCAACCATCCATTACTCCTCGGCATCCATCCCCAGCATCGTTAATAACGCGCATTACCACTACTACCATCACTCTATCATCAAATAAACCACCACAATCATCACCACCTTAATAACCTTACTGATGCTACCACCATCACCACAACCACTACATTACCAAACCCCCTACCACCACAATAGCCATTATCTTTACGGCTATCACAATTACTATCGATACCCTTATCATTACTACCTTCACCACCACGACCATTACCAGTACTAACAGCACCACGACCAACTCCAACACCACGATCATCATCATCTACGGCATCACTTCTGACCTTGTGTCTCCCAACGCTTCTAACCCGTGTGTCTGTCCTTTTACTGCTGCCTCCCAGTCCGTTTAAACTGCACTCGTGCCCCTGACTGCTCTCCAGCCCCTCCTCTCAATCTCTAGTTGGTCGCCGCCCGTGATTCCACCTCCGCGCCGCCTTCCGCTGCTCCTTTGCCGGGCGCCGCGCGGCCATCGGGCACAGAGGAGATGCAGCGGCCACGTCACCACCCTCAGCGACAACTGCGCCGTCGCCAGCACCATTACAACTACCAGCGCCATTGCCTCTACCAGCATCGTTATCTCCACCGGCGCCATTACCTCTCCCAACACAAGTACCTCTAACAATACCATTATCTTTACCAGCACCATACCTCAGCCAGCACCACTACCTCTACCGGCACCAGTACCACTACCGGCACCATTACCTCTACTGGCACCAGTACCACTACCGGCCCCATTACCTCTACCGGCACCAGTACCACTACCGGCACCATTACCTCTACTGGCACCAGTACCACTACCGGCACCATTACCTCTACCGGCACTATACCTCTGCCAGCACCATTACCTCTACCAGCGCCATTACCTCTCCCAACACCCGTACCTCTAACAATACCATTACCTCTACCAACACCATTACCTCTATCAGCACCATTACCTATACCAGCACCATACCTCTACGAGCACTTTTGCCTCTACCAGCACCAGTATCTCTACCAGCACCATTGCCTCTACCAGCACCATTGCCTCTACCAGCACCATTGCCTCTACTCGCACCATTACCTCTACCAGCACCAGTATCTACCAGCACCGTTATCTCTACCAGCACCATTACCTCTACCAACGCCGCTATCACACAATCACCACGCTCTTGACCTTGGCTGCGCCCCCGCTCCCCGCCCCTGCGTCTGCTCCTCCGTCGCTTCATCTCCTTCCTCCCAGAGGCCCCCGCTCGCCCCGTCGCCCTCCCCCGCGGGGACCATCCGGTGCGCGCGGCCGCCGCCGCCGCCGCCGCCGCCTCCGCGGGCACAAAGGAAGGAGCGGCCGCTAGCTGGAGCTGCAGCGGGGCAGGCGGCGCCGTCTCTCCTCCGCCTGGGCACCTGCTGGCCTTGAACCGGCGGCAGGCGGGCAGACGCCGCCGCCGCCCTCGCCCTCGCCCCTGCTCTCGCCCCGCCCCCGCCCCGCGCCGCGCACAACACACACCACCGCGCACGCGCGCCTGCCGCCGGAGGAGGCCCAGCCAGCTGTGCACGCTCTCCAGCCAGCGCTGCCACTCGCTCTCCATTCTCTCTCACCGGGAGGGGATAGCGATCGATTCCAGACGGTGTCGGATCTTCCACACTGGATGCATAGCTAATTGAAATTCAGGCGCTGTTTCGAGGAGAATTATTGCTGTTGCCCTGATCGACTGTTTTCGTTGTTGGTGCAGTACCCGAACAAACCTGAACGATCACGGAACACGCGCGATCTTACTTTCTTCTCCTTTGTCCTATCGTCTCCCTGTACTCACACACACATTACATGCACTACACTACCATCTACGACGGGAGACCGGTCGAGAGGTTGGAGCTTGACCCGTCTGGGGCGGTGCCCCTCTGGCGGAAGTACCTGGAGGGGGAAACACTCTGGTAGGCGACGTCTAGGTCGGCGCCGGATCTCTCCATCCAGCTGGGAGTGGGTCACCACCACCTCTCAGGATGAAGTATTCACTACATTAACGGGACTAATGGCCATATCAGCTGACATGCTCGAAAAATTCAATCAATCCAGTCGATAGTAGGACGGAGTGGCCTCACAAGCTCCGGGCTAAGTCGTGCCTCGTCACAAAAATTGTCGTCCTTTAATAGGAGAATGGTTTTGAAGTAACCGAGTCGTTTATACCGCTCTCAAATACTTTTACTGTGCACGTACTACCATACCAGTATAGCGTCCGAATTAGGAGCACACATTTTTTTTTTAATTCGATTATATGTTAAGATCTCTTTCAGTAGTAATGGGTCAATCTTCAAGATGCTTCCTTGATTTATTTAGAAAATTTAAGATGGCTCCTTTGCTGTTGATTAGTAGATGCAAATTGGTCACTTGCGTGGTTTTTAGCATTTTAGAGTTAAATAAGAAGGTAATAAAAATAATTAAGTAGTGGCCGCGACGTGATCACCAGAGCTTTGAGTTTATACCAGTACACAAATGTGGTTAAATCAAATTATAATACGATTCCAATAATCAAACCTCGTGCCTTTAGAGTAGATGAAATTGTGCTCATAGTAACCTAAAAGTCGTGTTTTTACTCTTGTTGCCTCCGTTCGAAGCCGGCTACGCTTGCGTTGTAGACCTGCTTCTCTTAGTGGGAGGCAGCGATTAAAGATCGCGCCGTGGAGATACGAGAAGAGTCGTAGAAGGGCGGAGGCGGAGATGGGGGTGGGGGACATACGTTTTGTGGGAGGGGCGAAGCGAGACCACGAGCGCTCCCCCGAAGAGCCAAGGTCGTAAGGACACACTAGAGGTTCAACGATGACCTTTCCGATCGACAGCGGTGGTCCATTGGCTTTTAACTGCGGGTTCAGTGTCTCACGTCCTGCCATCAAGGTCAGTGATTCTCGGTTGAGAACACCGTGGGTTTTAAAAACACTTGAGATTATTCTTGTGATGTTTTCTTCTCTCTTGAGGATAGTTGTACGTTAGTGCTATGTACTAATGATGAACTCTCGGAAGCAGTAAAATTATCATTTAAAGGAAACTTGTTATGCACATGAACAGTCATTATTATAATCTGCGTCGAATGAATTATTTATGCCTTTTAAGAGAATTACAGACCGATTCTTCCGGTTACTTATTTTTCTGATGAGAAGTGTGATGGTGATGTCTCAATTAAAAATTAAAGATCCATAAAGGATGTTACACTCTTCTATCAGCACAACATGTTAGTTGTTTCTGTTAATAGAAATACCGTGTTTTACTAAGATTATATCCAAAGTTCTATAGGCTGTCTGCGACTTTGTGAAATCATTTTATTTATGTAACATCAGAAACTAAAATTTTATAGGACGTTTGTGCAGGAGAAAAGCCAAATTTCGTATTAGGTAAAAAAGTAAGAAACCATCATTTTAAAAGTAGAAAAGGACCTATGGATGTATCTACATTCACTGCCCTTCTGAACGTGAAGGAATGATGTTATAAATCCAAATAATATTTAAGATTTTTTAAGTAAATTAGCTTAAAACAATTCTTTTAGGACATTAGATGCGGGTGTGTTTGATTAGTGTCTAATCGTTTTAGACACTGCTAAATGTATTAAATTTGTCATGACTCCTAAACATCCGTCACTAGTTTCCCACTTTTCCCGAAACTAAACAGGTATTTGCCTCGAATTCCGAAGTTCAGTACCAGGTTTTTCTATTTGCTATTATTAGAAGCATGACGTCACCTGGCGACGAATCAGTAAGAAATTGTCGTTCTTCTGATACGCTTTCGGAAAAGGGTTGCGCGACGATAAGTGGGAATTGATGTTGGCAATTTTATGGTTGAATTCTCTGTGATTTAGCGGAGCTCCGCAGACTGACGTTATGAGTGGAACAAAAGAGATGTAATAAACAGTGACGGAATTATGTAGCTAGGGACCTTACAAAGAATATGTCACAAACCGGTTTGGTGTCTTTGTAGTTTTCACATCCCACACCTTTTTCTTTCTTACGTGGAATACAAATTGCAGAAAAAGTGTAGACTTTTTTCGCATAATTACTAATGTTCGTGTGGGAATCCAGTTAAAGGGAGAACGTAGCTGCTTACCAACATATAAATATGGTTTCTTTAGCTATAATCATGCCAACGTTTGTAACAAAATTAATGCATTACGAAATGCCTAATTACTATGAATACTTACGTGATATACCTTAACTACATTCTGTATATTAGTTGGTACAGCCTATATTGTCATTAACATGAAAGTGATAGATCTTACGTTATATTGTTAACATAAACATTTCAGTATTACATGAAAAAACGTTTATTGTGTTTCTTAAGACCATTTTATATTACAGTCACACCTTTGTTGTCTGTTTGTATTCTCAGATACGTCTGTAATTCGCACTTCGCTCGAACACCCATAAGGAGCTCTCTACATGCAAACTTAATCCTTAGTTGGTGTCCTTGTGTATAACGATTTCATGGAAATTATTTGGCGTATCAATTCAAAAGAACACAATTTCATGAATTTTTAATATTGGTATAGTCTGTTTGAAATGGATTCGAAACGTCTTTTGACAAGATTTTTCCATATTCCTTCCTGCTGTTCTTTTTCGTTTCCAGTCTGTTCGTTCCCAAATCTTGTCATTAATATTATTTCTATAATTCCTATCGTCTTCGAGGGTCGTCACAATTGATGTCACCTGCCCCCCCCAGAACTGAAATATATCAGTTAATTAGGATCAATCATCGACTTATGTCAGAGAAAGGATTTAAAAATATGTGCATCCTGTTTAACGTAATACTAACACAATGCAATATAACCATATAACTATTACTATAATTTAATATTATTAGATTTATTTAATAATGTTTGAATAATCAATGGTTTTTTACTCCCAACTGCGATGATTCGATATGATAATTAAACATTTCATGTTGATCTCCTGATTTAATTTTTTTAATTTGATAATGTAAATACGAACATAAAAGCAAACAGTGTTTTCATTCGAATTATCCGATTACCAGTTGGATCCCGATTGTCAATCAACTCAATGAATGCGAGCCAGTGCGATCCCGGTCTCTTCGGAATGCCGTGCCGT
>BOPP01000141.1:2291155-2307036 GCA_017312745.1 Gryllus bimaculatus
GGTTTAATAATCTCTCACTTACATGATTCTTTCTTCTCACCGTCTCAACACAACTACACCTTAAATAAACCTGCTGTGCTGAACAACTCGTTGCATTCTTTCTAGGAGAAGTCTCAGTACGAATTTCTGTGATGTATACAGCCATCTTTTCTTCCGAATCTTGCCGAACTGGATGGAACGTCATAACAACCTTCCCCAAGGGAGCCGGCCTATTCCTCCAAGCCACTTTCACTGCTACTATCTACCGAGAAACAACCTTGATCGAGATTTGATACGTTCATTGACCCTCGCAAAGCTCGAGTCTATCATTCCCGATGTACTTGTCTTACATATCTCTGGCTTCTTTTACCAAAACTATCAATGTTTTTCTTGTCGCACCACTCCCTCAGAAAGATGTTACTTATAATACATTATTATTTTCTTCCATTGTTAAAAATAAATTATGAACTCCCTCTCTCTCCGTTTTGTACAGATCGCTCACGTCTCCAAAGGTCTCCTTTACATGTGGTATCAGGAGACTACGATGGTTGGTATCGGCTCACTTGGAATATTCATGCTAACAAGCCAGGTCCTTAATGCGTCTGTTGTTTATCTCCTCTACCACAGTAGACTGTTTTGTCTATGTAATGATTTTTGCAGATCTCAATGATGTCGTTAAGACCGACACCCTCGGGGCAACTAAATTACATTCGGTGATAGTGTGGCGTTACAAAGGTGGTTTCCTGGATATTTTTTAAAGTCGGCCTTGCATTTGATCGCGAAATGGCAAGCAATTGGTATCCCGTTCTTTATCTCTCGTACTTCTACTGTTGTCTGGTCCTGGGATAATGGTGATATCATTCAGGTCCTTTTCCGCCTGTTGTGTTCAAGCATGATGTTTGCGAGTTTTCTTTTCTGTCTTCCACCAATGTCTGCTTTGCCTTTCCTTCGTGAACTACATGTGCAGGGCGTCTGTTGTCTTTTTCGCTTTGCACTGGTTTTGTTTCTGCGTTTGACCCTCCCTTTTTAACAACATCAACAATCTGCGCTTCTGCTTCTACGTACCCATCCCTGAAATTGAATTCGCCCTTCAACGTGGTGGCGGGTTGCCGTATCGGTTTTGTGGTGCTGGGGTGGGTTGTGGGGTGTCGCTTTTTTGATGCCATTTTGTTCTTTGAATTGCCTTGCCCTGTCTTTGTTGCTTTCCCCGGGGTCCCGGTCTTTGTTTTTCTCCTTTCAAATTCCCGTTTGCGTCTACTGATTCGTCCGCTGCCCCTCTCTCGTTGTCCTGCCCTTCTTCAGTTGTTCCCCATTTCTCTTCTCCGTTACCTTCATGTCTTTTCGCTTACCCCCGGGCCATGTTCCGCACTTGGCACCGCTCTACAGTCGGTATTGGCGTGGAAGAGCGGCCTTGACGCCGGATGGTGAAGGGTGAAGACTTCGCTAGAGGTCTGTTGGTAGCACAGGTGGAAAAAGCTGGTTTTGAAAGTGAAGCCGATTCGAGGAAAAAGTTCATCTTAAAAAAAGTTTTTCCAGGTACTACCAAAAACATATTAGTGTATACCGTCCTTTCTGCCCCCGTCATTGGTTAGACCTCCTTACCTACCGTATGGTGTGATTTGCATTCGTCTCTCCCGCTCGTGGATTCTGTAAACAGCTACCACAACCGGCCCCCCTTTAAGACATCTTTGAGCGACTAGTTGCTTCAGCCCCCGTTGCCTTCACCCCGCCATTTTCACGTGCTTTAGTTCAGTTCATATCTCTCCTACTTCCGATCGTAGCTTTTTTGGCTTTCGCGGTTCATTATCATCCCTCTAAAAGAAAATCTATGATATGATCGTGGAGCTTCAACCTTTGTCACAGAAACATTGCCTACTTTTATCGTACTTTAAGCCACGTTTCTAATAGATGTATTTTTCCCATCGGTTATAATTGGAATCAATCCACAGTTCCCTACCGGTCCCTCCTCTTTTTCCCTTTCCTTTCTCCTCCGCCTTGCGTCCTACCTGCCGGCACCTTTCCTCCATGATGTCCTCTCCCCTTTGCCTGGCATTCTTTGTGTCCGTACGTAATGTGTCCTCTACCTGGCCGCCCCCCGGTCCACTGACTGTCCCTCGAACTTTTCCTCCATTTCGCGTATCTCACACACCTCTCACGTAACCCCCTTCATCGTAAACAAACAGGTTCCGTTGAGTTTCAGTTCTTATCTAAGTCTGGCCTCCACAAGTAGTCCTAGCGTCTGGCTCAGACGGTTGTTCGTGTTCAGACTCTTTGCCCAGGTATTCGGACCGACGTCCATCCCTGAAGAGACAGTAAGCGTCTACTCTCATCGGTTTTAATCTTGTCACCGGAAGTTGGCGTACAGGGCCAGGTACATCTCCTTTGTGTGTTTGTAGAGACGATTGTGTTCGTTAATCCTCCCTGGCCCCTAGAACTTCGGCTGGTCTCCTTGCTAGGAGTTGCGCCTTCAGTGCCAGGGTCGGCGGGCTGTTCTGTTCAGTCAGCCCACGTTCTTCACTAATCTTGGTTCCTCTCGTGTAGGGGCTCTGTTCCTTGGGCGTGCTGCTTTGGGGTGTGCCCCACGTGGGCGCTTCTTTCGTCCGATGAGATTCCACAACTTCCTTGTCTTGCTTGAGCTGCCTGCTCATGCCTATAATCTCCGTGGCTGCCGTTTACCGCCAGCGGTTGCTATTTCACGCCGCGGTCTTCAAAGACTAGCTCATCAACTACTTGCTGGCCATCCTAATTTGTTTTCGTCCTTGTTTGGTTTGACACGTGTGATATTGAACACGTCTAGTGCCCGGTTTTTTTTGGGGAAGTTTCCCCTTCGCTGGGCCTTTGGCCCACGCATTCCCACCATCTCTCGTTCCCAATACCTCATCTTTTCTTTCACGTCTTTCTTTGATCGATCAGACCTTGTTTTTGTGCCCCTTTGGTCCTCTTTCGTCCTGCTTTCTTTATTCTGTCGTTTTTTCCTCCCCATTGCTGCCCGTTGCCTTTCCCCTCCATTCTCTATGTTCTCTCTGTCTCCCGCTGTTGTGTCTTCCGTCCTTTTTCCCCACGTTTTTCGCCACCGACCGCCTCCCTTCCCATTGTTTCTCGCTTCCCCCCATCATAGTACAGTTGTTTGCATTTGCTTTGCCCGGCAGCAGTTTTTCTCTCACAAACGTCCTCCACATCTACTCCTGCCGCTACCCTTTTTTGTTTCTTTTTTCCTCTTCTCGCTGGTACTGCCCCGGATATTGGCCTACTTTGCCTACTGGTGCTTGCGGCCTACTGTTACCATACTATATTTTTGTTGTATACTATCGCTTTCATTCTTGTGTGACGGATCTTTGGGACGAGGTAAACTTCAATCCATTCTCTAGTGTAGTGCCACCTATTTTCGGACATCGTCTCCCCATGTGCTGCTCGCTCGGCTTCAGCCATCGGCTTGTGATACAGGTCGCCTTGTAGAGGGCGCTGGCGGCGCCAATCTGCCCTACCTCGGTCCGAACTACCATCACGTCCTCACTGTCATCAATCAACCCACCTTGGGTGCGTTCCGGGTTCGACCGCTGCAGGTGTGCCTGAGATCCGGGGGGCACCCCACCCCGTCTTTCGGTTAATAACTTTTACTGTCGATCGGCTGGAGCTCCTGCCCCTGTATTCGGAGCCATCACACCACAACCACTACACTATACAACCCACTAACCACACCCCACAATAACCACTATTTTACGGCCTATCACAAACTATATCGATACCCTTACTCATTCTTTACCATCACAACCAAACGACCATTACCAAGTACTAACAGCACCACCTACCAAATCCAACCAACACACGACTCATCATCATCTACTGACCTTATCGTGTCTGCCCACGCTTCTAACGCCGTGTGTCTGTCCTTTTAACTCGGCTGCCTCCCAAGTCCGTTTAAACTGCACTCGGTGCCTCCTGACTGCTCCTCCCACGCCCCCTCCTCTCAATCCTCTCCTAGTTTGGTCGCCGCCCGCCACCGCCCATTGTACCTTCCCGACCGTTCAGGGCCTTCCGCTTTGCTTTTCGCTACGCACCTGTCCCTTTGGCCGGCCGACGCCGCGCCACGGCCCCTAATCCGTCAGCCACAATAGTGAGACATGCTAGTCTGGCTGACTTGTCAGGCGCACCCTCTTCGACTGTATTTTTGCACCGTCTGTAGTTGGCTGTGCGGCGCGCCACTAACGTCCGCCCCCCGGCTACGCTCCACTGAGACACCCCGTCGTACCCGCCTGGCACCATCAGCAAACAACCCTGCGCTCCCGGCGTAGGCGGTCCGTCCGGCCTGCTGGTGCCGGTTCGCATTCGGCCTCTAGACACAGGCCTCCGCTTGTGTAGATTACATTGTACTTCCCACATACTACCAGCCACCCCGGCCATTGCCCTTCCGGTTCTTTCCCTCCCTTAAACAGCCTCCTTCCGCTTATTCCTCCTCTCACCCCCAGTTCCCGGCGCCACCCTCCCTGTCGGTTGGGTTCTGCGCCCCAGTTGTTAACTACTCCTCGCTGCACTTCCCAACGCCTCCCCCTCATTGGCTGCTCTTTTTGCCACACCCGCCATCCGTTTAACTCCGCCCATTCCCCACTGACAATGATTACTCGCACGTTTAACCGTTCTACGATTTTTTGCACAAGGTCCAACACCATTTACCTAGGATTTCCTATTCCTCCTGTCTTTCCGGTTTGCTCCCCAGAACCCCCGCACCTTCTCTCGCATCACCTCTCTGACGCTACACATTGGTGCCCCGAGACGCCCGTCTGCCAGCTCTTTGTCTACACAGTGCACACCTTATTACCCTTTCCTTTTCGTCTAACCCCACCCCCCCAGCAACCGTTGATAGGCGTCCTGCCAGAGTCGTTTTACCCGCTCTGCGTATAGGCGAGCACTTGCTCTCGAGTCTCTCATATACAGTCTCTCTCTGACCCAGGTGCAGCTCCCTCCCTGGCCGCCATCCGTCTGGCCCTTCCTTCGTAGCCCGAGTTTTCACGACATCTTTGTTATAGGAGAGTGAATAATTATACTTACGACGCTCTGTCCTAATGTCCAGTTGCAAAATTAAAAGGTGCTGGAGTTTTATTGATGCAAAGCGATATAAATGAGATGTTGATGTTCAGAGATGAGTCGGTATAAGACTCGTAAAAACGTTGTTATTTTTGCTCTTTCGATTTTATTACGGTTCATTGTCTAAAACCGAAAGACCCGCTTCCCCAAATAAGATAGTTCGTTTCCGCTGTTCGGCGGGCTTGTGCCTCGGTACCAGTAATCTTATTACTGCATCCCACCAACCCTGTACCACTCTCTTTTTCCCTGCGGTAACTTCCCGTAGTAGCCGACCAGTAAAGGACAGAGTTCATAATAATACCATCATCTTTGGTGAGCACGGACCGTTTATCCACACGTCTCGCCTTTGCCCCGTAGCCGACTATAGACCTCATCCATCCATAAGCCCCCGTTCCTGCAGGCCATTTCCTATCTCCACCCGTCTCTTAAACCCCACGGGCTAACTACGGCTTTCAGGAACGTTTCATATTAATCGTCCTTTCCTCTCGCGCTCTATCTATATTTATCTAATGGTTCCACCGCCGACTTCTCACTAGGAGTAAACAAATCACTCCAAGACGCTCGGGTTGCCTCCGCATTGCGAAATCCTTCTGGCCCCTGCACGCGGCCAGACGCCATGGCCCGCCCCCCACCGGTACCCTGCCGTGACTGACCGGTGTCTCCGACCACGACACGCCGTCCGCCTGAGCATCCCGTCCCTCTGTACGTGGCTTTGCTTCTACTGTTTTGCGCTCCTGGTTGCAGGTTTCGTCTGCCTAAAAACCGTTGCTATCACATCTCTTGCCACACTGTTTTGCAATAATCCATAAACACTCTCAGACCGCGCGCTCGCGTCCACCTGCTCGTTAGTACGCCTATCACGCGAGCCATTAGGGCCCAGACCATCAGTCTCGACTAACACCCGATTGCCGGCTCCCCCTACATAGCAGTATGACCTCAAGACTGAAAATACTTAGGACCCGTGAACGTCTGCCACTACTGACTGCATTATACGCCTATTCCCGTAACCGCGGGGGTGTCAACTCAAACCGGTGCGCCCTGCGGCTACGGGCTGACGGTACCAGCGTACGGTTACGGAACCAGGGACAACTCTTGTGGATTTTTTAGGGTTGCGCGCCAGATGCTGCCGCCAGAGTACGCGCGGGTTCGCTCACGCTCTAGCTGCGGTGGGGAATACTATTCAGGTGTCACATAAGGAAGATAGCGAGCAGGGGCAGTGCCTTAGGTGACGAACAACTGCCAGTAGAGGCCGATGGAGGGCCCAGTGTTTGGGGGACAGACGACACGCGGTGCGGGCGGGGGCAATGGGGGCCCTGGCAAGGAGTTGCTATGTGTTGTTTTCGGTGGCCAGTTGGAGCGTGGGCGTGTCGCCGGGGGGCGGTCGGGGTGCTTTCCTGCCGGGAAGTGGGGGGGAGGTGATGGGGACGTGGCGCAGTATTTCCAACAGCGCGGGATATAAGGGTTGTGCAGAGTGTTTATGCTAAGAGTATATAATTGCGAGGGGTGCTGTAGGTGTACGATGTGAGAGTTTTCATATGAGTTAGAAAAGTGGTGGGTGGGGGGGGGGCGGTGGGGCGGTGGGGGGGGGAAAATATGCCGCGGGAGGGGGGAAGAGGGGGTGGGGTGCGAGGAAGAACGGGAACCGGCGCCGCGTAGGGTGGCGCCGCGGAGCGCGGCCTTGGGCTAGCGCCAAGGCCTACTGTTAAAATTGATTGATCATCAATGACCGGCTTCGAGACAGTGGCCCGCGAACAAGGGTGCTAATATAGCTCGGGAGTAACCAGGGCAGAATCCCAAAGATGAGGGTTCCTGTGGCTGGGCTGGCACCAATTGCGGGTTCACCGTGTAGCAGTAGTGGACAAGGTAGAAACGACACGTCCCTAGCATGCAGGCCATCCTGGCGACAGGAACGCGGCCTGTCGGACGGCAGGCGGCTGGTGGTGGCGCGTTGCGCCTGGTGCGTGGGCTTTGGCGTGGCTGCCTGCGAAACTCAACCCCGCGGGCGGGGCCCGCGCCCCGTTAATATAGAGGGTTGCGCCTGACCGGCTCCAGGGGAGGGGCGGGACGGATGAGGACTACTCGCGGATGCGGGACCCTTGAAGGATGGGGGACCGCGCCGTCCGAGCCATGACTCGGCGCTCCGCTGCCCTCGGCGCGGCAGCGATTCGGTTCCGGCGGGCGCAGACGCGGGGCCCGCCGTCCACCGGGCCGGCGCGCCCGGCGGCCGCAACACCAGCTCTGACACCGGCGCCGAGGCAGTCGCAGGCGCTTTGGCCCGCGCGCTCAAGTGGGCTTTGCACACGGTGTTCAGGGATGCGGAGGCCGTGGCCAGCGACGCCGTGCGGAAAATGCCTGTCGGGACGCTCTGGGGTGGCACGCCTCGCGTCTGGCACGGGCGGCTTTCGCCCGGCGCCCGGCGCTGGGAGCCGCCGCCGCACCAGGGCGGGGGAAGCACGCACCGAGCGGTCCGAAAGGGGCACGCGTACCAGCACTAGTGTCGACCCGGCGAAACGCAAGCGTGGGGACATCCGCGAAACGTGGGGAGCTGGGGACTGACAAGGGGCGTGACGCGTTGGATTGAGGTCGGTGGTGCTGCGGTGGCCCAGGCGCGCGGACGTCGATTCTAGTGCTTGGATTCCGGAAAGACGGGAGGGGCAAAGTGGTAGAGAAGGACGCGGTGGGGTGGGCAAGGTGGTCGCTCACGGGAAGCTGTTGAAGAAATCTCACGGGAGGCTGCCACAGTGGATGACGGCAGCGGCAGGCG
Source organism: Gryllus bimaculatus (assembly GCA_017312745.1). NCBI lineage: Eukaryota > Metazoa > Arthropoda > Insecta > Orthoptera > Gryllidae > Gryllus > Gryllus bimaculatus. The sequence continues at coordinate 2,298,981 of BOPP01000141.1, forward strand.
GTGTAGCACGGCTCCCGTTGGGCGGGTGAGTGGCCGGTGGCGGGCGGGCGGCGGGCAAAAGTGGGGGGGGGTTTGCGAGGCCAGGGGGAAGAACGAGCGTGTGGTGGGTGAGGCGGGGGCGGCGGGCGGCGGCGGCGGAGCTGGCGGCGGCGGGCGGCGGGCGGCAGGGCGGGCGGGCGGCCGGGCGGCGGGCGTCAGGCGTCGTGCGCGTCGCTTGGCGGGTGGCCCAGTTATGGGCACTGGCGGGGGGGGGAGGGCTCAGCATAGGCGGGAAAACGCAGGGATGCGAAAGCAGGACGACCGAACGGTCGGCGCTTTCCGCTCTAGGGCGCCTCCACGACGCGACGCGACTGACGCGACGATCGACGCCAATGTGCGTGGCGAGGGAAGGAGCGAGATCAAAACGCCCCGCCGCCCGCTTCAAGTGGGGCCTGCAGAGGCCGCTCCACCTCTGCTGGGCCCCGGATCGGGATGCTAGAATGCAAGCGCTGGCCATCTCGACTCTCTCCCTGAAGACCCTCAAGGTTGCACCGCTGAACGAGAAATGCAAGTGCGGGATTTGCGATGGTTTCACCCGGTCGGGTAAACACGAGCGTCGATGGTCTATAACCTCACTGGCAAAACGGGAATGAACAAATCTCGTCGGCTTGTGACGTTCTTCAGGGTACGGTTTTGTTTTTGGCCTTTCCTTTCAGAAGAAGCTTGTGCAGAGTAGAATGTTGTTGTCTGTGAACACAAGAAAATTACTCTAGAAAACTAGAATGAACTAACACGTTACCGTGTAAATTTCTTCACGATACTGTTTCATTATTGGTCATATCTTTCAGTGCAAATCTGTACCAAGTATACTTCTCTCCGGTCAGTGAATAAGCGAGCTGTTTTGTTAAATAGGAGACCTATCAATCCTGGACGCGTAAAACTAGACATCTGAAAATGCGTTCTGGATACCTTTGCACTCGAAACAGCGCGACCACAGAATAAACTGGCATGAATGCCGTAAAAGCTTCCTTTCGCTTCCTTTCTGCCCCTTAATAAGACATGGACTCTTCGCCACGTAGCGGCTAACGCCCTGCAGCTATCCAATTGTGTGTGACGGAATGAAAATGGTCACTTTGTACAAAATTTGTTGTAAACCAAGTTCGCTAGCAGGAGGATTTATCGAGGTTATTTCGTTTGATCAACCTGAAATTTACATTTATGAATTAAATCGTGTACTCTTCAAAAACGTACTTTTCAGCATTTTATGTTCTAATAATATGCTTTGAAAAAGTATCATCCAATGATTGTTAGTACATTTTTCAGGTCGATTTTTAACAACTTGTTCATACAGCAACCACTGTGATTGTTTGAACTGTAGAGGGAATTGTAGGAAGGTCCCGTAAGGGCAATACGAATACACACAATCATGCTCGAAACGGGATTCGAACCTGCGACCATTTCAGCCTTAGCGACCTCGGTTATCGTGGCCAGCTGTTACTACTTTGTTGTCAGTGATATTCCTGAATTTATTTTTCTCAAACAACTACATACTTTTTCAAAAATACATTCGAATATTTTTTTAAATAGAAGTTATAATTTATATGCCTTTGGATAATTCGTAAAAATGTAATTCTATGAATTGTAGTGTAATACTGGTTTTACAAATTCGTACACCGGTTATGCGTGTCCGAATACTTTTTTGGCCCCTACCATCATCCCTCAGCGCGGAGCCCGTAACTCAGCCACGTACCGGTTTTGTAGCGGTCTGGCGTCATCTCCGAAGGTGCATCTCCGACCGGTCGTGAAGTCACCATCACGTGACTATGCAAATATTTTCGCCCGAACCCAATGCACAAAGGGAATCGAATGCAACTAAAAATTGAAGTGAGATAATGTTTCTTCAATATTATCTTCAGCCGAGTAGTGAAGTTGATTACATTATTGAAAATGTAGATACAAAATTTGCTCGTTTATTGGTTAAAAAACTCTCTTGCTTTGCTTAAAAGTGGGCAGGAAGTTTCAACACAGGTGAATCTAGAGAAGGATGAAATGATTTTGTTTGGGAAGGAAAGTGGGATGAGCGAGGCAACTATTTCTTTAGTATTTCAGTGTTATTTTATAGACATATATGATTTGTTACTTTTCTAAGATCAACTTGTTCTTATCTAAGTTTTGCATTTCAAAGACTATTCAATGGATATTTATAATAAGGATACCAACATCTTAAAAAACAATGTTGGCTTATCAAGAGAATACTATATTTGTAATAATAAAATGAATGATATTGTTAGCTTTAATTCTTTGTGCCAATATTCTCCACATCGTGCCAAGAAAAACCTTTGTTGTGTCTGACTAATCACTCACACTCAACGCAAGATCAATTACGAAAACGAAGTTCATTTGCTCATCAATATGTATTGCTCTTGAATAGGCCGTCTGCTTAGTTAATATTCAACCTCTTGTGGCGTTCAGGGAGATCAGAGTGATTCGCGTGGCCCACTTTTGCTACGGACGCCCAGGCAGCACTTTCCCTGTTCCACTACGTGAATAGTTCGCGAAACGGTGGAAAATACGGCGCAGTCATCATGGAAAGCACATCGCTCAGAGGAGACGCTCGCGTAACAGATGTTACTGAGGGCGTTCTTGTGAATGACGGCAATGAAATGCATCGCGTGTGGGAATTATGTACTTGTTTAGTGTAAGAATGCAAATGATTTTACATTCATTTTGCCTTGTGTCGCATTTATAGACAGTTTTACTTACGACACATTTTTCTGCAGTCAAAGGAGAGATTTGTAGGAAGTGCCTGTCATATGTATTGAGTTCTAGGAGAAAGGAAATGAAAAGGATGATTTTGTACTTCGTTATTGATTTCTGAATATACGGAAATAATGAACGGAATTGTGAAATAAAGAGGCAAGTGAATCTTATAAAGTAATAATTCCTTTTGCAAAATCGAGATATTATAGAGTTAAAATATGAAATTGAATACAACGCTTAGTAATGCATATCTAAGTCTGCAAATGATCTAGAATGTTTTCCTTTTTTAGTTTGTTTATGAATGTACAATCACCTTAGGAAATTCATTACGTGCATTTGTATAGAAATACGACGAATTACCCTTTTTTTCTTTCTAAAGCCCTTTAGACAATATACATTAGATGACTTTTATGGAAATGTTAAACGTTATATATCATACTGAATGCTTATATTATATGCAGCTACACAAACCAGCTTGGTTTTCATATGTGACTTAAGAGCCTTGTGGACTTTTAAATATTTTTTCTTAATATAACAAATACATTTCAATGCATCAAATGTAACAATTAAATGCATCAAATAAATATCTGACATCTACCCCAGTTCGAACCCGCGACCTTCCATTCGCCAGCATTCGAAGGCGTTGGCTTGATGCCTTCCACCACTGTGGTGGTAAGTGTTATATATGAAAACATTATGATGCCCATTTCAAATGCTAATAAAACATTGCTCGATAACGTGCAGTGTATACAAATAATATTTTATCTAAATGTCACGGCTAAAAAGCGAAATATGACTAATGTGGGGATCACTCAGTTAAACATGACATTAGCCAGACTGTGTAGAAAAACTGGTTATAAACATATTTATAATTACGGGATTTATCGGGGTAATATGGGTAGCAACCACATTGCGCTCACTGAAGTTAGGTGATTGTACGAGTGTGAGAAGTCTTATGTGTTCGCAAGAAACATTTTGAGATAGAAATGCATGGGAAACTATTTGTTGTGCGGACTAAAAAGTTGTATTATGTGAATTGCGAAGGCCGGTGGAAGGAGTCACATCATCAAATTGGAAAAGCGTAGCGAATCGGTGATTGAATCATATTTGTGAGGTTAGGTTAGGTGAGATCATGTGTATATAACCAGTTGATTGATTGCTTAGAGATTCCGGGTGCATCAACGCCTAGAGTTATTTGTTCCATAAGTGGAGTGTATGTTTGATCGCGGCAGGTAGCAGTGATCTTCCCCCGTTGAACGGCGAGATCCGACGCCGACTTATTCGTCAACTTGCGTTTTCCCCAACGAGGTATCTCGCACCCGCAGGGCACCAGCTCAACCGGGGTAATCTCTAAGCTCCCGTCTGATCTCACGGCATGTCTGGTAGTGTAATGCATGTTAGTGTGAGTAAGGGGTGAGGATAGATGAGGAAGAAGGAAAAAAGATCGTGCGCGGCACGTGACCCGTTTGTTAAGGTACTACTCAGGCCTCCTCGTGGTATTAATGGGATAAATCACGGAAAACTACATATCCCAGCACCCCGCCGGTAGATTTCTCCTCCAGACAGCGGCTGAATTCGACCTAGTTGTGTTGCTAGTGTCGAAAATCCTGCCAACGTCGAGACTCGAACCATAGAACCTCCCGATCCGATCTATGCCCTGGTGTCTCGGCATAAATAAAACCAACAGTTCTCTATACATACGATCTGCTACTCCCAGTGCCTTTCCACTCCCATTTAACATGGTGGAAACCAACCTCTCCTGCAGCACCTTCTTACAAGAATTGAAACTCGGACTCCTGTAAACGATACTTAAAACGTGCGTCTCTGTTGCGTGGGTTTGCGAGACGCACGCAAGCCCTCAATGTTAGAAAAGATAGCGCCGATATTCACGCTTTCTTCAGTGATTTCTTATATGTGTGTGTTAAGAATAATTGAACCTTTAAAAGACACTATTTTCCTATTTCTTATAAATTAGACAATTCTTATGTGTGGAAGTTGGCGAGCCTAACCTGCAACTGTACCCGGCGTCACTAGCGCCCCGTAGAGTAGCACCCTTGTCCCCGGTTTTGAAGGAGAGTTGAAAAACCCTGGCTACGCCTCTCGTAACTCATTTGATCCTCCGGTCCGCTCGGTCGGTGCCGCCGGGGACGTGAGCGGAACCGACTACCGCGCCGCTCCGCCCCGCCCCACCCCGTCCCGTCCCGCCCCGTCCAATATTAATCCGCTTCTCCCTCCACTTTGCTTTAGACTGGCTTGCTTCCTCTCTCTCTCTCTCCTCTCTCTCTTCACCTGCCTTTTCACCCTCCTTTCCTGCCAACTCAAGTCCATTCTCCCTCCCTTCGCTCTCCTGCTGCTACTTGTCCCCCTCCACCACCCTCCACCACCTTCCGCAGCCCTCTGCGCGCCTCCGCCGCCGCCTCCCGCCCTCCCGCCCCCCTCCGCCCGCCCTCCGCCGCCCTCCGCCGCCCCTCCGGCGCCCTCCGCCGCCCTCCGCCGCCTTCCGCCGCCCTGTCCGCCCTTCCGCGCCTCTCCGCACCCTCGCCACCCTCCGCCGCCTCCGCCACCCCCAGTACCCTCCGCCTCCCCTCCGCTGCCATCGCCGCTTCTTTAGCGCCTTCCCGCCACCCTCAGCGCCCTCCGCCGCCCTCCCGCCGCCCTCCGCCGCCCTCTGCCCGCCTTCCGCCCACCCGCGCCGCCTTCCGCCACCCTCCAGTGCCCTACCGCCGCCCCCTCCCGCCCTCCCGCCCTCCGCCACCTCCGCCGCCCCTCGCCGCCCTCCGCCGCCCTCCGGCCGCCCTCCGCCGCCCCGCCGCGCCCCCTCCGCCCCCCGCCGCCTCAGCCACCCCCTCCACGCCCTCCGCCCCTCGCCGCCCTCCGCGCCTTCCGCACCCTCCGCCGCCCTTCCGCACCCTCCAGTTGCCCTCCCCCGCCCTCCCGCCGCCCTCCCAGCCGCTTCCGCCCCAACCCCTTTCCGCCCCCCCCGGGGCCCTCCGCCGCCTCCGCCCGCCTTCCCCTCCGCCGCCTTTCGCACCCTCCCGCGCCCTTCCGCCACCCTCCGCCGCCCTCCGCCGCCCTCCGCCGCCCTCCGCCGCCCTCCGCCGCCCTCCGCCGCCCTCCCGCCCACCTTCCGCCACCCCTCCGCCGCCTTCCGCCACCTCCAGTGCCCTCCGCCCCCTTCCGCGCCCTCCGCCGCCCTCCGCCGCCTCCGCCGCCCTCCGTGGCCCTCCGCCACCCTCCGCCGCCATTCCGCCACCCTCCAGTGCTCTCCGCCGCTCTCTGCCACCCTCCCGCCGCCTCCGCCGCCCCTCCGCCGCCCTCCGCCGCCCTCCGCCGGCCCCGCCGGCCCTCCGCCCCCTCCCCGCCGCCCCCGCCCTCCGCCGCCTTCCCCCCCTTCGCCGCCTTCCGCCGCCTTCGCCACCTCCGACGCTTCCGCCACCCCCTCAACAGACCCTCCGCTGCCCTCCGCTGCCATCGCCGCTCTTAGCCCCCTCCCCCTGCCGCCCTTCCGCCGCCCTCCGCCGCCCTCCGGCCTCCCCCCTCCCGGCCTCCCTCCGCCTCCCTCCGCCGCCTCCGCCGCCCCTCGCCCGCTTCCGCCACCCTCCTCCGCCCTCCTCCGCCACCTGCCCAGTTGTGCCCTTCCGCCGCCCTCCGCCGCCTTCCGCCGCCTTCCGCCGCCATTCGCGCCTTCCGCCACCCCTCGCCACCTCCGCCCGCCTTCCCCGCCACCCTCCAGTACCCTCGCGCTGCCCTTCCGCTGCCCATCCCGCCCTCTTAGCCAGCCTTCCGCCACCCTCCAGTCCCTTCGCCCCGCCCTTCCGCCGCCCTCCCCGCCCTCTGCCGCCTTCCGCCACCCTCCCGCCGCTTCGCCACCTCCAGTTGCCCTCCGCGCCTCCGCCCGCCCTCCGCCGGCCTCCGCCACCCCTGCCGCCGCCCTCCGCCGCCTCCGCCCCTCCGCCGCCCTCGCCCCCTCCGCCGCCCTCCGCCACCCTCGCCGCCTTACGCCCGCCTTCCGCCACCCTTCCGACGCCTTCCCGCCACCCTCCAGTACCCTCTCGCTGCCCTCCGCGTCGCCATCCGCCGCTCTCTACGCCGCCTCCGCCCCCTCGCCGCCCTCCGCGCCCTCCCTCCCTCCGCCTCCCTCGCCTCCCTCCGCCGCCCTCCGCCCCGCCCTCCGCCGCTCGCCCACCCTCCGCCGCCTTCCGCCACCCTCCAGTGCCTCCGCCCGCCTTCCGCCGCCTTCCGCCCCGCCTTCCGCCCGCCTCTCCGCCACCCTCCCCACCTCGGCCCTTCGCCCCTCCAGTTACCCTCCGCTGCCCTCGCTGCCATCCGCCCGCTCTTAGCCGCTTCCGCCACCCTGCAGCTCGCCCTCCGCCGCCTGCCGCCGCGCCTCCGCCGCCCTCTGCCGCCTTCCGCCACCCTCCCGCCGCTTCCGCCACCCTCCATGCCCTCCGCCGCCCTCCGCCGCCTCGCCGCCTCCGCCACCCTCCGCCGCCTCCGCGCCCTCCGCCCCCTCCGCCGCCCTCCGCCCGCCCCTCCGCCGCCCTCCGCCGCCCTCCGCCGCCTTCACGAACCACCCTCCCAGTCGCCCTCCGCGCCGTCCCGCCGCCCTCCCGCCGCCTCTCCCACCCTCCCGCCGCCTTCCCGCCACCCGTGACCCCTCCGCCCGCCCTCCGCCGTCCTCCGCCGCCTCCGCCAACCTCGCCGCCCTCCGCCCCTCGCCCGCCTCCGCCGCCTCCGCCGCCTTCCGCACCCTCCGCCCCCGCCTTCCGCCACCCTCCGCCGCCCTCGCCGCCCTTCCGCCGCCCTCCCGCCCCTCGCCGCCCTCCGCCGCCCCGCCACCTTCCGCCACCCCCTCCGCGCTTTCCGCCACCCTCCAGGCCCTCCGCCGCCCTCCGCGCCCTCCGCCGCCCTTCCGCCGCCCTCCGCCGCCCTCCGCTGCCCTCGCCCACCCTCCGCCCGCTTTCCGCACCCTCCATGCTCTCCCGCGCTCTCGCACCCTCCGCCGCCCCCCGCCGCCCCTCCGCCCGGCCCTCCGCGCCCTCGCCCGCCCTTCCCGCCGCCCTCCGCCGCCCCTCCGCCGCCCTCCGCCGCCCTCCGCCCGCCCCTCCGCCGCCTCCGCCACCCTCCGGCCCGCCTTCCGCCGCCTTCCGCCCCCTCGACGCCTTCCCGCCCACCCTCCAGTACTCCGCCCCCCTGCCCTCCGCCTCGCCATCGCCGCTCTTACGCGCGCCCTCGCCCGCCCTCGCGCCCTCCGCCGCCCTCCGCCGCCCTCCGCCTCCACTCCGCCCCTCCGCCTCCCTCCGCGCCCCTCCGCCGC